>MEJB01000027.1:181977-197600 GCA_001752375.1 Rhazya stricta | reverse complement strand
AYGGAAAAAAAAAACAAATTAAATGATAACTGCACTTGTTAAAGGGTGATGATGAAGAAGAATTAAGAAAGTAATGGAAAATGTATGCTTCCTCCAARTACATATYCTCGTTAGATGCAATAGAAAGTTATGTTTTATATGCCTCCASGATGATGCTATGGAAAACCCCAACGAAAGTTTCTATTGGATACAATTCTGTCATTTCCTTGCAGATAGTTCAATTTTTAAAATCTCGACATAAATAACTTTACTTCATGGTTTAGAATGTATTATAACTTTTAACTAAGCATAAGCAAGATGGTTTGGTGGGTGACTTTAGWGGGATGGGGGCAACAAGTCTTTGACCATTGCCTTTAAACCTCACTTTATTAACCAGAAAGAAAAAATATATTCGGAATTTGATTATTTTAGAATCAAAATCAATGAATTAAAATATTTAAGGATTCGGTGATCTTATTTTGAAAGCAAAGTAGGCTAATAAGAAAAAATAATAAAAAAATAAATACSTTACAAGTGTTTCGTGTTATATTATATAATTAAGAAAATAATTTAAATTTGTTATTAAATTGTCTAAATTAACCTCACAATTAGATATTATCATTAAAATCTGAAGAATTAAGCATCATATTATTTACATTAATTAATTAATTTATACTAAATCAAATAAAATAGTTATGTTACAATAGGTGGAGATTATAAGAAAATATGAACTTTCTGGAGGAAAAAAGACATAATTTTTTTAATTTAAAATAGTAGTCATCTCACGTTAATCAATTCAGTTTGACTATAGAAACACCAAATATAATTCATATTTTAAGATTTGTAATTTTTAAAATGCYATTTTAAGTAGAATAGAATAATGATAGTAGTGTATCTAAAGAAAAAAAACATTTTCCTAATATAAGTTAATTTAACTTTTATATTCAGTTGAATGAATAAATCTAAACCYCTCACAAGAGGAAGTAATCTAATATAGGTAATTTTAGTRGTAGTAATTCGGGATAGGAGGAGAGGTTTTTCTGAGAAGAGTTTAGTCGTGGAYGATAATAAGGAGAGGGAGGAGAGAGAAGAGAAAAAAGAGAGGATCATTAAAGATTTTAAAATTTATTGTATAAATTCTGGAGAAAAGTAATCACAATACTATCTSTTCATATGCATTCTTTTTCCTCGGATTCAGTAGCCAATTTCTTTGGTTTGAAGAAATTGATTCTTTCCCAAATACCAATGTAATAAGAACTCAAATTGTAAAATTATTGACAATCAAATAAAGCCTTAATGTTTTTTTAACCCGATAACCTCTTGGTGCCATTAGACGACAAACTCAGTCTTTGACCCTGTAATGGGAATCTGAAGGGTGACGGGTAACTTCTCGGACAATATTTTGGCATATAGAAGGAACAATAGATTCTGTCCGAAATCAGAAAAAATTAATCTTTGAACCACCCACCATAGAGTATTTCCTGAAGCAACATAAACATATATTTGGGAGAATGTTCATATTTGGGAGCATGTCCAGATTGGCTAGCTGTATAGCCTTTCAATTATCTAAAAGAGAAAACTGCTGCCCAAATTGTGCAACCCTAAAACAAATAACTCCCTAAACATAAGGGATTTGAAACAAACATAAACTCAAATTTAAAGATTAATACAAATAAACAATTTTAGGATCCTGCCTTAATGCCATGAGAAATCAATCTACACCTGGATTCAAGCAGACTCCCACCATACCTCTATCTTCACAAACATATCCAACTTCAAGGCTTTTATTATTATATCTTTGACCTGAACATAGATGTCCATATTTGTAGTGCCAAACTTTAGCCAAATCTTCCACAAGCTTAGATGTCAATTCTGGAGTGTAGAATACCTGGTAATAGTCTGCACAAATCCATTCACCATCATTTGTACATTCCCTTTACCTATCACATTCGTGCTCGAATTTGTCTCTCCGTTTAACATTCTTCCTAAAATTCTCATCAAAGTTTGAGAATAAATCTTTCTTACCACACATGCGATTGCTGTATCCTGAGTCAGGAACCTCAAATCTCSTATTGTAACTCCCATTTCATCCATATATGCCATCAAGGACATCTCTTCAGTAACTTATGCATAATTGACCTTCTTCTTCTCTCATCTTGGACATTCATATTGYAAATGTTCTAATTGATGACAATTATAGCACTCCACAATAGACTTGTCATAACTCTGTCTTCCTCTACCTCTTAGTCGAAAGCCTCAATAACCTCGACACCTCGACATCTTCCTCATATCGATCCTCATAATTTACCTGCAAAACTTYTTCTTCTATTTCATAACTATTCATCTGTTGCTCATGCACAAGAAGATTGCTTCGTAACTCATCAATAGACAATTTGTCCGTATCATTAGCCTCCTCAATTGAAAAGTAAATGAATTTATTAATATTAAAATTTTATTTTAAATTTACTCTATACTTATGATTTTGAATAATGCACTTTAAATTTATAAAAGGAATTGAGAAACACTTAATGTATACTTATTAAGACATTACAAAATTAGATTATCAATTAGGGTCGAAGTCTTCCATTAATAATTAGTTTGTATCGACTCTTTTGGAAAGTCTATTTATGCCTCATCTTGAATTGCTCAGTTTGATTGTTTTCAATTTCTAATAAAAAATGTAAATACTATTTTTGCACCATTGTGATTCAAAAAAATTATTATAGAGAAGTTATTATAGTTGGTAAAGTGAGTTCAAGTTATATTCGTTTTAAAATAACATTTGTTTATTGACATTTTAAAATAAAAACATTATATTAAATTTTAAATTTATTTTTTTCAAAGTATTTCTTTAGCTGCTGAAAACAAATCTAAGTTTAGGAAAACATGTCCAAAATACTTTTGAAAACAGCTTTCTTTTATGATGTCACTGAAAATAAAATTAACATATTAATTTCTAAAATATTTCTGGAAACCGAAGGGTTTTTCCCTTGCGTTACGTTCAAATAGGAGTAGTGGTTACTCCTTAGCATGAGCATATGTGTACTTCATTAATTGCATAAGCTCATCCCATAAATGTATATTTATCAGATGGGCCGTCCATTAGTTTCGTGCCACGACAATGCCWTTTTTATTCTTCAATTTGAAAATTATAATCGAAGAATGATATCCATGATACTAATTTGTTATTTTGTGGATAATCCATGATTTGGTGTGCAGACCCGTTGGAGTCAAAACAATTAACAATTTAATTGCGGATTACATGGAAACTTAGACAGGCATTACCAATGATAAGAAGATCCAAACTTGGCACAAATTGACTCTTTGTCATTTTGTACGGAAGCAATTAAACAGCATTAATTAGCTAAATTACATAATACTCCCTCGATATTATCTTTTTCCCCAATATCACATTAATTTTTGTTTTTTCAAAGTAAATTAAGCTATATTTACATATCAACATGTCTAAGCATTGGGACTTGGGAGTATCAGCCAATGAGGCAAGAAGTACATCATTCGATCCATCACTTACCTCCKTGCATGGCCAAGAGATGCACAGGGATATTATCTGGCTAACATGAACAATTTATTTTATAATTTCTGAATTTGAACATTAACTTTTATTTAGAGCTTTTGATAATTAGTTTAACAAACTTCAWATATTTAAATAAATAAAGAGTTAATATTATTTAATTCATATATTTAAATGTATTATGCATTTTATAGCATGGTTTAAGATAGGTACATATTAAAATATTTTACATTATATTATTAAATCGTTTTAATTTAATGAGTATTTAATTTGTTTAATTTAAAATGTTAAATTACCTTATCAAACAAGGTAAATATAGAAAAAAGCATGTACTTTCTCCGAGAGTACAAATGTAGTAATACATTTCTATAAGCTTTCGATGCAGTCTATGGAGACTCACCAACGTTTGCAGATGGGGACTTCTTGTAATTTTGGAAATCCACTTACCGTAAKGAAATATTAAAATTTAATAACCAATTGTCAAAAGAAGATATGGGGAAGTTGAAATATTTGACCTTATTAATATGAAATAATATGCATTGTACTTTTTTTTATCATATTCTTGTATTATTTTAAAATTTTATAAATTGTGTCAAGTAAATATTTTAAATATGTATAAGATAATACTCTTTCAACACAAATGATTCTTGTAATGTATTGATATTAAAGAATTACGCGTGAATTATAAGTTTAGATATAATGTTATTTGAAACAATAGTAATTTTAATTTTAATTTTATTATGCTTATTTTGTAATGATTATGATCATATTAGGTTTAGTTTTGTCATCTTGGATGATTAAACTCATTGCGTTTTTATTAGGTCTTAGTCAAGTTAGCAAAATGGTCAAGAAATCGAACATGAATAAAATAATTTGAAAGAAAATGGAAAAATGTGTTAAGAGTGAATTATCTTTAACTCCTTCTTAACACAATAGTTGTCGGGGAACATTTAACGGATAAAAAATAAAAGTATATAATTTAAAAATAAAAATAAAAATAAAAATAAATCACATGATTAGACACTAGAATTTCAATTCGATTCCTTTTCAAGATGAATTTTTAGAAATACCAAATATTCTAATGCCTAATCACGTAAGGCATTTTTCTTTTGATAATTTTTTCTTTTTCCAATGTAACATAGTAGCTTAGATATCRCTTAGTGTARTCACTTTCTCTTGATTTATATATTTGAGAACCATTGAACTTATAAAATACTTTAGACTTAACTTGGTGAATTCATTCATTTTGTTATTGCATTTAATATGTATCTAATGTCTTTTTAAATGATCAAAAAAAGGTTATTATTGGAAAGTAAAAGTAAGATAAGAGATAGAAGTGTCCAAAAAATAATTACCATATCATGATTTAATATATTATAGATTATAAATTATAGATATATATGTAATCAATTAAACTATCACTTTATTATCATTGAAAAGAAAATACTTTCTTCGTTTTTGAATGGAAGATTGAAGATTTGTTTGACTATAACTATTTCAATTCGTTGTAAGTATTCTTAAACTTTTCTGCCACAACATAACACGGGGGAAGATGAAGTCACCATAACACCACACTGAACTACTCTATCCCCCACCCCCACCCCCACCCCACCCTCTCTGTACATGTCTCTTCTTTTCCTTGATAAGTGATTGAAACTTCTTCGGTTATCATAAAGGAGATCTCTTGGGTTATTCTTTAATTGGATAGATAAAAATTGAATAGGATACAAATGAAAAAATCATGTATATATCTTTTTTCTAAACCTTTCAGCTATAGGATATATCATGTATTACTTAGTGGTTGTTAAACATAATAATTCTATATTATGATCAATGATATAAAACTTATATTATATCTTCGTATATAAATCAAAATTCTTTCATAATTACTTATGTCTTTATCTCTATAGATGTCTTTTCTTTCAACTTCTACACTGTAGTTTGAAATTTTACAAGCTTCTTATCGCAGTTTTCGCGAATCTCTGTGATTTAATTAGTAGTCGTCCAATGATCCTAAATATGTGATTATTTTAAAAACCAAACCATGATTCAGTTAAACTAAAAAATGAATGTTTCAGTCTGGAGGAGGGCTTTGTTGGCGGTCTTGGGGATGAATCCGGAAGAGTCCCTCCCACACGCAGTGAACCCTTTTAGGGTTTGCAATATAATTTTTTTCTTTTTTTTAATTATATTATTTGTTAACGGATCTCTTTGTCACAAAATATTTTAGAAAATAAGAAAAAAAATAGTAAACAAAGTATTAGCAGTATAAATTTGAAAGATGAATTTTACATATCTATGAATGTTCTCATTAAAACTCAATCCCGTATACCTGGCTCTTTCTTCATGAATTATGTATATCTTTCCCTTATGCTTTTAGCTCTATTTATAAGTAAAATAATGATGATTGGTCAATTCATATCTAAGAGCAATGTGGCATTTAGTTCCATTGCGAGATGTCCATAATACTCCCAAATTAATGGAACATTTTAAAAATTAAACTCTTAATTATTTAAATAAATTATAAAAATTAATTTCATAAAATTTTTATATCTATAAATTGCCTTCGAAAACTTGTTTACAGATACAACTCAAAGATGGACCTCGTGTGGACAAATTCCAARCCTATTACATCATTTTGGATCGATATTCCTGACCCAGAAACCTAGATTATTTTCTTTAGGCCATCTTTAAAATGTTTGGAGTCTCTTCATCCTTGAAATGCTGTGCCTTTTCTCCTTTAATTTGTTGGGCTGTTTTTTCTTTCAATTTGTTGGGTCTATTTGTCTCCCTTTGTCCTTCTTGGGTTGGAACTTCCATTTTTTTTTTTTTTTTTTGAAAACTCTATCTAATTGGATAAATATACTCAGTTGAATTTTAGATAATCTAAATACTAATCTAATTTTTTATTTTTTTTTTCTATGCGGGGCAGCTAGAAGTGCAGCCCAGTTCTGCCCAATTGTTTTTTGCTTTGCTTGTTTTGTTTTTCCCAGCCCATGTTATCTTTTCGCAAGCCAGTTGTACGCATGGCCTAAACCCGTGGTCCAGACCTTTGCAGCTTCCTTCGGTCTTCTTCCTTTGACGGCTAACCGGAGGTTTGCGACGGCAGCCATTTTGACGATTGCAGCGGCCGGTGGTGAGGAATCCTTCTCTACCTCCTGTCTCCGCCGAGCCACGGCCACTCCTCTCCTTCGTAGTTTTGCAGCGGCGACTGAMGTGGTGGGCAGCTAGCAGCAACGGTGTATAGCAGCGGTGGTTCGTCGTCGGAAGATTTACAGCCTGAGAAGTCACAACTGGCGGCCGTACGATTGATCTGCGAGCTTAAAAGCGGTGACAACCCTTTTCTACCTCCGGTTCTGCCGTCTGTTTTCAGACGAGCCACGGCGATGGGTAGGCGTTATGGCGGCGTCGAGGAGAATATGTTTCTGCCTTCGGTTTCCTGCGGCCATGGATATTCCGTTTTGGCCGATTTGCAACGCCGAAGGGTCTTCTATGCGCTTTGCTTCGGAGGCCACGCTCTTTCCTCTCCTTTTCTTTGTAGATTTTGCAGCAGCGACGAGGCGGCAGGCAGCTGGCAGCGCGGCGACATCTTGGACATGCATTCGTCTGCCTTTTGTTTCGGGTAGCTTGCAGTGGTGAGCATGGAGCAAATCAGTTCCTCAGCGCAGTCCAAAGATAGACCAGCACAGCGACCACGGTGGTGGGTGCGAGCAGCAGCGGTGACCATGGCGGTTCTGCCTTCTGCCTTCTGCCTTCTGTTTACCTGAACACCTCTTGGTCTTCTTGATCCTTTAGTATCATCGGCAACTACATCGAGTCCACCATGGGTTTTGGAAGTGATGTAATATGCTACAGTTCCCATACTGTTGAACGAGGCCGCTTACACAATGAACTTCTTCTCTTCTTATAATCTGTAGAGAGCTGCAAATCTGACAAAATTTTCCTGTGCAAAAGGTCTCAGATGGTTGCTGAGAGTCAGATGCTTTTCCAGCAGCATAACTTGCATCAACTGCAAAGGTTCCTTCAGCAAAGTCGGGTACATTGTCTCCTATGGGTATCTGAGCAATCATATTGATTCAGACCAGTCTCTATTCAACAGGAACAGAAGGCCTCGCCATCGATACAAGTCTCTACCGGTTCAGCAGCCTTTTTCTGTTTAACTGGTTTCCTTCAATTGCACATGACAATAGGAGTTTTCTTCAACTCCAATGAAGCAGTGAGCACCTTCATTTCCCCCCCTTTATTTATTTATTTTTTTTTTTCTTTTGGGGTGCAAAACCTTCCTCTCCATTTTGGTAGGTTTCTTGCTGCACATGACCTATGCTTCCCTTTTGTAACACTGATATGCTTCCTTCTGTTTTATGCATTTTTCGACTGATTCACTTTTATCTTTTCCATTGCTGGTTTTATTTTCTTTCAGCTGTACTCCAATAATACTTTCCTTTTTTGCATCCTGTAGATCTTCTTCTTTCTTCTTTCGTGCGACAAGAGCTTCTAAATCGAACTCCAGGTTATTGAGACTTGCATCTAATTCAACCACTTGGGGAAGACAAGGGACTGCACTAATCTGTTCCTCCAGCATCGGGACCTGCGCGAAMAGCCTCTCCAGAATAAGAATCGTTGGACTTGGCTTGGCATCAAATTTTTAGCATTGTGGTTGAATGTTTTGTTCCAATTGGGCTAACTAAAATTAGAAAGCCCTAAATTACCCTTGGGCTTGGTTTGGGCCAGGCTCTCTTTTCTTTCCCTTTTCCTTTCTTTTTTTCGTTTGGGCCATAAACTTGATTTTGAACAATCATGAAGAGGAGTTTAGATGAAAGCCATCATCCACTTGATCCACATCCTTTTGAGGCATTCTGGTGGAGTTTATGTTAGCCTGTTGATGGCTTCACCTTTTATTTTTATTTTTTAATTTTTTTTAACTCACCTTTCCAATTTTTGAACTCTCTCTCTCTCTCTCTCTCTCTCTCTCTCTCTCTCTCTTTTAAAAAAATTGTGTTCACTTCTTTTTTTTTAAAATTTCTTTTCCCCCACTTTTGACACCTTTCCCAACCCTTTTTTTCCCCCAAAATCATTATACTAACTTTTCTTTTATCCTTTTTTTTTTGGGAAAGTTGAGCAACTTTGATTTTTTTTTTTTTTAACTCTCATTTCGAAGATTAGGATTCGAGGATTCGACTTCGAGCCAAGGAGGGAAGGTACTTCAAGCTAGGCACCAACACTAAGGAGGGTTTTGATTTCAAGCCAGGCGCCCACGCCAATGAGGGGCTTCGATTTCAAGCCATGGAGCACCAACTTGGAGAGAAAATGATCCAATTTCAAGCACCACCTTGGAGCGAGAAGGGGCTTAGATTTCAAGTCATAGAGCACCAACTTCGAGCTAGAAAAGGCTTTGATTTCAAGCTGTGGAGAACCAATTTGGAGGGAGGAGGGCTTCAATTTCAAGACATGGATTATCAACTTGAAGCAATGAGGGTCCATTTCAGACCATCACTACTAAAAACATCGACTTTGAAGGCTTCGACTTTAAACCTTAAATCTCTTCGATGGTCCCAATTTTTGCAAGAAGAGGGTTGATTTACACCATCACCACAAAGGACACCGACTTTGAAGGCTTCGAATTTAAGCCTTGGATTTCTTCGAGATCCTAATTTTCTACAGGACAGTCTCGATTCTAAACCATTGTTGGACTTCAACTTGAATGATCTGTTAAACATTTGACTCTGCTATATGAAGAAAATAAAATGATATATTATTGAAGATGTAACAAAACTTAGATGTTTTTCTAAACTGCCTATGAATCCAAAGAGGGAATCTAGTCAAACGTAGTTCATCTTTAAATAATTTAAACTTGCAGTTTAAGCTYGTGCAATTTGAAGTTTTATTAAAATTTGTAGATAGTTTTAACTCTTATTAAGGAGCAATTTGAAGTTTTATAGATAGTTTTAACTCTTATTAAGGAGTAACATGCAGTTTAGGCTCATGCACTAAGGAGCATCTTGAATTTTTTGGAGGCATTCAGACAGTTTTAACTCTTATCAAGGAGTACATGCAGTTTAGGATCATATACTAAGGAGCATCTTGAATTTTTTTTAGGCATTCAGACAATTTTAACTCTTATCAAGGAGTAGATGAGTAGCGTGTAGTTTAAGCTCCTACATTAAGGAGCATTTCCATTTTTTGGCATTGAATCTTTGACTTCAAATTCTAGCCCCACTTTGAAATTTCAGGTTCTCATATTTGATTGACTCTTTGACATGAATTCCTCGACTTCGATTGTCAATGATTCTTATTTCCATATCATGAGCATGGGTAGCTAATTCTTCAAAAGTTTTCAGTTGAATACCTTTAAGGATATATTTGCATGCTTTGAATGCACATCTCTATTGAAGAAGTCTCACAAAGTTAGTCTCTACAATTTAGACTCAAATTTCTCCATTGATTGATAAATTCAATGATAGGTTCATCATTTCACTATCGGATTCGGCTTAATTCAAGCATGCTAATAGTTCTTCGAGTGCTATAAAATTGATTCACAAATTTCTACTCGAGTTAACTCCAACTATCAATTGTCCAGGAGTAATATCGTATACCTTTAAGGGATCTAACAAATTTCTTAACAAGTAGATCGTCTTCAATACCTGCACTGTTGCATATTTTGACAAAGTGGGCTATATGCTGTTTTGGGTTTCCTTTCCCATCAAATTGTTGAAGCTGAGGAGGTTGATAACTGATTGACATTTGAAGACTACATATCTTTCGATTATGTTGTTTGGCGTGCCCTTAAGAAGGTCTAGCACTTCATGTTTTTGTTCAATTATTTTCGTAATGACATCCTTCAGGTTATTTATCGAGATTAATCCATCAGAAGAAACTTAAATATTTTATACTTCTATTTAGTTTCAAATTCAGCTTTAGATTTGATATTTTACTTCAACAACTTTAGATCGGAACCATGATTTGTTATTTTTGGTTGCTTCGGGAGCAGTTTGACTTCGTTTCTCTAGCACCATCCCAAAAAGTGAGGCAATTCAACAATAGAGGCAAACGTGATTATCCTCGCATTGAGAATTCTCTGCAAGTCCTTTTCCACTAATTTGGCTAACTTTGTGATGTTGTTCTTCAATGGCGGTAGTATCGATCATCATAACTAATACGATAGATGAAGTTGTAGTAGAATCTTCATTGCAGAGCTTCCCCAATTGCAGATCTTCTTGGCGAACAATAATTGTAGTGTTTGTAGAAGACTCACCATCATCTTGCTTGGATGTTTGTTACTTGCCCCTAGCATTCAAAAAGGACACTGTTGTTTTTATGGAAGAATCAAGTCCCTCATTTCTCTGTGTGATTGGTCCTGCATATGTAGTCTACATGATTGAATTAGCAGCWACACCAATTGTTGTAGATTTTGAAGGGGTTACCTTTGAGATGTTGTTCTTGGGGGCTATCGATGAACTTGACTTGATTTGTGTCGAAGAGAAAAGATGAAAGACAGAGATTGTCCCACTGAGAGTGCAAAAATCTGTTTACACAAATCTCTTATCTACAAAATATATTAAGAAACCCAGAGAAATATGTAACAAACTATTGAGCTTATATGCATGACCAAAGAAACCACGAATTTCTTTGATATTAGCTGGGTATGGCAATTTAGCAATTAAATCAACCTTAGCCCCGTCTACCTCTATGCCCCTAGCAGAAGCAACGTGTCCTAGGCCTATTCCTTCTTTAACCATGAAATGACATTTTTCATAATTAAGGACAAGATAGTTTTCAATGCATCTTTTTAATACTCTTGCCAAATTATCAAGACATTGATTGAAAGAATCTCTATAAATAGTAAAGTCATCCATAAAAATTTCTGTGCAATTTTCAATCATGTAATAAAAATATTTATCATARATCTCTGGAAAGTCTCAAGTGCATTACAAAGGCCAAAAATATATGACAATACCCAAATGTACCAAATGGACACGTAAAAGTAGTTTTTTCTTGATCATCCTAGGCTACAAAAATTTGGAAATATCCCAAATACATATCTAAAAAGTAAAAYAATAATTTCCTTAAGTCTCTCAAGCATCTGGTCAATAAACAGAAGTGGAAAATGGTCCTTTCTAGTGGCTGCATTTTGCTTACGAAAATCTATATACATATGCCATCCAGTTTGTAACCTCACAAGGATTAATTTGTTTTTCTCGTTTTTAACCAATTGAAAACTAGTTTTTTTGGTACAATATGCACAAGACTCACCCATCGACTGTTAGAAATAGGATAGATTATTCCTAATTCAAAAAGTTTAAGAATCTCTTTCATAARCACCTCTTTCATGACTGGATTCAATTTTCTCTGTGGGTCACTCATAGGTTTAGCCTCAGACCCTAATAAAATCCTATGCATACAAAGTGAAGGACTTATGCCTTTTATATCTGCAAGGGTCCATCCAATAGAATTTTTATGTTCTCTTAAGAGTCTTGTCATGCTTTCATCTTGAATTTCAGTAAGATCCTTGTTGATAATTATTGGTAGAGTATCATTCTCTCCTAAATATACATATTTTAGATGCTCAGGAAGATGTTTTAACTCCATATTAGGTGCCTGCATCACAGAAGGAAGAATTTTTTCAGTATTACAAGGCAAAAGCATATTAGAGGATACAAATGTTTTTGGCATTTCTTCTAAAGAGTATAATTCCATGATAGCCTCTCGAAGTTTCTCGTCAGTTTCCTCTTGTGCCTCCTTATCAATTAAATTTCTTATTAGAACCAACTCTAATTCATTCAATAGAAAATGAGTTTCCATGTATTTTTCAGTTATAGAGTCAATTAAGCTAACATTAAAAATTCCCTCTTGATCATCGGGATGTTTCATAGCTTCAAAAATATTGAATGTGACCATATCACAATCAAATTCTAAAGTTAAGGTCTCTTTATTAACATGTAATTTTGTACTTGCAGTTTTCTTGAATTAGAGCTGATTTTACTACACAAGAATCATCCATGTCAATAATATAAAAATCAGCTGGGAATATTAATTCATTAACTTTAACTAAAACATCTTCATTCATGCCTCCGGGATATGCATTGGACCTATCTGCTAATTGAATAATAACTCTAGTTTCTTTTAGAGGTCCTAATTTTAACTCTTTATTGATAGATYAAGGCATCATTTTAATTGAGGCTTCTATATCTATCATGGCCTTCTCATATGAACCAAAAATGTCATTATTGTAAGTTAGAGATTTTACTAATCACACTAACTCAATTATTGTTGTACAGTGCTATTTTTCTCAAGAAATAGAGGCTTCGCCATGATCTCGTAGAKGCAGCTTCAATTTAAACTCATATAGATTATTGTGTATGTTGCTATCAATACAGCATTCATAAAGACTATGAATTCATTAAAAGTATCTAACTCAACCTTTCAAAAGTGATATGCAATAATAAGCACTACACACATTGTTGGAAGAGATTTATTTATTGTTTCAGAGTCCATATTSATTTGTAGTTACCCATATGAACCTACTTCATAGATCTTCAATCACATAGGTCTGGTTATCATCTTTATTGACTCTTAGTTGGCTTTAGTCCCATTTGCATTCGATGTTTCAGAAATTGATTTTCTACCTAACAATTTAGTCAGATGATCGGTAAAATTCACTTTTGACTGCACATGATCAATGGAAATTTTTCAATCTCTCAGTAGTTATTGGATAATATCATATCTCAATCTCATGTGTTGATTTTTTCCATTAAAGAACTTTTTTTGAAAATATANGAAATTGATTTTCTACCTAACAATTTAGTCAGATGATCGGTAAAATTCACTTTTGACTGCACATGATCAATGGAAATTTTTCAA
Source organism: Rhazya stricta (assembly GCA_001752375.1). Classification (NCBI taxonomy): domain Eukaryota; kingdom Viridiplantae; phylum Streptophyta; class Magnoliopsida; order Gentianales; family Apocynaceae; genus Rhazya; species Rhazya stricta. The sequence goes on along the minus strand of MEJB01000027.1, from coordinate 184,231 downwards.
TCTCACAGTAGTTATTGGATAATATCATATCTCAATCTCATCTGTTGATTTTTTCCATTAAAGAACTTTTTTTGAAAATATATATTGCCACTTGACAATCAAAATGCATAGATATAGAGGGCACTAGTTTCTTACTCAAAGGGATATCAATCATGAATTTCCCTAACCAATCAACCTCAGTACTTGGGCTAGTTCTAGAGCTATAAACTTTGACTCCATAATAGACCATGCAATAACTGTTCGCAATTCCAATTTCCTTGCAATTGCACATGCACCAAGGGTGAAGGCATATCCACTAGTGGATTTTGGCTTAGTTGAATTAGCAATGCTAGCATCACCGTATCCCTCCAATACAGTGAAAATTCACTATAAAAGAAACCATAGTTAATGTTTCATCTAAAGTACTCCATTAGTCTATCAAATGCAGGCCAACGCTCATAATTTGGCCCTATGAGTACATCTACTCAATCTACATACAAAATATGGTATATCGGGTCTAAAAAGTTAATCAAATACATCAGACTGTCAATTATCTAAACATATRTATATTGATCAACATGATTACCTCTATTATTTTTCAACTGAGAGTGCTCATTGMTGTCACTTCAAATTTCTCAAGCTTATTAAGAAGTTATGACTTGAATAACCAATTTCTCACTTACTTCACAAAAARCATTCATATTAAATTTCAATGCTAAAAATGCTTTATTACTATTCACAATATCCAAACTAGTATGGAATATAAGCATGTCATCATCATACAAGCCATGATTGTATATTCAATATTCACAGTTTTAGTATRAACACATTTATCCAGTAGAGAAAGSAAAAATCATTACTCAAAAACAATTGATCCAAGTTCTCATGCCAATATTTAGGAGTTGGTTTTTTTTAACCACAAAGAGTTAAATTTACATGCTTTTTTCTTCAAGAGGAAAATCAAGTAAAATCCAAATTTTCTTTTGTAAAATGGAATAAGATTAAGTTAAATGGCTTCTTTTCATAAAAGTAAATCAGTAAAAGAAATTGCTTCATAAAATGTTAATGCATCGTTATCATTATGAATATGATGTAGGACGGATAGTCTAGGAATTGAAGATCAAGTTAAACTTTAAAGTCTATTGCTTTTTAGTTTTTTTGTAGTTTCCAAATTTGTTTCTATTATATTAATTAGTCTTTAGTAGTAGTTTTTATCAGATTGGGAGATTTGTTTCTATTTTATTAGTTGGGTTTAGAGTAAGGCTTATAGTATTATGATTTGTGTTTTCCCCATTTAAGGGACTTTTATGCTTGCTGTTTTCATTCGGTCAATTATTATCAATAAAATTTGAGACTTTATCTCAATTTTTTTCTGGTGGATTCTGATAATTTATTGTGGACTTTACATGTTTTAACTTGTTCACAAGCACGGCATGTCACTTCTAGATCCACTGGGGGATTTCAACAGGGTGGCTCGTGCATGATTTTGACTTCAAAAATTTACTAGCAACACTTTTTTGACCGTATCACAATAAGATAGGTATAAAAATCATTTTCAAAGGAAAAATCTTTCCTCACACTTCATTAGACTCGTCTAACTSTATTACAGGTGCARGCGAAATTTTTGCTAGATAGTGGGAAAATGTGTTTAAAGAACTCAAAATCACAAATGAACATACAATCAGAAGTTTCAGAACATATTTTTCCTTTTTAAGGTTTTTCTACTCTAATAACTCAAATTAAGTGCATGACCTTTTCATAATTTCATGCGGTATCTTGCCAGTTTTCATATGTGGTATAGATGACATGTATCTGAGATAGATTCAGCTAATTTTATTTTTRYATGGAACTTCCAATTAAAGATACCTAAAGCACTAGAGTCGTTTGTGTCAATTTTTAAATGTGCCTGGAAAAGRGTTTTCTTATACTYAATATGCTCAAAAAATGAAGCCCTTCTGTAACGAATCAAGAGCCCAATTCAAACAGATACCCTTCTTCTAGCATGGAAGCTAGCCAAGATCATATGGAGAGTCTAAGCTAATCAATTGCAGGGAATCAACTATATCGTCCACAGGAATCAAAATTCTCTTATGAGCTCCACAATTTTAAGTTTATAGCATATCAGGATGGCCATGAAAAGTGTGTATGGTTTGTTTTCGATCAAATTCAATTCCATTACCCATGAAACAGAAACTACAATTACACTCTAGCACACGCTGAAAACAAAAGGCATCAGAAGAAACACAAATATATACCATAAAATGTGGTAGAGTTC
>MEJB01000027.1:101050-167971 GCA_001752375.1 Rhazya stricta | reverse complement strand
AAATTTTCATAACTAATACACTACTCATCCGCATTATTGGCTAGATGTTGTAAAAAATTAAAGGGAAACAAACATTGAAGGTATGATTTTTTTTTTCTTTGTTTTGAGAAAATATTACATTTTCTTGATAATTTTGACTTGATGATGTTAGGMTAAATTTGATACTTGAATGCATTATTTGTTTTGAGCTTAAATGTTGAGAAAATAGGGTTTTATGGAGGTTTATTATGAAAATATGAGAAATTAGTTTTGGTTGATTTTCATRACTTGAATACATGATTTTGTTACAATCTACATTGTGAGATTAGGATTAATTTATTAATTTATGTTGAAATATTGTGAAATTAGTTTAATATTGCATGAGTACGTAATGAAATTAGAGATATATATATTGTGAATGTTAGAGTTATATGTAATTAAGATTAGGATTTTAGATTCTGAAAATGAATGTCATATATCATGAATATTAAGGTTCATGTTTTCCAAACTTAGGGACATATATTGTGACATCGTTGGTAATTTATAGATGTTGTTTGTGTAATAAGTTTTGAGATAATGTCTTTCAGACAACCATTRAGAATATGTTTGCATTGGWATTGTGAGARGAGGCATGATGCTAMAGGATCTCATTTCATTCTTTCAGAGCTTTTCAAGATATGGGTTTGGGAGCARAACTACCCAATTTTGRTGATGCTACTGGAACTCGTCCTGATAMGTGGTCATGCAGTAATCCCAAAATTCGARTGCACATGAGATTTAAGAACAAGAAGCAAGTCATTGAGGCTGTRACTAATTAGTCAATCAGAATGAGTCGTGAGTACAAGGTGAATAGAAGTAAAAGTAAGGAGTGAATTGTATCTTGCAAAAATTCAACATATGAAATCCATATTTTTGGTACATTAGGGCTACAAAGAGATCTATTAATGGGTAATGGGAGATCACCATATTGCAACTAGAATACACGTGTCTTGTTTAAGTTGAGAACAATGCTCACGGAAATCTTATTGCTCCGTAAGTTGCTTATGGCTATATTTAGTCTATACTTTCAATAAAGCATACCACACCTTCACAACGTAAAGGTCATTTATTTTACATTTACATCCAAACAAAAATTTGCTTTATGATGTAAAAGGCATTTGTTTACATTTACACTTAAACAACTTTTTTCTCAATTCCCACTAAAATGCAAATGTGAACAGTAAAGAAATCTTCACTGTTCACTTTAAAATCACAGAATTCCAATGCTCACAATTAATTTTTCATTATTTGAATCCATCTTTTCTAACTTCTAATTCAAACAACTTAACCAAAACTCTTTTACACTTAACAGATAAATTCAATTTCAATTTTTTTTCATTTTTTTGCCTTCTTCAATTAAATAATATTTTTACAACTAAACAACTTTTCTTCCCCCAAACCCTAGTCCAAATATAGCCTATGATACTCTTAGTGTATATTTCTAATTGATAATTGTAAATATAAATTMTTTATCTTATACWTATCATTACAACAGATACATTGCATAACAAATCACTCATCTGATTATAGATGATCTGCAAACACATGTCAAGGTTATTCAGTAGGAGGTGATGAAGATGTTTTATTTTGAAATCACTTACAAAAAAGATGGAATGCAAGAAAACAATGTATCGAGTTATTGTTTCTCGACTGGGTATCTATGTTCTCGYTTTTTCCTCTTTACTTWATGGCCMTATGATCCATAAATTCAGGGACAATTGTTAWGTTAAAACATCACAAAGACAATACTAAGGATGTGAAAATCTTCAAATTTGTCTTCAYGATATTCAGGCTACAAATTCTAGAATRCACTTATTGTAGGCCAYTAATATCTATTAATAGGATACACTTGAGGGGCGGACACCATAAGGTGCTATTGGTTGCTAGTTCATGCGATGCCAACAATCATATTTTTCAACTCGCCTATGCCATTGTGGATAAAGAATCTATAGAGAGTTGGGGTGGTTTATGCAATTGTTCCATTTTCATATGACCAAGGATAGATTCGTTAGTTTAATCTTGGATAGACATCATGCATTTTTAGTATAGTGGCACAAAGTCAAGATTGACAAGAAGCGAAGGCTGTCCAAAGATTCTYTCTCCATCATATCCYTGCTAACTTCAATATCACTTTCGAGAACAGTATGTTGAATACGCAGATGTATCATGTCGAAAGTATACCGAATATGTAGAAGTTTGACATGTACATAGAAGAGATAAGAAAAATAAATCAGGCAGCATATGACTAATTGATGAATATCCTTGTCGATAAATAGGCTTTATCACATGATGGCGGATATATGTTTGGAATTTTAACAACCAATTTGTCTGAATCTATGAACAGTGTTATGAGAAAAGTACGTGCACTTCCACGCAARGTTTTAGTTGAGATGAGCTTTAGAAATTTGTTGATTACTTTTGCCTGCACCGAGATGAGGTCGCTCAATGTCGATAMCCATTTCCATCTAGAATATGTAAGACTTACATTGATCTTGAAACCAAGGAAAAGATGTACTCAATCACCCAATACAATKTACAATCTGATTTATTTAYTGTCACCACTCTATGGTGACATTGTCGAAGGGGTAACCATGTTTACACAATCAACATGAGCGAGAAGACGTGTGATTCCCAAAAGTGGAGTTTATTCGGAAGATTGTATTCCCATGTATTTGCTGTATGTCAAAAAAGAGGCTGGGATGCTGCAATTCTATTCAATGAATTCTATTCTAAGGATAATTATAGAAACACATACAATTGTGATTTTTATRCGGTTGGAAACGAGTCAACTTGGAGARCTGCACCTTTCAAGCTTAAACATAATGAAAAACTTATAAATGTCATGGTCATCRAGGACAAAAGTGTTATAAGAATATGTGYAAAAATAGATTTRGGCAACCTCGACTCTCCCCAAAGTTGTTCAAACTACCATTAACCCAGTCATAATATATAGAATTGTAGGAATAATAGATTCCAAGGAGCATTATCCATGGTATGGAGATAGTTGATGAGTTGTTGTAATAGATATGAACTTCTATATAGTGTGTAATAGCTATGAACTTTTAATTAAAGTGTTTTTTTTTCCTCTTGATTATGTGTTTGGCAATGATTGATGATGTTGTGATTTGTATGAAAATTATGATGGAAAATTTTGTATTTGGTTAGGATTGTTGTGGTATTTGTATTAAAAAAAATATTATCATAGAATTATTTATTTTCAAGTTTGATTTTGTCCAACCAAAAATTCGTTTAAGTTGTAGACGAAGAAAATTTCAACGCATTTTGTAGATGTGAAAGATTGTAAATGCAATCACAAAAAGACAAGCACATTTCTAAATGCCATGGGTATTTGCCTCAAACATGCAAGGATCGAACGCATTCGTTGATTGCYATGCCTTTTTGAACGAATGCATTCAGTGAATACGTTTCATCCATTATGCACAGTTTTAAAAAATACATCCATTGACGGAGTTATTTGTCAAATTCCATTCAGATAAGAAAAAAAACCCTAGTAGCTGGAGTGCTTCTTTTTCCAAAAGAAAATAAGGTTTTGACTTATAACTCTAGCAGTAGATACATTCTTATGCATGAATTTCATAATTTTTTATTTATTAGAAAATTTTAATTTTTAATCTCCCCCTWTTCTTTTCAATAATTGTATGTAATTATGAATATTTTAAAAAATTATAAATGTAAAAAGAAAAAGAAAAGAACAAAATTTTAAAAATGACAATATTCAAGAGTTTTGCTAATTTAGTTGTTCCTTACTGAATCTCAAACCATTTTTTCCATATAATTTAATTAGGCTATTGATTCCTGTTAGGTATTCTTTACTGTTTCTTTTCTTGATCTACATGTACGAGACATTACTATAAATAGAGAACAACAGTTTCTTGACTTCAACATGAATYAGAATGCCGATACAATATGTTCTGCTGTTTAATTGCTTCCTTTCAGTTGATGTGATTTCTCTCGTATTTTGACATGGTATCAGATAAAGATTTTTGTTGAATACATTTCATATGATATCATTTCAATTGATTAATTACAACTCAAATTTATAGAGAGAATGGTGAATCCAGACTCGATATCTGGTTCGAGTCCGTATCTACATCTGAAAGAAAATCCAACTCTAGTCTTGGTACAAACACTTCTGACTGGACACAACTACAGAACATGGAGTCGATCAATGAAAATGTCTCTTATCTCAGAAGAACAAGCTTGGATTTATCGATCGTACGACCACCGCAATTCTTGCTAAGACTGATCAAATGTACTGGTGTTGGCGACAATGCAACACAATAGTAGTTTCTTGGTTGATTAATTCCATTTCCCCCTCTATAGTACAGAGTATTTTATGGATGATACTGCAGCTGAGATTTGGAAAGACTTGCATGCTAGATTTTCTCGAGGGGACTCATTTAGACTTTTTAATTTGATTGAGGAATTGCATACTATAAAATAAGGATCTCGGGATGTAACCTATAATTATGCATCTTTCAAGGTTGTTCTTGGATGAAATGTTGAACCTAAGTCCAATACTCACATGTCCTTGCTCCACTAGATGTGAATTTCCTGCATTGAATTTTATCAAAACTTACATAGAAATGTATCAAGTTATTAGGTTTATCAAAGGACTTAATGACACTTTTACTCAAGATCCAATATGATTTGATACAGCGAATGCTKGCGGGGTAAATGTTGGTCAAGCTCCTKTTATTCAAGATCAATACACCCCTMTATACTTRAAGTCTGATTCAGGACAACAATATGATCAGCTCCAAACTCAGGCATTGCAGATACAACTGTGGGTTCAGTTAAGACATCTAATGATCACTTGGTGAACCAAAATCAATACACTAACTGCAAATTTTGAAAAATCTACACCAGGTGAAAGCTTAAGCCGTAATTCATTACCTTGGAATTGATTCTCGTGTCGCGGATCATGTGACTTGCATTTCAAATGCATCTCATTCTTATATTCCTGTAAATCATATTTCTGTCGAATTTCTTAATGGAACATCTGCTATTGTCATGCATAAAGGAATTACTAGGATATTTAACAAACTCATTCTCAACGATGTTCTGTTTGTGTCAACCTTTCCTTTCAATTTATTGTCAGTTAGCAAGCTTGCAGCAACTTCTTCCGCCATAGAAGTTTTTAAGTCCGATTCTTGCATTATTCAGGATTTGGAGAGCAGGAAAACGATTGGATTAGCTATAAAATCCAGAGTCCTTTACCAGCTCTCCCAAGCACTTCCCTCTTTAGTTTTATCTAGATCTGTCTCACATTTCAGCTGGAGCAATCATTTTTCTCATTTTACTGTTCATCCTGCTGCCAATTTATGTAATCCTCACGGTTGCACTACAGACATGTTATGGTAGGACATATGTCATCTCATCAAATGCAGCTTACACAACATTTTGATCCATCAATAAATTAAAGCTACCTAAGGAACATGTTTGCTCCATTTGACCTCTAGCAAAGCAGCACAAATGCACATTTCCCTTAGGTAAATTTGTTTCTGGAACATTTTTTTSGCTTTGATTCATATAGACACATGGGGACCTTATAGAGTGCGTACTATCCATAATCAACAAAACTGCTTGACCATTTTAGATGATTATACTAATACACTTGGACATTTCTTCTTCATAAAATATCAGAGGCAAGATCCATTTTACAATATTTTTGTACTTCTGTTGAAGTTCAATTTCATAAAACTATTCAGATTATTAAGCCTGATAATGACCTTGAATTCCATATTCCTGACTTTGATGCCCAAAGGGGTTTTATTCATCAAATATCTTGTGTAGAAACACCCGAAGAGAATGGAATTGTGGAGAGAAAAAATCAACACATTCTCAATGTTCCTAGAGCTCTTAGATCCAATCAGGAATGCCCATATCTTACTGAGGTTATTGTGTCCTTCATGCAGCTCACCTCATTAACATTAGTCCTACCCCTTTGTTAAACAATCACGCTCCTCACAATCTACTTAAGGCTTAAAGTCATTTGGTTGTTTGGTCTATGCTTGCACCCGGCGGACTAAGTTTAATCCTAGAAGTTGCGCTTGTCTATTTGTAGGTTTTCCATAAACTTCCAAAGGCTATCAACAATTGTTGGGTGTCCATAGTGTTTTTGCAGCTTCCAGCTTACGGGGTTGTTAAGATTGATAATTCTCAAACTTCATCTCAGTCTGGAATTGGTTTGCAGCAGAATTTGAAGAAGAATAAAAAGTAAGTCTAGTCGAGGCAATTGAATTTGGACTCAGATTAACAAGTCACCAGCTAGTCTGGACCAGAATTCCAACTCAGCATTGTTTCCCGAGAAATCCCCTAACTGGGTCTCAAATATTTATACCATCTAATTTAATTAGTCTGTTGATTCCAGTTAGTTGTTCTTTGTTGTTTCTTTTCTTGGTCTATATGTAAGAAACATTAGTACAAATAGGGAACAGTGGTTTCTTGACTTCAACATGAATGAGAATACCGATACAATTTCCAGCCCGACCCCCCCCCCCCCCKKAAAAAAATGCTTATATGTTCTGCTGCATAATTCCTTATAATGCTTATATGCTTATACGTTGACAATTCCAGAAGATATATGTATATCAACATTGTTTTGTGGCACTTAGATTTTCTTTGACTACATAATGAATTTTATAAATAAAAAAATTGTTTTATACCTCTTTCTAGCAGCGTGTTAAAGTTGTTCTAAACCACTRCTCACGTTCCTATGTAGCTTTTTGAAATCTTTCAAGTATAGATTGTTTTGGTACATGTTCTTCAAACATTCTAAGCAAAAGAGTTTTTCCTTCTTCTTTTTGACATTTTAAAATTTTATTTATTTCTGCCTCTAAATGTTTAGAACTAGGAGAACCTTATTTTGAAAAGTATATTAATATCTTTTTTTTCTAAAACCTCCAAAAGTTGAAGTTTAAATCTATTTAAACGTTCATCCCTGCCAGGGAAGCATAAGAATGTTATGTTTATTTTGGTTTGCTTATGTTTGATTTGTGTATTTATGTCTTAATGAGTTAATGAACTATAACTGTAGCCTTGGTTCATGCAAAAAGATTCCAGATAACTACAAGCATTACGAATAATAATACTAACAATTTGATACTATTATTAATAATAATTACATGCATTAACTCGAGACAAAGAGCTATACTCAATAACTAAATACCCATACAAATTCAACCTTCATAAATGATTCAATTTGATAAAATTTCTACTACACACTCATTAGTGCATCCGTCATACTTTGATTTGCGTAACATAAAATTTACAATAGAAACTGCGCTAGAAGACTCCCATTTATACCCAAAACAAACATTATTTGACTCTCTGTACCATGTCAAACATAAGTACAAAATAAACTAATTATCATTAACAACTCTGTCCCATTTGTATGTATAAACGTATTAAATATATAATTTTTATTCTAGAACCTAAGGAAGGAAGCAAGATAACTATAAAACGTTTACTTTTAGTAAAATGAAAAATATAATTTTAGGATCCCTCCATCACTCGAAGGATCAGGACAYAAGGTATTCATAAATTCACAATGATCAGATAGAGACTGATTTCTTATTAAAAGTAAATGTTTTATAGTTATCTTGCTTCCTTTTTTCAATATCTCAAAAAAAAAATTAATGATTAAATCATTGAATCAATTTATATTTTCTTCTCTTTAAACTCAAGTTTAAATACTGAAATTTGAACACTAAATTCTCAAAAATAACTGAATTTTTTAACATTAAAAATTTTCTTATACTCGTCGGAGTTTAAATTCTAAATTTGATTAGAGTATTTAATAATCAATATAACAAAAGATTCTAGCTACTGTRTCATTTTTTGCACTTTTGTCATTTTTTTAATATTTTACATTTATTTTGGATAAGATTTATATTAATCCATCCTTAAGAATTAAAAATAGAGGAGAGAATAGTTATAATTTCGTCAAATAAACAAAAAGTTATTAAACTCATGTATCTGAACGTAGTGAGTGATAAACAATAAGTCAAACTCTTATCACTTAAAATGTATAGAAGGAGTTAAGAGACAATTAAAATATTAACACATTATAAATTATGATATCAAATAGCTTATAGACTCCATCTGATAAAATTGAAGCCTCAATGTTGAAGTTTGAACACTGAATCTATATATTGAAGTCTAGTAATTAGTTGAACTCTGTACACTAAAAAATTACTTTGTAATGTCCTATTTTGAATAATGATTTTATCATTGACTTTTATAACTAATTTAAAAAAAAATTTGAATAGATTATTTTTCTCTACTAGATAAAAAGTTATTAAATAAGTTAAAATAAATTATTATCACCCTAAAAAAAGGGTTTGAACCCCCGACCTTGTGGTTAAGGGCCACACGCTCTAACCATATTTTAACCAACTAAGCTGGAATACAAAAATATACAATGCACTTCTCTCGTCTTTGATTTGCTACCATTTGCAGAAACAACATTATTTGGAGGAAAGGTTCGAGATGTTGGAATACAATGCTAATATTGAGTAAATTTTGATATATGTCAATTTATAGAGTTCAAATCAGTGCATATATATATATATAGATATGTGATGGACTTTGTAACATAATTATTGCACTAATTAGGTATTTTATTGATATTTTATTCATTTAGGACTCTCTGGAGGTAGTAGGAGAAAATGAGGCATTATTGAAGAGATTTGAGATAAAATTCTAGAAGTGCACAAATTCTATCACGCAGGCATGCGGATGGACAAATTTGGAGAAGTTTTTAAGATTGGAAGACTATCTTTTTAGAAATTCCTATTGCTAAGGAGGATTTTATGGGATGTATATATTTGAATTAGGTAGTTAAGATAATTTAGGAATTCTTGTTATTTCCTATTTCTTGTTGCTTCCTATTGTATATAAGGGGAGCACGGGAAACACATAGGGAACATCTTATTCCTCCATTATTCACTTCAAAAATTATTGTTTTTCATATAATGTTTTCTTTCTAAGTTCTTCTACTATGGTTAAGGATTAATGAAACACTAGTTCAGTTCATTTGTGAGATTTAAACTTGTTCATATACTCAAATATTAATAGGTGTTTTGATAATTATTACTAATAGTTGTTAAGTTGATTGAATATTATGCGCAAATATTTTGTTAAGTCTAATAGCTTGTAYTCAAATTAAACCTGGCAAATCTATTGTATGCTGTGGTTTAATAGAGTAGCAAATTGGTATTATTTCTCCTACTATCAGAGTGAGATTTGCTAAAGGGGGATAATAGGCTAATTTAATAAACCTGCTARCAGAGTTGGATTTTCTCTAATTCTTAATGTTGTCGGTACATTACATCTCATGTGCTATCTCTGACGTTGTTTATCGATTAGGAGATAATTAATAAAGCTTTCCTTTTAATTGTCAACACTTAAAGTGATTGGTTTTTTAAAGCTTTTTTTGACAACTATAACTAATTTATTTGTGAAAATTAAGTAAATTATTAAATCAATGATCAAATGCTTGAATTAGTGTGGATTTAATAACCTTAACCAGAATCTTTTTCTATTGAAAGTTTATTCTTAAAAAATAGTTTGCTTTAATTAATTATTTCCTTAATTAAAGTAAATTGTTGATCCACCATTGTATGACCAAAGTTGAAGTGATCGTAAAAAGAAGAAATTAATTCGTCCTTCCCTGRGGGAGACAACTTTGCTTGCTATCYTAGTGTAAGCTTATATATTTTATTTTTGATGAATTAACGACACATCATTAATTAATATATGAAATATCAATTCATATAATATGAATGTTGAAATGAAAGTTAAACTAAAAAATTACCTCGAATACATAATTTTAACATCCTTCAATCCCGCGTACATGATATTTATTTTTTAAAAATAAAATAATATAAAACTAATTTTTAAACTCAAGAATTTTCAAAAAAAATCTTTTAAAATCAAGATTTATCTCCAATTACTAAGTCAGCATGTTAAGGAGGCGTCCTGAAACTAGAAAGTGAGTTTGACTCTCAAACTAGATTTAGCTTGTTGACATGGCAAACCTTTTATGATGTTAGTAGTGTAGCATTGAAAATGCTCTTACGGCCATATTTAATAAGCTAATTCACCACTTAACACTACATGAATTAAGAGATTGTTAAATTAAAAGTATTTAATAATCTAATTTTACATAATGTCTTYTATCTTAAGTGTTTCTTACTTRCTTTTATGAATTTTAAATGATTATATTCTYACTTAATGTATTACGAAATTGTAGATTAAATTACCAAATTCAATATTCAAAATDAGATGTYCAAATTAAATTAAAATTAAAATTTTAGTGTTCATAAATTTGATTACTGTTCAAACTTCAAACTTCATATATTAGTTTTATTAACTAGGGAGTGTTGAACTGCGTTATCAGATAGCTCTAATTTTAATTATTATATAATAATTTCTTAATTAATTCAGCTTTAAGTAATGAAATGCGTTACTAAATCGGCCTAACAAACAAGTTGGGATACTACAGTTGGTAAGCAGCTCTCCCACTTCCCACCTCCCCTAAAAGTCAGGGATTTGAACCACCCGAAGTGAAATATCGTATGATTTGGTGAATGTCTTTACATGTGTTTCCTTAATCGGATTAGTCAGTCCAAAAATGRCCGGACATCGGTATAAATAAAAGAGCAYGTCTAATGCATCGTAATGTATATAAAGAACTATGATTGATCAGAAAAAGTAGTCGTGTTTGGTTTGATGTGTATAATGAATAGGAAATGTTATAAGGAGTGTTTATATAGTTTCAGGAATGGATTATTATTAATGGAATAACTTATTGTATTAAGTTGATTTGTCTTTTGTTCATTATTTTGTATTACCTCTTTCTATCTTGATTTTTTATATTACTTTACTYCTATCCCCATGCGTATTTAGAAAATATTATTATCCACTTGCAAAGTATATTCTGCAAAAACAAATTAAAAACATCAATTATAAATTGACGTATTAAATATTYTACTCTTTGTCATCAATTTGGAAGTTTATGTTTCATCTTGCTTTTGTTCTCTTATTATCTTCTTAATTTGTTCTTTCTTTTTCTCATTATACTGTATATGATATTTTTTTCCATTTGCAAAAMTATTTGTCAATGAAAAAAATCTAGAATGAACATCGATGGAATAAAAGAAATTTTCGTCTTTCAAGTGTTCATTTTTTTCCCCCCTTTTTTAATGATCTTTTACCCATTGTAAGAAGGCTTTCCAGAGGTGATTCATTGTTTTTGTATATGGAGGAATGGTTCAACGGAATGGAAGGTTGGCAGTTGAAAAGTTAAAACTTGTAAATATACCATTCAGACAAACTAGAAGGCAGGGCACTGATCCCTCAACCCAACCCCCGGCGTGTCACCATGAGCTCATCCTTTGATCTGAACAAAAACATTAAATGCTAGCATGACCGGCGTACGCTGCCCACTGTACTGACGCGAACCTCACTAAACTCATGTTAGATTACGTTCACTTCCAATTGTATTTGACCCTACTCACTAAACTCATGGTGTGCCTTCGGTGAAACTTAAAGTACATAGTCTAACTACGATTAGAGTTTTATGTTAAGATAACTTGTTCCCTAATCAGAGGTAATTAAGTTTCTTTTCGATTACAGAATTAGAATTAGATAATTTTCAATGGGTACAAGTTAATCTCCTATTTCCTCTTGTCGAACCTCTCTATATTTTATGTCCTAATGGCTTGGGGTTGGGATACGAGAGCCATGAGGATCCTACAAGTAAATCTCTTCCTGTAATTATCCTTTTTATATTAGTGAATTTTCTCTAGCCTTTACCTCTGCAGATTTTTCTTCCTATTCTAGGGTTCTTGGCGTAAGTTTATTTYTTTTTCTATTGTTTGTTTATATTATTTTTGTCTACCTTCTAATGCAAAATAATTGTTAAAAAATTAAATCAATCATGTGATTAGCCACATTGTTGCAGTCACAACTTCTGATTATAGAATTCCTAGCTACTAAGTTTTCTTAGTAATTAAGTTTCTTAGGCATTAAATTCCTTCTATATTAAGCTTCCATTATTATATTAATTTTCTTTTTCTATGTAAGGACATAACATTAGTGGTTATAGAATTAATTCAGAATTTATATTGAGTTGTATCATATTCAAAAGTTCTATCTTRCTTTCTTTTATCTTGACCGTGTATGTATGTGTTGAGATTTTAATCTTATAATGTCACAACTATTATCAATTTGGTATCAGAGCTTTGAGAGCCTAGCAGTGTAAGCATAAAAAATACTCGAGTGTGTGAGGAACAAGAGTGTCCCTACTTTGTTTAAAAAAAAAAAAATTAGTATATTTTTTTGAGTAAAATATGGCCACCAACTACGATATTGTCTGGTCCGGTCCTAAATTAGATGAGAAGCTTGATTTCAGTTATTGGGAGATGTTGATATCTACCCACTTAAAAGCTCACAATATTTGGAGCTTTATTGAACTAGGTCTACAACAAGGAGCTGATGATGCTGRTAAAAGGTGGGATCAATTGGCGCTAGCACAAATTCYATAAGGAATAGATTATTCAATTTTTGGCAAAATTGCTAATGCAAAAACTGCCAAGAAAGCGTGGGACATGCTGAAGCTGTCATACAAAGGAGTAGAAAACGCCCAGAAATCAAGATTGCAATCTCCACATAGAGAATATGAAAGGTATGAAATGTCTAACTCAAAAACTATTGGACAATATTTTTCACGTATAATAAATATAGTCAATAAGATGAGACTGTACGGAGAAGACATCTCAGATGATAAGGTGGTAGCGAAAATTCTATGAACCATGCCAATGAAGTATGACCATGTGGTGACTACAATAATTGAATCTCATGATACAGACTCATGACGGTGGCAGAATTGTAGGGAAGCATTGAAAGCCACGTAAACAGAATCCTGGAGAAGACAGAAAATGAAGAGGCCATGAAAAGCCAGGMCAATTTCAACAACAGGTTGATTCCAATCAAAGTATAGATGGAAGGGGTTGTAATTTCAACAATGGAGGAAGAGGAGATTATAGAGGTAGAGCCGAGGAAATTTCAGAGGAAAAGGATGTGGCAATCTCAATCAGGGAAGAGACAACAATTCTCAGACCACCATATGAGGAAGAGGTGGAAATAATTTCGTGTCAGCCAATCGAGGAAGAGGTGATAACTACCAAGAAAGAAATAATTTTAATTGTTATCATTGTGGGAAATTTGGGCATAGAGCTTTAGATTGCAGATCCAAACATCATGCAAACGTTGCTGAAAATCAATATCAAAATGTCGGTGAGAATTTTGATAATCCACAAAGTTTATTTCTTGCTAGTAATGCCTTTTCAGAAGAAAACAAACATCTGGTATTTAGATACTGGGTGAAGTAATCGCATGTGTGGAAAAAAGGAGTTATTTTCTTCATTGGATGAATCAGTCAAGTCTACTGTTAAATTTGGAAACAATACAAATGTTTCAGTTTTGGGAAAAGGCCATGTTGCTATCAGATTGAAGGATGGTTCACAAATTTTATCTCCGATTTTTTCTACGCTCCTGGGCTTCATCACAATTTATAGAGTTTGGGACAGTTGTCAGAGAAAAGGATACAACATGCAGATTCGCCATGGCTTCTACACGTTGATTGATAGATGTGGTAGATTTGTTGCAAAGGTAAAAATGACTCCTAACCGCCCATTCCTTTTGAAAATTCAACCTGGAAATTTTTCTTGTTTGAATTCTATTATTCTGAATAATGACTAGCTATGGCACATGCATTTTGGGCACTATCTTTTTTCTAGATTGAATTATTTGTCTAAAAAAGAATATAMTTTTGGTTCACCTGTTGTGGATATTCCTGATGGAGTATGTGAGACATGTAAGATTGGAAAGCAGCATAGAGATTCATTCCAAATTGGAAAATCTTGGAGAGCAAAGAAGCTTCTGGAGATAGTACACTCAGATTTAGGCATGGTGGGGATTCCATCTCGTGGTGGTCGCGGGTATTTTATTACTTTCATTGATGATTTCAGTAGAAAGGCAAGGGTATATTTTTTGAAGCAAAAATTAGAAGCATGTGATGCCTTTAAGTCGTTTAAGGCATTTGTGGAAAAACAAAGTGGCTGCAAGATCAAAGCACTAAGAACTGACAAAGGCCAAGAGTACCTTGCTAGTACAGATTTTTTTGAACAAAATGGAATTCAYCATCAACTAACAACTAGATTTTTCTACATGCCTCAARAAAATAGAGTTGCTGAAAGAAAGAACAGAACCYTCGTGGATATGGTAAGGTGCATGCTGAAAGAAAAACAAATGCCTAGAMAATTATGGGCAAAAGCTGTTGCCACTGCTGTTTATATTTTGAACAGGTGTCCAACGAAAAGTGTTCGTGATAAGACACCTGAAGAAGCTTGGGGTGGAAGGAGGCCCTCGACCCGACACTTCAAAATTTTTAGGTGTATTGAATATGCCCACGTGCTAGAGCAACTCAGGAAGAAATTGGAAGATAAAGCTGAGAAGTACATTTTCATTGGCTAATGCTCAAATTCAAAGGCGTACAAACTATATAATCCAAAAATGAAGAAGGTGATTATTAGCCGAGATGTAGTGTTTGAAGAAGAAGGAATATTAGATTGTTCTTCAAAATCCTAGAAGGAGCCGGTGGTTATTCTTAACAGTTATGAAGATGATGCAGCACCAGATGTGCCAGAAACATCCAGTAGACCACAGAGGCGCCGATAATTTCCAGCCAAATCGGAGGATTACATTGTTGGTAATGACAATGATCCTTCTGATGAGGATATTATCAATTTTGCGTTGTTTGCAGATTGTGAACCAGTCACTTTTGAAGAAGCTTCTAAAGCTCAGCATTGGAGAAAAGCCATGGATGAAGAAATACATGCCATAGAGAAGGATAATATATGGGAGCTAATAGATTTGGCCGCAAATAAAAGGCTGATTTGAGTAAAGTGAATATACAAAACCAAGTACAAGCCCAGTGGTGAAATTGGTCGTTTCAAAGCAAGGTTAGTTTCAAAATGATACAAGCAAAAGCCCGGTATTGATTATTTTGAGGTATTTGCTCTCGTTGCAAGATTAGATACAATTCGCATGTTCACTTCTCTATCGACTCCAAATAATTGCCAGATATATCAAATGGATATTAAATCTACCTTCCGACACGAAACTTTGGAAGAAGAAGTATATGTTGAGCAGCCTGCAGGATATGAAATTAAAGGCAAAGAAGATAAACTATACAGGTTGAAGAAAGCACTATATGGTTTAAAACAGGCACCAAGGGTGTGGTACAAAAAGATTGATTGTTATTTTTTGCAGCATGGATTTCAGAGATGTCCTTATGAACACACACATTGTATATCAAATTCATTGATCCTGGAGATGTTCTTATTGTATGCCTTTATGTTGATAATCTAATCTTTACTGGCAATAATCCAAAGATGATTGCAGAATTTAGGGAGGCTATGATTAGATGTTTTGAGATGACAGATTTGGGCTTAATGTCTTATTTTCTTGGCATTGAGGTCATTCAACAAAATAAAAGAATTTTCATTTCTCAAAAGAAGTATGTTGCTGATATTATGAAGAAGTTCAAGATGGAGAATTCAAAACCAGTTTCCACACCAGTTGAAGAAAATTGAAGCRGACAAAAATAAAACGGAGGCAGAAAAGTTGATTCAACCGACTATACMAGTTTGATTGGCAGCCTAAGATATTTGACTGCAACGAGACCAGATATGTCTTTGGAGTTGGATTACTTAGCAAATTTATGGAGGAACCACATGATTGTCATTTACAAGGAGCAAAGAGAATTCTTAGATATGTCAAAGGTACTTGGACCGATGGAATTTTCTATGCCAATAATAATGATGTTAAACTTGTTAGCTATACAGATGGTGATTGAGCAGGAGATATTGATACAAGGAAGGGCACGTCAGGGTATGCATTTCGTCTTAGTAGTGGAGCCGTTTCATGGTCTTCAAAGAAACAACCATCGGTTGTACTTTCTATTGCTGAAGCAGAATACATGGCAGCTGCTAGTTGTGCTACACAAGCAATATGGCTCAGAAGAATCCTTGAAGTGATGCATCAGAAGCAGAATACTCCAACAAAGATATTTTGTGATAACAAGTCTGCCATTGCACTATGCAAAAATTCAGTTTTTCATGGGAGGTCCAAGCACAACAATATTCAGTTCCACAAGATACGAGAGTTGGTTGCCGAAAAAGAAGTGGAGATTAATTATTGTCATTTTGAAGATCAAATTGCAGATATTTTCACAAAGCCGCTGAAAGTTGAGTTGCTTTACAAGTTGAAGAGAATGCTTGAAATGATAAATTCTTGATTTACGGGAGGCAATGTTAAAAAAATTAAATCAATCATGTAATTAGTCACACTGTTGTAGCCGCAACTTTCGATCATAGAATTACTAGCTACTAAAATTTCTCAGTAATTAAGTTTCTTAGGCATTAATTAAGTTCCTTTTCAGAATTTATATTGAGTTGTATCATATTTAAAAGTTCTCTCTTCCTTTTTTTTTACCTCGACAGTACGTGTGTTAAGATTTTTCCTCACTCTAGCAAGTAGAGCTAATCCAATTTACATTAATGGTTGTAGAATTAATTCAGAATTTATATTGAGTTGTATCGTATTTAAAAGTTCTCTCTCCTTTTTTTTTTTTTTACCTTGGCAATATGTGTGTTAAGATTTTACTCTTATAATTTCAATAATATCACACTCTAATTGGATTAGCTCTACTTGCTAGAGTGAGGAAAAGTAAAAAATGTTTGTGTTAAAGAAATTTTGAATTTGTAATCATATTTAATGAAAGTTTTCATTCTGGATATTATTTCTATAATTTGAAAAAATTGTACTTTCTCGAGAAACATGAAGAAATAACTTCTGCGTTCTCGAAGTGTTGTTTTACTTTGGAAGGTAGGCTAAACAAAGCTTAAATGCAACAAGAGAAAATTTATGGCCTTCCTGGAGATTGAGTTAGGACATAAAAGTTTTACATTAGTCTCATATTTTCTCGAGCCAAGTGAAAGTGAACATTGAATTACGATTAATATAGGATCAATCAAAGGCTATCCATCTGTTAAGCAATCAAAGTTGTGTGATATTCCTATTTCTACACAAAAAATACGGGAATTTTCATCCCGTATTTAATACGATCTCCTTCCTTTTTACACAAATATATATGAAAAATCACAAAAAGTATAAATGATATGTGTATATAAATATTTAAACAAATTAATATAAAATCTTAAAATTTTAAATCCTAAAATCGCTATACTCATTCTTTATTGGTGACTATCTAATTCCCACCCTTTTCAAATAAAAATCATGTTATCTGTGTTATTCAGAAGCTGAGCTTGTGGTTGATCAAGTAATATTGTTCTAGTATTTTTTGGAAATGATTAGAAAATGAATATGTGTACTCAGGAGTGTGAAAAAAGTTTCCATTCAAATAAGATTATTCATTTGAAGAAAAGAAAAATGAATGCCAATCAAGATGTTTGAGAATCGGATTAGGTTCCACTCACTTGTGAGTAAAAAAATGGTGTGGAACTATCATTTCCCCTTCCTAGCTCTTATTCTTTCATCATCATGAACTGTATATCTTTGCTCATCACCTACGTAAGATCTACCTCCTAAATTAGTAGTATATTTTGTTCCAACTATAATGGAAACACTCGGGTCTTCTGACCAGAAAACCGAGTAAAAAGTTCTAACAACTTCTAACGTTTTCTTTATGAATTAAGGTTTTGGGCGCACACATATATATCGTCTGATTTCAGTGAGTGATTACTTCCGTACGGTAAAGTTCAAAGTTTGAAAGAGAGAACAGGAGAAAGGGAAAGTAAGGACGAAGATGGTGAGAAYCCCTACGGTAGACAAAAATGGACTAAAAAGAGGTGCATGGAGTGAAGAAGAAGACAATAAGTTGAGAGCCTATATTAAAAGATATGGCCACTGGAATTGGCGACAGCTTCCTAGATTCGCCGGTGAGGAGAACTCTCTTCATCTTCCTTCTACATTATGATCATTTCAGTTTAGAATCATGATTTTGCTGACATATGTATGTTGGCTTTTTTCATCCAAATATTAGCACATTGTAATCAAGCAATTTCTGGTTTCTTTCAGGTCTAAAAAGATGCGGAAAAAGTTGCAGACTGAGATGGCTGAACTATCTCAGGCCAGGTTTGAAGAAGGGATCATATAGCAAAGAAGAGGAGGAAATGATAATTAAACTACGTGAAGAACTCGGGAACAAGTACGGAGTGAGCTAAAAATCTTGCTAGAATTGAGTTGGAACTTTTGCAGGTTTCCAAACTATAGAGAATTGATAATAACTGAAGTTCCCCAATTGCAGATGGTCACTCATTGCTGCGAAACTCCCCGGAAGAACTGACAATGAAATTAAAAATTACTGGCATACTAATCTGAGGAAGAGCATCAAGCAAGATCCAACGTCAACGGAGAAAACTACCAGAAGATGCAATAATTATTCGATGTCTCTCTCGGAATCCACTGATCAAACAATCGAATGGGCGGCTGAAATTGCTGCTGCAGATGCTTCTATTGAGAACATTTCACCCTCGAGTCATAATTATTCCACTCTTTTAGGTGGTGCAGAAAACAGCTTCAGTTCTGAGGAGTCATTTCCCAAATTCTTCGCAAATTTTTGGACTGAACCCTTTTTCCCAAATACATCATACAACCAAATCTTATCTTCCACAAGCTTTACTTCCATCGTTTCAGATCTTGAAGATTGGGTCATTGAAAATGGCATCACTTTAGAGGAATCATTTCTCAAGACCTCTGGGAGTTTTRTAACTGAACCTGTTTCCTCATATGCATCAAACGGCCTAATTTCACCCTTCACAAGCTGTAATTCAACAGTTACTAATTCYGGAGAATCATCTGCTGATACTTTTWGTAGTTTCTGGACTGAACCCYTTTTCTCAAATGCATCTGATGACGCCTTTGGGAACTTTCAGGCCGAGTCATTTTCCTTGGATACATCATACAACCAAAGCATTCATCAGCTAGCACCAGTGGAGGAGGATGTCATGCTTCCTTTCAACTCTACTAGATTATGATGTTCATCTGTTCAATCAATTTTAATACGATAATTGTAGAAGATAAAAAGTCTACAGAATTTTCTTTATGTGTGTTATTTCAGTTTTTGTGCTTCACTTACTTTTAGTTAGGACAATAATCGAATGGCACTACATAAAGGTTTGGAAATGAAATCCTAWTACATCCTCTGCGATACTTTTAAGGGTGCTAGACTATCTGCCACATCCTCTGGGAGACTTTTAAATACTTGACATATTTACACTAATTTTTCGATCCTCACAAACTCTATTTTTATTCTGAGTTTAATTTGAACCAGAATTTACTAAATATTTTATTCGCATGATTGATCATCTTGTGCTTTTTTTCCTTTGATTTCACCTTTTTCTTAGATTTTTAGGAGTAATCATGTATATTTTAATCAAATGTTTGATGAAATTCTAGTTGACTTCGCACACTAGTATGTGAATGAAAAAGAATTTATAAGAATCGATTAGATAGTGTAAATATGTCAAATTCTTCAAGATATTACCTAGATTAGAGCAGAAAATTAAAAACCTAAATTAAGAGTCACAAGCAATGAGAAACAACCTCCAAAATTGAATCGGTGAGAAACTATATCAAACGAYAAGGTCTATCACGAAATCAAAATACGYTAATAGTCCCCATAAGCTTTAGCTYTCCATAACATCTATCTCATTCTTTTTCTTCTCTCAAACATCAAGAGAGATGATCAGTTGTTCTCTTTTTACCACTTGAACTGGCGCCCTCCGGGGCAGAACCACCCTATAGGGTAGGGCGGGCTGCAGCCCCAAATAAGGCGCTGTTCTCCAGACAAGTCGTGTGCGTTCTTCATCCAATGTTCACATCTCACATGCATCGCCGTTCATGCTTCATCGAACCCGAACTGATGGGCTACTGCTTTGCTACATGATTCTTAATGTATTGAATATTAAATATTTTTATTCTATATTTTCAAAAATGAAATAACTTATATAATATTGTATTAATTTTGTGTATGATCGATTTAGATAAATATTATTACGAAAATCTATCTTTATGTACTGAGAGTTCTTAATTACCCTTATTCATCTAACAATTATAAACATTTTCASTATTATCTTCTAATGATGATTCCTATGGAATCAGACCAAATTGAACTAATTATGTCATAATCAAACATCATGACTCAAATATTTTTCCTTTCTTAATCATCGATATTCGAAACATTTTATTTCAACTATTCTGATTCGAATGGAAAAGAGATTCATAATAAGTCAAAAGTTTTTACAATATTATTTTTTTCATTCATAATCTTTAAACTTCAAATTTATTACTACTTAAACCGATATTTTTTTTTTTTTCCTGAAAGGCTGAACCAATAATTGTCGGTAGGCTCAAACGTTTTGCTAATGAGTTGTTAAGAAATCATGCCCTTTGAGACATTAATAGCTAGGCTAGAGGGCTGGAGAGTAGATGTTTATTCAATCATCAATTAAATAGCAAATGGATTGGACCCAAACCCTAAGGGCATTTTATTTTGTGTTTTTACTAGTAGATTTTACTACCATAACACAAAATAAGAAGGAAAGAATAAATATTTACAATTTCAATTATGATTAGTTAATATTTGTGAGTTCTCCAAGAATGTCGGTCCTTTTTTTTTCCCCCCTAACAATGAGTTTAGTAATTAAATCAAACACCTTCAGTTTTTATACATCAAATGAAGTTTGACCTTTCCATTATCCGGTTAAACTAATGTTCCTAAACCATTGAATTTTTATCGATACTTCCAAGTTGGCCGTCTTTTATTTCCTTAAAAGTCTTTCTTTACYCACTGTCCACCCGGTCCAAGTTTGGATCAGAAGTTCTTCTAGAAGAGAAATTATGGAAGTCAGGGAGGTAACTTCATCTCTCTCGTTTGCACATGACGTCAAAAATGTGACGTCATTTTCATTGCTTGACTATAATTCGGATATTGTCTTCTTTCCAAATTAGTTCGGATCCATGCTATTTAAATTAAGTTACTTAACTAGACATGTATAAATATTGAATCATGACCAGTTAATCAAATTAATTAGATAAAAGAATTGAACAATGCACAGACCTAGTTAGTTAATTATTTAGTTGCAGAGATTTATCCACGTTAAGGGCTTAGTCCAGATCATAAAAGTGAAGTCGAAGACACTTGGGGCAGGGGTTTCTCTTTTATCCCATGTAAGTTGCATTGACMAAATTGAGAMATTCGTGAGTTCGGATTAAACTGATGAATAAGCCTTTTCCTTTTACCTTTGCTACCGGGGTTGATTGGTGGATGACTCACCTGAGGTTATTGTTGCTGCTATGGCAGATTTGCCAAAGGAATAAGAGCTAGTGAACCTTTGATTTATTACATAGTGGTTGGATAAGAATCAATCAAGTCATCCTTTGAGCACGTTCTCTTTCTCTTTCCTTTCCTTTTTAAAAATTCTCTAACTAGTTAAATCAAACCCCACCAGAGGGCATCTAATGAAGCTTAATCTCTACCATATACCATTTCTTATTTCCTCAAAAGCCTGTGATTGCCGTCTGTRCAATCTGTTGATGTTTGGGCAAGGAAAAAAAATATATATATGTAACGTCATTTCGCTACTCGATTAAAACTGATGATCAAAATCCGAAATCGTTTGCTTCAATTAAAAAAATTTAATCTATATTTAAAAAATCAAAATCATCAAATGGGCTAAAATTTTAAAATCTCTTTCACGTCCTTTCCATGTCGATCAAGCTTGTCTCCAACTCAAAAATTTCAATTCTCTCAACTCAAAATAGACAATCATATCATTAAAAATTGTTTTGCACTTTTTGAATTCAAAATATGATTATGAACCAACCTATCTTTTCAATTCAAATTATGTATTTGAACTACTGTGTTTCTTTGTTTCTGAATAACACATAATCGAATAAATCGGCATTTTTGGACCAAACTCATTATCAATTGGTCTAGAACAGATATGCATATTAAATCCTYTATTGATCAAATACAAAATTTAAAACTTTGATAGAAGAAAAATGTCATGAGTTGATTGGACTTGGCGTTGTTTGAATTCTAAACATGTATCATGACACAATATACTTAAGTGTTGACTAAACATAAATGGCAAACATGATTCAAGATTATATTAAGTGCAAAATTTATGTTGGATTAAGAAAGAACTTGATAATTAGCAAAACATTAGCACTTCAAAACCATAAGAACACAAATACAATCACGTGAYTCATTTAATGCAGAAACAAGTATATTTTACATTTAAGCAATATTCTGAAATAAAAAATATTCCTAATGTCCTACTAAAATTTCAATTCAAGGTTGAAGACTAAAAACGTTTCATACTAAGAAAAATTCTGCAGATACTTGATTATGAAATACAAAATGAATGAACTTTTATGAATTATTCGTACAAAAGGAATAACTAGTACATATATAATTCTATAAATATTTCTTTATAATGCTGCTAGTTCAAGTCAACAAATAAATTTTCTAAAATCCCCATGACTTTGAAATGTTTGACAAAATATAATACATTCAGGGCTAAAGGATTAGCTAATTGATCTTTGCTACTTATATTGATAACCTCGATCTTATTGTCACTCACACCCTCTCTGATTGAAAAGTACTTGACATCAATATTTTTGGAATGAGAAGTTCTATGATTATTCTTTGAAAAGAATGCTACATAAGCATTCTCACAATAAATATTCATAGGCCTCTTGATTGATTYAACAATTGTATCGGTAGAACAAAATTTCTCAACCATAAACCTTTGCCAATAGCTTCATGTACTGCTAGATATTCTGCTTTAAAAGTTGATGCGATTGTCGAAGTCTATTTTGATGTCTTCTATGAAATTACACCTCCATCAATCATAAATATATAATCTAAACAAGACTTTGAGTCATCATGTCTTGCTAAAATGTTGCATCGAAATACTCTTCTATCTTAACTCCCTATCTTCAAGTTTTCTATAAACTAGCATGTAATCCCTTGTATGTTTCAGATATCTCACACGTTCTTCCCTACAATCCTATGTTCATCTTCAGGATTTGATAGATACCTGGATAACATGTTGACAACAAAAGCTACATTTGATCTTGTGCAAACTTGTGCATACATGAAGCTTCTAAATATTGCATAAGGCACATCATGCACACTCTTCTTCTCCAATTACGTTTTAGGACATTGTAGCTAATTATGTAACTTATCTCCTCTTAGAATAGGAGAATCTTCTCCCTTACAATTACGTATACTATCTTATCTCCTCTTAGAATAGGAGAATCTTCTCCCTTACAATTACGTATACTATCTCTGCATAATTTTATCAATGTAGCCCTTATGTGACGGACCTAGCAAATATTTCTCTCTGACTCTAATTATTTCTATTCCCAACAAATAATGAGCATCTCCCAAGTCTTTCATATCAAACTGTCATAAAACAAAATATTTTGCTTCTTTTAACAAGGATATCTTACTATTAGCCAACAAAATATCATCGACATATAGGATCATCAAGATAAAATTACTTCAATCCCACTAATTTTCAGATAAACGTATTCATCTAATCTATTCTAGTGATTATCATGTTAAATTTGAGATATTATTATCTGCTGGCATGCTTTAGCCCATAAATGGATTTTATGAGTTTATACACTTTTCCTTCATCTTGTTCACACCTTTTGGTTGCAACATATAAATGTCCTCATTCAAACCACCATTTAAATCTTGTCTTGGCATCCATTTGTTGCAACTCAAAATCATAGTGTGCCACTACTACTATAAATATTCTAAGAGAATCATTTGTAGAGACTAATGAAAATGTCTCATTGTAGTCAATCCCCTCTTTTTTATTATACCTTTTGCCACCATTCTTGTCTTGTACCTCACAATATTTCCATAAGRATCTCTTTTAGTCTTGAAGATCACTTACAACCTATTGGTTTGCATCCATTAGGCTTGTCTGCAAGTATCCTCACTYTATTCTTGGACATACTATCTAATTCTTCCTCCACGGCTTGTTTCCATTTATCAAAATTTGATGAATTCATGGTTTGTTGCATTGTGACTAGATCCTTTTCTTCATCCAAATCATGTTCAACTTCCATATGGTGCACATAATAAATATCAGGAATTTCAGACCTCCTTTCTCTTGTTGACCTCCTTAAAATAGGTTGTTCTAGTTGCAATGCAGGTTGGTCCATAGGTTGCTGCATGATTACATCATCCATTATTGATGGCATTGTCAACTAGGTTCTCATAAGTTGTGGAATGATTCCTAGTGCAACTGGCACAGGTATAAATACAACTTCTTGCATCTCCTCAAAATTGTTTTCTTTTATACAAGGATCAGAATYAGCAAACCGTCCTATAAAACTTTCATAACTTAAGTTTACTTCTTCATCATCAACAATATCAACTTCTAGATCAAATTCTTTATTTATAAATGTTGCTTTTGGTACTTCAATAATTCTTATCCTTCTTTGAGGCAATAATATAGCCACTAACAGATTGAGAATCAAATTTCCTCCTTCTTCTCCTTTGTATATTTTTTATTTTGTCTTGCATCTTCAAATATTAAGTGATTTAAACTAGGTATAAAATGACACCATAATTCATAAGGCACTTTTTCCATTGCTTTATTGGGAGRTCTATTACAAATTTAATTTGAAGTCTCAATGCTTCTCCCCATAGAATTTTTAATAATTCAGACCTAATAATCATGCTCTTAACCATATCAATCAAGATTTTATTTTTCCTTTTTAAAAATCTATTTTGTTGTGGAGTATATGGAGTTATATAATGGGCTTTTGTACCACAGTCTTTAAATACAAAGAAAACGAACCATGTTGTTGACCTTTTTTTTTGTATATTTATCAAAATACAAAACCCCTCAATCAGATCTAATAGTCTMAATGAGGTTTTCAATTTGTCTTTCAACCTCAATCTTAAAGATTTTAAAAGTATCTAAGGCTTGTGATTTTTCATAAATTAAATAGATGTAGTAAAATCTAGTAAAGCATCTATAGAGATAATGTGAAAACAAAATTCTCTCATATGGTTTTGACTGGAAAAGGGCACAAATATATGTATGTGTTAATTCAAAGTAGCTTTATGATTGCTGGGTCTTAACTTGTTGGCAGCAAATGAGCTATATTTAATCCAATGATACGAAGCTATGTGTAAAACAAAAGTCAAATCATAACTTGTTGGCTGGATAAATATAAAGTCAACAAGTTACACGTAGCTTCATATCATCAGAATGGTATAACTTGTTGGCTGCCAATAAGTTAAAACATGCTCAATATAAAGCTTTTCAATTTCACTTCTTTTAGTTCCACAATTTATAGATTTAGTCATTTTTCCATATAAACAATCAATGCAAGTTTTGAAATAGTAAAATCTAATTTTGGACCTAACTAACTGGTAACTTAAGCGTCTCTTTTTTTATATATGACCTAGACATTTATGCCACAAAAAAATGAGGTTTCCTGGTCAAGCTTCTTTTTATACACAAAAATTTTATTGTGTTAAAAATCTCTTTATTTGCAAATGTATTAGATAACATATCTTCACAATYTACTTTCCAATATCCATCAATAATAAAAGATTTTCCAATACATTTAGACATATAAGTAAAATACATAATATTATTATTACTACTGAATTCAAAGCCTTTGTTGATAGCATATAAAGATCCAGAGATCAAATTCCTAGTTATGTTGGCAATGCAGTACACATCATCTAGAGTTAATACAAAATTATTAGACTTAAGCTTGACGGTTCCCAATGCCTTCACAACCACTTTTTATCTATTTGTTTCACACATCTTGTCTTTTGCTTACTTGAGACTAATGTCTTTAAAAATCCCTACAATGAATTAACAATATGAATKGCTGAGCATGTCTAAAAGCACCATGAATTCTCTATGTCAAAACATTTTGACTCAATGTTAAAGATTGTTTTTAGAAAATGTACCCCTTTTAGATAACCAAGCCTTGAAACTTTCAAAATCTTTCTTATAATGTCCCTATTTCTTGAAAAAAAAAAACTTAATTGGTTTGGAAAATTTTCTTTTGTTAATATCAGTTTTTTAAGGAATTTTGAATGAACTACCCTTGTGCCAATTCTTCCTGCCTCTGGAGATTCTTCTTGCCTATAGAAATGAAGTTCATTGCCAGATTCTTGCCCTTTTTCTTGAGTTCAACCTCCACTTGAACACATTATTTTATCATCTCATTCATACTCCAAACATCTTTTTGTGCCTTGTAGAGTGACCTTAGATTATCAAACTCATTAGGTAGTTTATTTAGCAACATGTAGACCAGGACAGAGTCCTCATTATCATGTTCAAATCCTTCAASTTGCTAGTAATATCGAACCCCTCATAACGAATTTCTTGATCCTTCTTCTTTGTACTCTAAATTCAATAAAGCCTTCATAAGATTGTTAGTTTCAACCTCGTCTGAGATCTTGTACTTTTCTTCAATAGTAGCAATGTAATGTTTTATAGTCCTAGCAGTAAGTATACTTCCTCTAGCATTCTTAGTCATATTTTTTTTTATCATGATTAGGGCCATCTTGTTGTGCTTTGTCCATCTCTCATGGTTCTCTTTGGACCTCTGGATTAGGTTGGTCTGAGTTCAATTCAATGTTATGGTGGATCCTCTATCAAAACATGGTCATAATCTAGAGTCCTGAGTTTAATTCAATGTCATTGTAGATATAGAAATTTTATTAAATTAATTTTTCATAATTATTTAAATGATTAGAAACTAGTTTTAAATATTTCCATTAAAATTGAAAGTATTTTACATCTTGACTAATGAAAGGTTGACACATGTCAAAGATGACAAGGTTCGGCCAATGAAAATGACAGATGCAGCTCGGCGAATCAAGTAATGCCATGTTGCTCCTCAATGGGACTTTAACCAATCAAATCAATTCTCTTTGTCTATAAACAGAGGCCAAAGCATAAGAAGAAGAGGTCCAGAAATTCATATTGAGGTCTAGAAATTCATATTCAGAGAAGCTTAGAAGAAAGAACATCAAATTTCTCTTCAAATCTTGAAATTAAGCTGCAAAGCCCTCAAAAAATTCCAAAGAGAAGAATGAACAGATTGAATTCTTGACTTGAGAACATTTCACAGATTGTAATTCTTTCTCGCAAAGTTTATAAGATTAATTCTTTGTTATACATTTCTTTTGTTTTCTTATTATATTTTGCAAATAGGAGATTCATGTAAATAAATTTTGACGATCCCATCTTCAAGGATGTTTCTTCTCAAGAAGAAGAAATGGGAGTTAGTTATGCTATAAGAGCAGTTCTGTATTTGTTGAATGCACGAACCAAAAAATCCAAACATACTGATGACGGATCTACTTCAGATTTGGTGCTAATTACTCCTCAAGAGGATCTGAAGCTTGATGTGATGGCTCATGAAAATCCAACCATAAATTCATCCACTATGCCTGTTATGATGCACAGAAATCTCAACTATCAAAAACAGATTTCAAATCTAACAAAATTGGTGGAAAATCTTGCAAAACATACTCAAGAGCAAGAACTCATAATTGCTCAACTATTAAATTGGCTTGACAATGCTAGAGAAACAAGCAAATATGCTTTAAAACATCTCGAGCTTTCAAATATGTCAGGATCTACAAAAGTTTTAAGGAAGCAACCTCAAGTCAAAATTGAATTCGAAGAAATGAAAGAAGGAGGGCCGTCAAAAGAAACAACAACAATTCAAAATCCCCGAAGATAGATCAATCCCTGTTGACCAATTAAAGGATTTCATTCCTAAAGTATAAAGGAAGTACCAAATTTTCTTTTGCATATTCTAAACCATATACTAAGAGGATTGATAACTTGAAGACACTTGTTGGTTATCAACCTCCAAAATTTTAGCAATTTGATGAAAAGGGAAATCTAAACAACATATTGCACATTTTGTTGAGACTTGCAATAATGCTAGCACGTACCATAATTACCTTGTCAAGTAATTTGTTTGATTTCTCAAGGAAAATGCATTTTARTGGTAGATCGACCTCATGACCGTATCCATTTATAGTTGGGATAAACTCYAGCATGAATTTTTCAATCGCTTTTACAGCACCCGTCGAACTGTAAGTATGTGAGAACTAAGCAATTGAAAGATGAGTCTATCATTCATTACACCAATCTATGGAGAAGTTTGAACTTGTATTGCAGAGATCACCTCTTTGAACAATCTGCACTAGAGATGTGCATTGAAGATATACATTGGGGCCTCTAATACATTTTGAAAGGGATCCAGCCAAGAACTTTTAAAGAATTAGCTACATGAGRACATGATATGGAATTGAGCATTATGGCACACAGACATCAAGGAGTTCTGGTACCTYAGCCACGAAAGAAGAAAAAATTTGATTTCAAGAAAATAAGTAAGCCACCTTTGAAGTTTGACACAAAAGGTTCTATAGCAACAACTACAGCACTTGTCAGGATACCAACAAAAGTAAGTAGAAAGTTTACATAGAGGGTGGATATTACTCCAGATCTTGAAGGAAGACGTATGACTTTGAAAGATATGCAAAGTAAATAATACCCATTTCTTGACTCTGATGTCTCAGAAATGTTCAATGACATATTAAAGGTTAGGATTATCGAACTGCCAGAAATGAAGTGGCTAGAAGAAGCAGGACAACTTGGACATCCAAATTTATTGCAAATATCATCATCTTCTTGGCCACCCAATTAAAAAGTGTTTCATTAAGTCATGGAATGGSCTCGCAAGGGTAGAATTTTGCTAAATGAAGATAAGACAGCCGCTGACCAAATAAGTATTACTCCAATTGTTCTCTTACCCAGATTCGTTGATGCCAGAAACATACACATTTTGCGATCACTTAAACACTTTGTTGAGATTAAATTTGGGTAATTCAACTTGATGAAGTTCAACATAAAGCCCGGACCTAAATTTGATCATAAATCAGTTAACCCAATGAAAAATACAATTGCAAAGCCTCTAGGGTATGTTGAGTCTCTTCATGAAGATGGTAAAGCTGATGATTCTGATTTTGAAGGTTGGACAGTTGTGAAATGCTGAAGGAGTTACAAAAAGAAATCTGCAAATAAGAAACAGATTGAAAGAAATTGTTGAGTAGTAAGGTTTTCTCCATGTTAGCGGRGGAGTTAGTAGCTGTCAACTTGTGTGTCAAGTAGCAAGGTTTCTTCATGTCAGCAAGGGTGGATTTAGCATATATAATTCAGTTCTAATCAAATCTTTTGTTTATTTCAATTTTCAATTTTCATGCGAATAAATTAAAAAATTAAAGATTTATATATTATTTTTATATTAATTTCTTTGCTATTTTTACCTTTTTGAATTTTTATAATTTAAATTGAAATTTCGATTAATTCTTATTTAAACCAATGCAAAAATGTAAATAATTCAACAATAATAAACATTTATCATTGCCTAAAATTCTCTATTCTTTTAGCATGGCATGAAGCTTCTCAGTAAGCTCTCTCTGCCCATGACCTTCACCTTCAGGGAACATACGCTTCTTATAGATTATATTCCCAATTTATCATTTGTTATTATAATTTGTATTATTAAATTTCACTATAATTCTTAATGCATAGTCTAAATCCTACAGTCAAGAACTAACAAAACGTTCTCTTTCAAGCTCTTGAGGTATGTACCTACTTACATGGATCTTTTGTCTGCAAAATAATGATAGAAAACAAGAGAAATGTGAAATAAGTGTGCTAATCTTATAAACTTGATAAGACAAGTGTTACCATTTCTGAAATTTTCTCGTGGTAAGAAGTTAATCCGTTAATTCTTCTTTGTGGAATTTTCCAAAGGCTTTGAAGCATGATCTTAGGAGTTCAGAGAGTTTTGGTGCCCTTTCTTCGAAACTTTTATCAATTGTTCGACTTTGATATGAATTTCTGGATCTCTTCCTATTGTGCTTTGGCCTCTATTTATAGGCAAAGCAAGTTGATTTGATTGGTTGAAGTCARATTTAGGAGCAACGTGGCGTCACTTGATTTGCGGAGCTCCATCCTTGGTTTCCATTGATTGAACCTTGTCATCCTTGACATCTATCATCGTTTCATTGGTCGAGATATCACATATCCCCCAATTTAATGGGAGTATTTAAAATTAGCTTTTAATTATTCAAATAGATTATGAAAATTTATTTAAGAAATTTTCGTATCTACAAAATTGCCCCTTGGAACTTGTTCACGGGAATAACTCGAAGATGGGTTTTGAGTGGACAAGTTTCCACTTAATTTACTCCATTTGGGTCAGTATTGTAGGTCAAATAACTGTGATTATTTTTCTTTGACCATATTTAAAAAATTTAGGCCCCTTCATTCTTCAAATAGTTAGCATTTTCCTTTCTTCAATGTGCTGTGCTTGCCCTTTTTCCTTCGATTTGTTGGGCTTCAATCCATTGGGCCCATTCTTCTTCTTTCATCTTCTTGGGATAGAACTTATCTAATTTCAAATMGTCAAAATCCTAATCTAAACATATCTTATATATTGGAGTATGTGATATACCTATTTTTCTAATCCTAACATAACTCTCTCTTTTTTCAACTCAATCTATTTAGATTATGTAAATCATAATTGAAACATATTTTACATATTGGAGTTGTAATAATACTTATTTTTTCTAATCCTAGTATAACTTTCTTTTTCTTTTTGTCTATATATACATCTCAATTACATAAGCTTTTCCCTTTTACTTTGGTAAGTCACCCTACTATTCTACTATTCCTAAGTTTCTTATTATGACGTAGTACTTGTCCTTGGCTTGAGGAATTCTGATGGAGATCTGAACAAGAACAAGAAGTGCCGAYAGAAAGATAAAGAAAAATAAACTTACATTCTTTTGCCATTATGAACATCTTTTTTTTTTTTTAATTGCAAAACCTGCTTGTCATCACTTTTTTTCCTTTTTTTCTTTTTTTTCTTTTTTAATACTATCTTCTTCCATTTTCTGCTACTTTGGTTGCTCTCTCTGTTTTTTTTATTTTTTTTTTTGCAACGTTTTTTTTTTCTTTTTTTCTCTGCGTTCTTTTGCTTTTTTTGTTCCTACACGGACCTGCTGAAGATATGGTCCAGCTTTAATTTTTTTATGGTTTGTTCTAGCCCATTTCTGTTTTTGCCGCTGGCCATTTTCCTGTGGGTCTCTTTTTATATCGGTCCAGCCCATTGTTATTACTGCTGGACCAAAGTTATGTAGTTTTCTTCTATGTGGGCCTCTTGAGGATCGGCAGAGACCAACGACCCAACCTGTACAATTGGTTTACTTAATGGGCCAAGAGAAGGCAGCCCATCCCTTACTGGTTTTCTTCGTGGATCAGGAGAAGGCGGCCCTGACCCAGACTTCTCGTTTCTTCAGTCCGCTTGCTTCGTTGGCCAAGAAAAGGCAGCCCAGATCCGAACAGCCCATTTTTTTGCTCATCATCGTCCTCGTCTTCATCTCCGGTGGAAGAGCGGCGAAACCGGAGTTTTCCAGTGGTGACCACCGAGTCTTCTGCCTTCTGCTCCGCGATGGTCTCTGACTTCCTACAGCAGCTTCGCGGAGATCTGCAGCGACAAGATTGTAACTTTCCCGCAGTAGCAACTGTAATGGCGGCAACCTTCGCAGCGGTGGCTTTTGGTTGTGATACTCGAGCGAAGTCCAGACTTCTTTTTCGATTTGAAGGGCTCGAGCGTGCAGTGGTGACGACAAAGAAAATCTCTGCCTTTTGGACCTTTCGGCGGTGAATACAACTACGGTGCCTCTCCTTCTGTATGTTTCCGACCTGCAGCAGAGGCCACACCTTTTGTTTGCATACCCGGAGTACAGAAGATGCCTCTACATACTCCGTTTCCAAGCGGCGGGCAAATCTATGGCTCTTGAGAGTTTTGGACAAATCAGCAACGGTCTTTGCAGTAAGCTTCTATGCATGTTTTATAGTTTCAAGCTTCTGAGCTGTGAGCCCAGCCAGTAAGGTGAGGCATACACGCCGCTGCAGCATTATTCTGGACCTCCATGGGCTCCGCAAGCACTTCTGCACGCCTGACCATCCCCTGCTCGCAATTCATCCGGTGACATTTTGGTTCAAGTTGATCATTGATCCTTTAGAGGCGCATGATCCAGCTCCAGAATTAGCTTCTGCCATCGTTGGCAGCTTGAACCCGTCGAATAGACTATATTATAAAAGTCCTGTGAATCGAAATTAGCACCAGACTCGACGAAGAATTCAACTAAAGTTGCAAGAGGAGTAGCATCGGCTTCAGGTTAGAGGATTTCACCAAATGGATATCAACAGTGGAGAAGAAGCGAGGAAGAAGCCCAGATGGCAATAGCGTTTGGGTTCAATTCTTGGGTCGTTTGTTCTAGCCTTCCTTATTTATGTTTTATAATTTGGGTTTGGGCCAAGCCCCTTCAATATGCATTGCTTTTGGTTCGAGCAATACACCAATTGGGACTTCACTTATTTTTCTATTTTTTTTCAACTTTGTTTCTCCTTGTTTGTGCATTTATTTTATTTCTTTCCATTTTTTTCTTCTTCTTTTTCTCTTCTTTTTCTACAACAGCTTCAACATCCTCTTTTTTTTTTTTGGCTCAACATACTTACCTTTTTGACAATTTCCTAGCAAAATGGAGATCAAGAATTTTTAAAAGCCAAAACCACATATCTTCATCTCAAACACTCAAAGGGAATTTCAATTAAAACCCATGACTTTAGATATTCTATCGACGACATCAAGATATCTAAATACAAATTGATTTTCCAACGAAGCAAAATTCCACAAAATAGTCGTCAACATGTTCCAGGAAGTAATCAACTCACCCTCTATCTCATCGACCCAATAAATTTTGTTGTTGTTYTCTTCAACTCATGGCACAAACACAAGCTCCAGAAATTTCTATCTTCCTTTGTAAATTGCAACCTCGACAAGACTTCTTGGAATGCCCCCATCTTGAACTTTAGCGAGACTAGCTTCACACGAAATTATCGAGATGGCTGGAAACTATTTTTGTAAAATATAAGTAGTTACTTCGTGAGATGAAAATATATGATGCATCTACGCTTCTTTGCTTACATGTGATTGTTAGCACACCTTTTGTGAACATTGGTGTCCATCAACGAACACATTAGACACTTCCATTGGCGAGTTGTCTATTTCACTTTCGGACTTGAGGAGCCTTGGGTTCTTCCCATTCACAGCTCGTTTTACAATGAGATAATCCCTTTCCGCCAAAAAACTTTACAAGATTGACAATGAAGGTAACTACCTGCTTCATAAAAGTTGTAAGTTTCTTTTTTTTTGGCCTTCGGAAGACTTGCGAATGGTGACTTGTATGGAGTTTCATTCGACGATTGGATCKAATTTTGGTTTAAATGGCCAAATAAGTCTGCATTGCCTCCCCAAGACTGTATAATCGGCAAACTGTAGTAAAGCCAAGGACGTTAAACAATCCTACAGGCATCATGAATGGTATTTGTTGACAATTGTGGAGGGGAAAAACAGAAAACGAACCTTTCGATGTACTCAACATTCCAAAAATCTTTGAGAGAGAAAGTAAACTTAGCTGCATTTTTATCTTGTATGATATTTAAGTTTGTTCTTCCAGGTAGAGAGATCAATTGCATTTGCCCTGGTGTCTTTAAGGTAGCTAGTCTTATGGCTTCTGGGCAGAAATTCTCACTAGCTATACCAGCTTCGGTGAGTATCGACAATAGCTTGAACAAGGTCTCCCAATTCGCATTTCTGAAGGAGTGTCATGCAACATTTCCAATTCATTATGTGTACGTGTGGATTGCTGAAAGGTTTGGCACCCATCACAAAAGCATCGCTGCATTTAAGCTACAAGGATGGTCAAGTTCCATGGGGAGAATATGGCCAAATATTTCTCTCTTCCAACGACACAAGCAATTTTCAAACATATGGGTCCTCTCCCATGACATGTAATTGCATGATTGGTGACTTCGAGCAATCTTTGACGGATGATGGTCTCTATCATCGATTTGGTTTGATTACTTCGTTAGTTTAAGCTCTAACTTCTTGATCCTTCAACAGGATTCTATGTATATGATAGAATCTTATAGTCCACACAGATTCTGTAGGCAATTTGGGTTTTATCAAGATATTCTTGATCACTTGAGGGAGAAATCTTACTCGCACACATTAGAGGATGTTGTTCGACTTTGAAAATCATCTACTCACATTAAGACACATATGAAATATAGTGGATTTTTTATATGCTTCCTGACTTTCACATTGATCATTCACTTGCAACTACCATTTATTGTGACAATCAATTAGCCATTCATATTGCTGACAATCATGTGTTTAACGAGTGCAATAAACACGTTGAGTCATTTTGTTAGAGAAAAACTGTAAGGTGATGTGGTGAAATTATTGCCAGTTTCAACTAGCAAATTTGTTCACAGAATCCTTGCCTTGCCCACAATTTTCTGCTTTGATCAATTTATTAGGCCTGCACAATGTTTTTACCACTGCCAACTTGAGAGCGAGTGATGAGAAGAATGGAGAATTTCATTCTCAAATTGTTGCAGATGATCAACGAATTAAGGTTGATCGAAATAGTTTAGAGTTAATGAACTATCCATCGATGCTATTTTGCAATTTCTTTTTACTTCTTTCTTGTTAATCTGATTCACCTGTAATTATTCTCAATCACTTGGTTACTTCTGGCGAAGGGGAAAACTGATCCATGCCCCTCCTGATGTATAAATTTTCAGTAACTTAAAAGACGGAACCTTTCCATTCTTTCTCTTGGCATTTTTATGCCATTGTTGTAATTTTCATTTTGCATTAGAATTTCAACAATGGAAATTTTTAGTTACCCTGCCATGAAATCCAGGAATTTCATACATTCCAAATGCACTCTAATTAGGAGGGATTTCTCAGGATCTGTCCGAAAGCCCCCGTTATAGTCATATCTGCRATTCCTTGAATCTTTGTTAAGTTGCTTACAAAATTGTGCTTATATCAATATACACATCGGTTATTTCTACATCGATATCTTAAATCATTTGCCTGGATCTAGACTTCCTAGCAATTGCAAGTGCACCAGCCATTCGAAATTACCAGACACCATCAGGGGAAAACTCCACGACTTGCATGCTGCTTCAGATGGACAGTGCTCGGTGACACGGTCGCTATTTAAGTGAAGATCCGCGACTAAGATTGCCACCAATAATCTTGTTTTCGAGGATCAAACTTCTAAAATTTGGGGGAACTTGTCTTAATAGGGGCCCATATGTCAGCACCATTACTGCTAGCTACTCCTACAGTACATGAGACTGGTACAAGGCATAGTCCTTTACTTCTCAGGCTGTACTGTTCTGGATCCTAAGAGAAAAAGAACAAGAGAATGAGTCTACAACATGTTTGCGTAATACAGAACATTATGCCAAATAAGCTACTGAAATAAGACGGGATATTTAAGTTGTCCGATGTATTTTCAAAATATAACAAGGAAAAATTTACATCTTGAGTTACAATGTCAATTTTCAGAATCACGTAAGCCCACAAGTTACCAACTTTGCTATGTCATTGCTGCTGTCTAAACCCCATGGGAATTTAAAATGCCCTCAGGAAAGAAGACCGCAAAACATACAGAAATGAACTTCAGAATCTAGACGTTTTAACCGATCAAGCCTCACCTGTGTGTTAGATGTTGGTGAACTACAAAGATAGGGAGCACTCAATACCTGAAAGCACCACCAGAACCAAGAAAATTACCGAGGCTAAAAGCCACTCAAGAACGAAAAGGTTAACATGAATAGAATTAGTTGAGAAATATATTTTAATTCAAAAACCACCCTAAGATAGCCTTGTGATGCACAAAGTCCTAGAGTGCAGGCTAAAAGGTATAATAGTAAATAGAAAAGTTATGGTGGTAAATGCTAACCATAACCAAGCAGGCAGAATACAAACCTTAACTTGTTCGTGGAGGAATCTTATGTATTCCATTGCTTCTTTCAGGACAGACGCCGTATCCGTCTGCTTGGTAATTTAAATGTTTTAGAATAAATCCAGTTTCTTTACAMAGAGAACAAAATAAAATGACACTAAGAAAGTGTTATCAACATATTVGGCAGCAAGCAATGTCACTTCCATTGCAAACAATTCCATAAGGGGGGAAAAGTAATGTTCTCCCGTGAATTGTTATTCACCTCAGTAAACAGAATATGTATACTGGTTTTAGGGNGCTGATTACTTCACCGATCTTTCCATTCAAACCCATTTATGAACTAGGCTAACTAAGCACATTGAATACTACAAGTACATCAATAGCGCATAAAACAGTTGTATAAACTCTTCAAAGCATATACTGCTGTACGGCCAAGGCGGCTGTAATCGAGCTATAAGATTCTCCAATATGTAATTTCTTTTTTCAGAATATGCACCTTCCCATATGGTGACACTAGTTGCTGAAGAGCAGCAATTCGTTCTCCCACCTTCTCTTTCTTCTCCTGTTTCCAAGAAATTAACAACCATCAGCACAAAACAACTATTAGCACAAGGTATACACAACTTTGTGAAGCAGATTAAACTAGAGCTCAAAGTTTCCAGTTAATGGGCACATTGTCAACAAGTTTTCGAGCTATTGGATAAACTCCCTTCAAGAACTTAAAGAGTAAGCTAATTTGCTTGAAGTGCTCAGAATTCCCAGGCTACCACAAGGATGGTGGCTCATTTAGAGAACTCTGAACACAAAAGCAGTGCAAGCTCACTGAAAAAGAGAAAACATAAATTGTTATTCTTGAAAGTCCCAACCACACTAGACCAATTTCTGCTTATAAGCAAAGAAGTACCCTTCCTGTTAAAGGAGGTTTTATACTACTTAAAATAAGAGTATTCTTTTCTTTTCTCTTTCAACATATACTGCTTCAAACAAGAGTTACTTCACCATTAATCAGAAACGAGAGAAAAGTMAGAAGTCCTTCCCCTTGGGACATCTATCTATAGGATGAATGAAGATGAAAAAAGGTAAACTAGATCAACGTGCACATAAAGGACTAGCTTATACACATAAACGACAAACATATGCACACACACAAAGGAAGAACTTTGGGACAAGGAATGAGAAGAAACCTTGGATGTCAGAGATAAATCAGCCTTGTGCCGCTTTGGTTCCAACGTCGTAATGCTGCTTTCTTCAAAAGTGATGGGGCATCTTTTGTGTTCCATCATCATTCCTCCTATTGCTTGTTCACTGGATCAGGAGTCAAAAGTAGAATTAGCAAGCAGAGATAAAAACAACAGTCATGCAGACACAGAAATCAAGTTTGCAAATGCACACACCCCATTATGCATCTGAAAAACAAACACAGTTCACACCCAATAATGAGTAATAAAAGTAAAACATGCATTTCAGCAGAGTTCAGAAGGTCTTTATGAAACAAATAAGAAGGTGAAGCAAAATTATATCCGAATTGAGCTATAATTACAATAGACAAATAAATTTAACATGCAATTGTAGCACTGTTCGACTTCTTGATTAAGATTCTGTAGGTCAGAGAATTCTGCAATTACTACAATCTTTTTGGCAGAAAACAGGGATGCTAAGTAATAATGGAATGTGCAATATGTCCAGCACATCTTGGCAGCATTACCACCACTTAAATCTTTAATTGTATTTGGATTCCCATAAGCAAGAAAGGGGCAACACAAAAGTTTGTGAAGGAAAACGTAGGAGATGCCAAGATAACAAGCCTATCCAACAGAAGATTTTTCAAGGGGYAAAAAACATCTACAATCTGAAAGCAATTATACTGCCAAAAAACAATTAAAATGTACAAGCTTCTTGTGGATTTTCTAATTTTTAAATTTTAGATTGCTTATATTCACATATCAGAGTGTTAAGAAAGGACAAGGCACAAGTTGCAAATTATGCATAAGACACGCCTAACAAGAAACAAAGTGCTGACAATTTGACGACATTTCAAATTTTTTAAAGAAACATCCTAGGCAGATGGATATGTATCAAGACAAATCATGCAGTTTCATGATAAT
Source organism: Rhazya stricta (assembly GCA_001752375.1). Lineage (NCBI taxonomy): Eukaryota > Viridiplantae > Streptophyta > Magnoliopsida > Gentianales > Apocynaceae > Rhazya > Rhazya stricta. The sequence goes on along the minus strand of MEJB01000027.1, from coordinate 129,748 downwards.
TTCACAATCATATAAAACAATATCAATCAGTCACCTGCAGTGTATTGTCAAAATAARTTATTATTAAATATCAAATCCCATAAATTACGAACTAGATCTGGTCATTAGAAAACAAAATTTGAGCACCTAAAGATTATTTTATCCAGAAATTATCGGTAGATGATATCATAAGTTAATGATTGTAGGCTCACAAGAATACAACCTTCCTTTGCATAAACTAATAACATTCCTTCTCATTCGCCTATTAAATATTAAAGAGGCTATCCATTAGTGACTCATACACGGTTTCTGAACCTTGAATAAGGGAATCCATACCAGCCATATTTGGACTCTCCTGGTAGAGCAGCAGCAGCACACTATTGAACCACAAAAGAAGAGAGGCAAGCATTATTCATATCTTCCTTCCAAATAAGAAACCTTCATCTACTTTTTCAACGTTTTCGTCTGAATAATTTGACTCAATCAAAAGTCAGATTAATCAACTTTTTCCTGACATCAAGATCCTCAACTAAACTCAGTAGAAGCATAACCATTTAATACAATTCTAAAATTATCATCACTTGCCAACTAATAACTCTCGAAAATTATACCAACAGTCATCACTGATTCTTTTAGCCACTCCAATTCATGTCAATATATAGAGCAGAAATGTGGTTGAAGAAGATTAAATTAAAAGAAKTAAGTTTTGTGGGSCCTAATTCAGAATTCTTTAACATTCATGAGAATCCTGATTTCTGATATGTCAACTTTTGCGTATGAAACGGCTAATACACTCTTAATTAATAAGTTTTTATAGCAAACACTTAAAGGCTGATTACTTCACCGATCTTTCCATTCAAACCCATTTATGAACTAGGCTAACTAAGCACATTGAATACTACAAGTACATCAATAGCGCATAAAASAGTTGTATAAACTCTTCAAAGCATATAATTCTAAAGAAAACCCATCAAAAGACTCTAAATAAGAACAGAAGCACTAAATTCCAACAGGAACAGAGGCATCAAAAAGCAAAACCACACTAATAAGGAAATACTCTTCACTTTTTGAACCAAGACTAAAGAATTCACCTTGATATGAGTCTCTGCATTACAATGGAAGCTAAACTTCACAGCTTTAGTAGATGATTTTAGGAAACCACTAGCAAAACAGACAGCCTAATCAGAATCTATCTTTATCCGATCCTTTTTCTAGAGAACTGTATTTCCCTGCTTTTCTCTGATTCGAAGGAGCTTCGAGATTTGTGCTAATGGTAACAAAAACAAGCTAGCAGTGAAGAAAGTCTCCAACTTTACTTTGTTCTACTATGAACTCCACCTCTCTTTGCTCACAGACACACATAGCTACAGAAACGTGTAAGCATGAGTTTATGCATATATGTTTCAAGAACGCGGCATACATCCCATCTCTGTGAAAACTACAAAAAAGAGGAACCGGAAAAACTTCTCCTTAAAAAGGGTTTCTGCAGAGTGAAAGATTTTGAGAGAGCGAGGAGATGAAATGCAAGGAGACAGCGACGAGAGGGGAGGGGGGAAGACGAGAGGTATTTGAAAGTGGTATTATATAGGAGTTRCAGTGAAGTGATTTAATAATATGTGAGAAAAGAAAGGGAAATAGAGAAAAAGTATAATTAATTGACAGCTAATATCCAACCATGCAAATGAAAGTGAGAGGGAATAGTAGTTATATGCAGAATTAGCAAAGAGAGATGATGCCATTTCTATATTTTACCCGTCGATGAAAAGGACTTGTGATGCAAAGAATTTGGCTGGCTTAGCTCACTTGGGAGCCTTGTGATTTTGGTTTCTTTTCATTTCTCTTCCTTTTCTTTTTTGTTTTTCAATAAAAAATTTCTTGACTTTATTTATATTCTTCTTTTGTAGCCATGTTCTTCACTCTTGGAGTTTATTTCTACGCGCGTTTAAAAAAAGTAATTTTCAACAAGTAGGTTTTTTAAATAGAGTTATTATCATTTAATCCAAGAGCTCGAAGACTCTTTAAGTTAAAAGTAATATTTCGTATTCGACTCTCTATTACCTTATTTGTAATATTATATTTTAATTTAAGTCTATTTTTTAGTAGGAGTTAAATTTTATGAATATAATCCTAAAATTTTCTCAATTAGTTTGACCAAGTGACAATAGCGAGTAGTTTAGAGAAAAACAAAAACAAATCTTATTTGCTACAAAAAAAAAAAAACAGCTAAAAAGCTTAATTGTTGTTCTTGAAAAAAAATGTGAAAGTTACTCAAAACAAGAAAAAAGTTGTAAAAGAAAATTACTATAATGCCATTTATGTTGTATTTGTACATGTTTTAAGCCTAAAAATATTTTAATATTCTCTCACTTTATAATTAGATTTAGAGTATTAATATTTAATTATAAATAATAAACATTGCATTTAAAAATTGATTAATAAAAATCATTAAATTATTACATTTAATTAATTTTATGGTGAATATCTCTAGATATGTGGTTCGCATATTTYTGAACATATAATATTACTAACGTGGTGGATTTGGCTCATGACATAACCCCGTAATTATGTTTGTATCATTATTGTCTGAAGTTGATTAGGATTGGTTCATTTCTCCTTCACATAGAATTATGAACAGCCATTGAAGATAATTATGGTGATTACTTGGTCAGCAAATGAARAGTCTTTAGACAACAACACTGCCACCTAAAATACTTCATGTATACATTTTTTACTGTAGATAAAAGATAATAGGAGATTGGTTTGGCATAATTACTTGTCTAAGATAATCCTTAAAATACGATTAGTGTAAGATTAGTAATATTTAGATCAAATTCATAAGTTGTTAATTTATAATTTTTTAACTAATTAAATTATTTGTTAGCTCCAGTATAACTTGTTAGAAAATACATGAAAGTAATAGGAAATGAAAAATAGCTGATGCCATACTATTTCCTTTTTTATTTACACGAACGCATTTACAAATTTTTCTTGTTCTAAAATGCTTGTCGTGTTACAAAATTGATGAAGTATTTAATGATTTTTTCTCAATTTACTATTTACTAATATTAAACTAAAACTCAAACATTGAAATTTCACTTAATTAACGAAAAGAAAACACTAGAACTTGACTTGAATAGAAATGAAAAGATTCATCCAATTACTGATTCGAGAGAGATAATTAATTTATTAATAAAATTAAATAAGATTAATTTAGTTATTTTCCTCTAATAATATATAAATTGTAAAAATTTCTTACCCTGCATGCATAATTCMTCCACGATATGTAAATAAAAATGAAAATAATATACGAGAAATCCTAAGATAAGGAAAAAAAATTAATGGATAGAAATAAGAAAGGTTCTATTAAAAAATCAAGAATGATTACYCAGAGGAGGGTACGCATTTTCAAGTTTGTGCCTTTTTTCCACACATCTATTCTTAATTATTAACAAACCAACAAATTGCTTGACATGTTTTCTTAACTCATCATGATTACATTCAAATAAATATCGTCTCGCTAAAAGAATCAATAGTTGAGCTGATGTCATTTTATAAGGCAGGTTCAATGTCCCACTTTATTCTAATCAATTCTTAATTATTTTCGAAAAAAATAAACATATTAAAGTAAAAGACACAGATCATTGATGGGATAAGTACAAGTGCAAAATAATGAGGTTCTAATTCTCGTAAAATCTTAAATCATATATAGAGCATAATATTTTGTCGAAAAAGAAATATTATTAAAAATTCTAAATTTTGTTTTTTTTTCTCATGAGATAATTCTTTTTTATTTAAACTTGAAATTAAATCTCTCTTTCCTTTTTTTTTTTTTGGCAATGGAAAAAGTGAGTTTTTCTTTAATTATTTAGACTTTAATTTTAAATTAATGAGTGAATAATCAAAATCAACCAGCCACTTTTATTAAAGAATTTCATAATTTCTTAAAAAGATGTATATTTGGAAAGATATCATTCGTTACCTTTTTCCATTTTCCAAATGTCCTTTCACATTCTTCTTGGCGCCAAATCACAGTAACAAAATAGTTTCTGTAGTCAGGTTGGTGGTTTCAGTGATCAGTAGACCCCACTTTCAGGTCCCTCACTTTTTAACTCAGCATGATCCTTCAGATTCTCTGCACTGCATTTTCAACAACTCTCCTTTTCTTTACTCGCCTTCTCCGCCGTCGATTTCCATTTCACTTGCGAGACGAGACCTAGCGTGGGGCCCCAAAGTACCGAAACCGTGCGAAGAGGGAAAAAAAAGTCCACCAGAAGTAGGACCCACGCGCTTTGGTCTTGTCTGTTAGTTTGTTACTCAACTACTGATGCATTGAAGTGTCAGTACAACGCAGACACGAGTTTGTACACATTACAAGTTAACGTCGTACAATCTTATTAATTTTTCCTTTTGTTTCTATATAAATGTTATTCTTTTTCTTTCTTAAAGAAAAAATAAAGAGAGCTGCGTTATCATAATTGAGAATCAAGACAGAAAATTAATATGATTTTAACTTTAAAAAATCTATTCGGGAGAAGCTACCAAGTGGATGCCTTTCAAAATAAATATTAAAAATTGTAACAATCGAAGATAGATTTAATAGGAATAAACTCTTTGATTAACTAAAAGTAAAGTAGAAATAACTCGACTTTCTTATTTTATTTTTAACTAGCTAACTAACCACTTTAAATAATAAGACTAATTAGGGATGGCACTAAACTAGTTCTCTCTCTATTATGCAATAATGATGCTTTAGATTTGGTATACACAACTAATTAGTTTGTTTCCATCTTTAAGTCATACAAAATTAGACACAACAATTTTCCAAACTAAACTAAGTCTCACCGTCATGCTAATCAATTCAAAGTGTAGAAATTAGTATGAGAAGATTGATTTAACTTACTTGCAATTTACCGATGCTATTATTACTACTTTTACGATCCGAGAAGAAGTTGTTGAGAATTTGACAATTATATCTATCTTAAATTTATCTTTTATATTCAGAAAAAATCTCAGACGCACAAAATGATCTAGCATGTAAATACTATTGGAGTTTTCCTTTTATTTACATAGAAATATGAAAAGGCCTAGCGATTGAATGATCATGTTATAAATGTAACAACAATCAAAGCAGTCAATTTCAAACACATAAATTAAAGGTCCCACTTTGATGAGATTTCTCTATAAAAGAAATGATGAAATAAGGCAAAGAAGAAGGGAAGTAATGYAACTGCAAAGGTGGTTCGTCAGTCAGTCTTTCTTCAGAGAGTTTTGACCTTAAGAGCATATTATTTGCCATAGATTCAGACAAGAAATAAGGCCACCGGAAATCTTGGCATAATACATGCATTTCGTTTTCAAAGAAATAGCACATCAAAGTCTTGAAAAATTTGCCATCTCCCCCCTTTTCATTAATTTTGTTGACAAACACGAGTTTTCAAAGAATTTTTTGTTTTCTGCTTTCGACAAGTATTACTTATCATTGTCGATGAGTCATCGCAGCATTTGGACCTCCCATCGTTTTTTCTATTTATTTTTTTATTGATACTGGGAGAATCTAAAATTATGTGTTAAATATTCACAACTATGATATAATTTCAACTTTAAAAATACTATCAAAATTTCCGAACAGATGTGTCTATGAATTTTTTTAAAATTTTCTTTTATATAAATAACATTAAATGTAAAATTTTATCTCTCCATCAAATGTTCATTTGAAATCCAAAAATAACTAAAACACCCTTTAGTGTTTTTTTATATATTCAAAATTGGCCCCAAATCATGGACAAAAATTGGATATTAACTTATGGAGGGCCTACATGAAAAACCTCAATAACTTAGAAGGGCCAAATCGTTATCAACCAGAAGAAGTATGCGAATCTGGCTTCAATTTTCTTTTTATTCTCATGTGAGTTATAATAAAGCTAAAATTTGCTACCCACGTAATGAAGTAGTAGGCAGAGGATTTGTGATAGATTAGGGTCTACATCATGAATCTAAAGAAAGCTCAAGTTAGGGTTCATAGACATTTCAAAAATCATTGTCAATCACAAAGCTTTTTTGCAAGGAAAACGAACCTACCACCATTGTTTTTTTTGTTCTTTTCTGCCTTTATTTCCAAGATGATAACACCCCTTCAACCATAATTACTAGTTTAATTATCTTCTTAATCATTCATTAAGAAAGATGTTACATATATTATGCTTACTTATAATAGTATTAGGAAGTTGTAATTATTAAGGAGATCTCACTAAAATATACTACGATCATTTTGTATTCAGAAAGTTATAATGATTAAGGAGTTTGAGACGCACACTCCCTTTCTCTCGCTCAAATATGGAAGACTCTGAATTACTTCCATCATGTGTTGAATCTTCTAATTATCATTTAAATGTTTGACTGCAGAGTAATTATTAGATTAACATTTATAATTATTAGTATTAAATGATTATTTTAAAGAAAAAATATTAGCAGATCATATTAATCCAAATAAAAAGAGTCATTAAGTAAATTTATTGTGGATCTCTAATCCCTTTTCTCTTCATCCCTAATCACACTTTCTTCTCTGTTCGGAAACAACCTCACTTTTTCTCCATTCTCCTCCTGTCCCGACGAGCGAACCCTTCCATAAGATCTCACAACAGGACTGCCACATCGATTGTGCTCAAACTGCTGAGCACTAATACAAGTTCTACGCGTAGTGCTCAATTTACCTTTACATTCCTCGTATCCCAACGAGTACTACTTCTCTTGATGAAAGAGGTCAACCCAAGACTGTATAAGCAACAGAAGTAACATTAAATTTGCAGGCTATTGCTCATATCGTGCTTCATCTCCATCATCCCTTCTTCAACTCTTCATCTCGTTCCCGASATTGCTGGGATGATGAGGAAAACCAAAAAAGAACCTCYACTGTAGCCTTGATTGATATACCCTTTCCACTATTTCTCTGGCTTTCTGCCTTCGGACCAGATCATCGTAGTCTTTATTATTATTATTGTTTTTATTATTTTGATGGGATAAAGATAGCAAATAGGAAACTTTGACATGGAATCAATTCAGATTTCTTATAAGATTCAAGGGCATCTGAGAAACTTCATGACTTTCACTAGAAAATTATAGATGCCATTCAAGTTTTTCCAGTAGCAAGAGCTTCTCAAAGGGCTCTGAAAATCCATTTCTTTCCACGTTTTTGTGTTAACTCCATTACAGAAATCAGCTAAACAGAACATAAAATAGGAATATCATGCCACCTTCCATGATTATGAGAAAGATGCCTGACTTTTAATGGAACATCTTGTGAACTCATCATTCACATTTACATTTGAAGATATCACAAGAAAGTCGATATGAGGATTCATCGGTAGCTCCCTATAGCTACTCGCTTTACATGAATTGCTCGATATCATGGCAAACTTCTACCATAAATATGATTTCAGGGGGGAAGAAAAGGAGATGTACAAAAGAAGGTTCCTACCTTACCAACATTAGCAAGAATAACTCTGATTGATGGAATAGGAAATCTTTGTTGAGAATTGATGCTCTCTCTTAAACCTGAGGAATTACACATGTACGTGTTAAAAGGCTGAGAAAGAGAATCAATCAATTGATGAGCAATACATTGGAAGAAAAATTCAAGTCAGCTTCCTAATCTAGATTTGCTGAGCGCAAAAGCACTTCTTGAGAACAGCAAAGTAAGATTTAGATATTCTGAAAAGACTTCAGGAAATCAAGGCAAGTTAATTTAAAGAAACCAACCTTGAGCAAGATGAACAATGAACAAGATTTTAAATTTGAATGGAAGTACAAAAACAATCATAATTGTTTCCCTCTCTTTGGAACAAACAATGGAAGAATCTCCATAACTTTTGAAGCTAGACCTATAAACAMATTATTGCAAATAGGCAAGCTCAAGAAAGTTCTTGCACCAGCAGGTGTTGCTCTGTGGTTCTACTTTTCGGATAGGGCTTCAGTCCTGGCACTTCTAATCCTAGAATTGAAAGAGATCATTCGGCACCAAAAAAAAAAAAAAAAATCCATGGACAATATTCCTACTTAAGTTTAAACTCTGCTAACTTTGGATGCACCAAATATATATTAATTTGATGTCTACCGTTCAAAATAGTTGTTCCTCAAAAGCACTTTCAATAAAACTACAGCAAAAGAACAAAAAATAGCTATTGAAGTTGAAATTCCGCAAGTAGACTTACAAGAAACTGGGAAGTCAGATCATGTGGAAAGGTGTCCAGATGRGCAACACAAAACTTTGGAGGCATCGCTACCCAAATCCTAACTGTGAAGTAAGAGTACCAAGAAATTTTACTTCCAAAACAGAACTACTAATTTAGTGTGTTACTCAAAACTTATTCATCTTATCTCCCATTTTAGAATATTCAGTACAAAATCGCTTAAAAATATGCCCATTTTCTTACTGATGGTTTATGAGGTTAATGAATAAAACTCTTAACTGTCAAATAAGTAACACTCAGATATGAATAAGTTGCAAAGAATTCCTAAGAAATATCTTTGACAAAACGAGGAACCAACTTGCACCATCCTAATGTAAGTTTATCTCGCATTATTTCAAGAATGTGAAAAGATGAAGAAAATCTAGCTTGCAGTTGATTGTGCTGGTATTGGGTACAGTTTAGCGGTTCCAAAATTTATTTAAAAAGTGAATCCAAAGTAAGGGAGAAAGAGGTGAAAGGGTAGTAATTTGGTGCTGTGAACAAACCTGTCTCCTCCTTCGGCATTGCATTATGTACACAGAACGTGCCATCACATAACAAGGAAAAAGAAAACCAGCTAGCTGAAGAAGTATAATTTGAAACTGAAATTCACAAAATATATTTGTGGTTATTATTTGTGAAAAGAATTTCTAGAACAAAAATCTACTTTACCAAAGCAATAGAGATATATCAAAAGTGGATSTGCTATTACATTTGTAAAATTGGCATATACAATTGCATGAAGTGACGAATTATCATTTTCATGAAAACTTTTTATTAGCCCTGCACGCTGATTCTTTCTTAATGCTGACATCTTAACTATAGTGTGAAGATGATTCAAAGACATATATTTCAAACTATTTMTTGACACCCCTTCTTCAAGAACTAAAACAACTGAAAGTGCACCGTAGAAACATAAAAGCCAAAAGCAGGATAAGTATCTCTCTTCTTCCTTCCTTCTTTTGCACATATTTTTCTCTGGTTTAACAGGAATAATGATTTCCAATGTAAAACGCCAAACAACTTGGACTTACACGAAAGAATGTAGATGAGTCTTGCAACATCCCAAAGTCTCTAGTAACCATTAAAGTTTGGCGTATGAACAAGAGAAACATCAACTACACATTGAAAACACCAGAAGTTAAAGCATGACGGTCAAAGAGATGCCAAATTTCGAAATAGAAACTGTATTCAACTCACAGCAATAACCACCATACGGAAATAGGCAAAGGTGCCACTACTTGTAATGGCATACTCTTCATAGTCAGACTGAAGAAACTGATGTTGGGCTGCTGCAAAAGCTAAAAGACGAGGATCTCGGAGATCAATGTTTGATGCCCATGCCTGCCTAAAGTAAACAAGAAAAAAATAACGAAAACAATGGAAGCCAATCAAAACCACCTTCAACATAGACATGCAAAATTTAACCCTGATTCAATGTCCAGTCTATCCCAGCCAATAAGAGTGAAATTCCATCTGATAACAAAAGCGAAGAAGAAAATTTCGATGATCATCAACAGAAAAAAGAGGGGAAAAAAATCTACAGTAGACAATGATAGTTAAGAGAATAAAAACTTTGACAGAATGAATTTCTGAACTCTTCAACACAAAACCTGATGTAAAAGTACCAAAAACTAGAAGGATCTGAAAGAAACAAAAATGCATTGCCAAGGGCAAAGAGACTTGGAATTAGTTCTCATGGACAAAAATCTTAAGATTTGATGTTATGACTAACATGTTTTTCATTTTTCTTTCCGATTTTTATATATGCATCATGCTGCAATTAAATCACAAGAAATAGAATGAAAATCAGAATACCCTCATTTCTAATCTGACTGAAATTGGTTAAAGTAATAGGTTGTATAGATGGTAATTTTAATGTTTGATCGTCCCAAAACCAGTTAAGGTCCAGTTGAAGCCAATGAGAATTATAAATGATTCTGCAGATCAGGTTAATTGGTTACCCATCTCTTCACCAGAGTTTCGAGTCTTGTGACTTGAATAGCCCTATCAGTCCTTTACAACCATCAGGGTATCTTAAAGAACTATTAAGGCAAAGAATTTCAACTGGGATTGAAAAGAAAGCTAAAAAGCAGCAATTGTATGCATTTCCACCATCTCTTCCAAGCCATGCAATGGCTGAGCCTTTCCAAAATCATATCCATGCCATGCTTACAAATGAAGCAGAGCTTATTGTGGATAATCCATGGAAACATACATGATAAAAGAGATTGGTGTTATGTCATAGATAACCGAGCATTACTCACATTTCCATTATAAATGCTCTCTAACTCTTATGCAGGATCTTTAAGAAATCAAAAGACTGAGGAAGATTTACCAATCATCTGAGATCCAGAGAAGGTTGCCAAATATCTGGGGTACTTGGAGAATTTTAGATGTCAAAACTCTTTTATTCCCTAAAAGTTGTTTGTATGATAAGTGGGACTCTAGTTTAGATAATAAACAGTTATCACAGCATTTTAGGTGAAAAAAATTGAATTTTTCTATTTACAGCAGGCACCAGAGCAAGCAGATCAATACTCAGAACAGCTTCTCAAGAAGAATAATCAACTGTTGAAAAGAAGAGAAAAGGAAAGCCTGTTATTATACTGGTGGCATAATCAATAAGGTTACCTAATATCAATTGTCATAACTTCTGAATTGCTTTGTTTCGGTGGAAGGGTGTAATCTGGCGAAAAAGTCTGTGAGACATAGGATCAGATATTACTCTTCAATGAAGCATGATAATACAAACAAAAATCTCTATAAAGCGACAAAAAGAGAGATACAAACCTGACTACAGATTTCACAAGTGATGTCACCTTTTTTGTTGCACCATCTCTGAATGCACTTCCTGTGAGCAAACTACATTCCGAAGTAAAAAGGAAAAAAAAAAGAAAAAATTTCAATTTACAACTCTCCATAACAGCAATCACATGAAGAAAGTTCAGTGAACAGAAAGGTCAACTTCTCATCATGAAAACGCAAGTGGAGGACATATATGTGCTAAGACATAGAAATAATTCATATCATTAGGAAAATCCTGAAATTTGAAAAGCTACGTCTAAGAACAATGTCATGCGGGAAAGTACTGCAKATCAATATTGTACACAGTTAAAACCTCATCACACTCTTGAAGCCAAAGAAGAAAGAGAAGTTTCTATTTTTCTTTAAGATGAAGAGTACAAAAGTTGTTTGTATTCATCGATTTCAAGACAAGAATATTAAATCACTTTAGCAGCATGAAAAGAGAATAAGGCAAAAGGGAGTTATTAAGATCCCAAACAAAGACATAAAAGGAATCAAGAATCAGTAAACCACAATTCAAGAGTAACCACAAGACTTACATCGATGCACTATACATTTACATTTCTCCACCTAAACAGACAATCAGCTCCAGAATGTAGACGGGAATGAAATCCCGGACAAACCTTATCCGAAGAGCAATAAGAATAAGTAAAAGCACCCAATAATAGGAAAACCCGAAAGGATCAATGCATAATACATGAAATACCCAAGAAAACCATCAATACATTTCAAAATCAACTCAAACAATACCACCTGAACAGCAGTATTTCCCATTTTGCAAGTCAAACCCAGAAGTTCAATGCGAACCAAAACACTAAATAACAAAATTTTTACCCAAAAGAACACCAATTTTTAAAAACAAAACGAAATCCAGAAAAGAAACGAACCTTGAGAGTGCCATTACAAGCACAGGGAGCTTCCATGTCCTGCTCTGCATCTTCCTCTTGACATATTCTACACTCCCTAAAATTCCCACTCTTTCCCTTCAACCTCTCCTCTCCACCTTTACCCTTTTCACTTTCTTGGCACTTCAAAACCATCAAAACCCCATCACTYTTCTGCTCATTCTTGAAAGTCACAGCACCATTAGCATCATTCTTAGCATCAGTTGACAAAAGCTTTTCTCTTTCACCATTATCATTATTCAAAGAAACCTCAGAGCATGCTGATGTTGATGATGAAGCTACAATCCTATCAACGCACACCATGAATTCTTCCACCATCTCTCTCTCCCCCTCCCTTTCTCTTTACTTTCCTCGTCTTTTGAAACTCCACTGAGCAAACAATGCAAATATACAGAGAATTTTTAGAGGATTTGTTTGCTTTTAAAAAGAAGAGAAGTGGGCGGAATTTACGAAATGGGGGAAGTGGTCACGTGGGAATGAGGACCTGAAAAGACGAAGATACCCTTATTTAGTTAGTGATTTACAGGGTGAGTCCAGTAAATATCTTTTGTCGTTGGTGTGCTGATGACCAGCACCAGAATTTAACTTTTGTTGGAGGTCGGAAATGCCCCTTGAGTTGGGAGGAATTACTGCGGAGTTGTTCGAAGTGATGAAGCTTGAAAAGGGTATATGAAGGTTGACAGTGTTTGGGCCCCCAATTTGTCTTTTAATTTTATTTTTTTTCCATTTTTGCTTTGGGAAATGAAAGTATTTAAAATAATAGAAAAGAGCAAAGAGGGATGGTTTAAATGTTTTTGGTAAATTTTGATTCTTGAAATTTTCTTTTTGCAAGTTGATGGCTTTTGGTGGAATGACATTTCTAATTGAGTGACGATTTTCCTTTCGCAATTGGAACATCGAAGTTTTCGTCATTGAATTGTATTGTATATATATAAATTTATCTACCTATATTATATCAAAATATAAATTTATTAAACATATCGATCATTCACTATATATAATTATATTTTATATATAAATAAAAATTCTTTGATAATTATCAAATTTTTTTCTCGCTATACTCTTTCCTTCTCAACTTCTACACCTTAATATCGAATTTTAAAGTACAAATTGCAATTGTTTCTAACGTATCTCGAGTTAAATATTTGTATTTATTATGATCTATCTGAATATATTTTTTTAACAAATAATGAGTAAGAAATWAATAAATTTAAATTTATTATTTTTTAGGTTTCTGCTGACGAAGAGTGCCATTCAGCGCGTGTGGGACTCCTAAAAAAGCCTCGCCTGACGCGTGTTGGGCCTCAAGCAATAGACAAGACTCATTTAGGAGTCCCTCTGGGCACCAGGTGGGACTCAATTAGAAGTACCTATCAGTGACTAGGAGGACATGCACCCATAGTAGCTCCATCCAAAATAAAAAATTTTAAGTCTTTTTGGTGTGCAAACTACTTATTTTTTGGAAAAAAATACATATTTAAATAAATCAAGACGAATATTAACATTTAATTAGAAACATCTCGCGAAAGAACTTCAAATCGAGTTTCAAAATTTTAAATTAGAGTATATGAGTTGAGAGAAAAGAAATTTAGAGAGAAAGACTTTGATAATTATGAAAGAATTTTGGTTTATATATACGAGGGAATAAAGAAATTTCATACGATATACAAATAATATATTTCGTTTAACAACCACTAAAAGAGCAACAATCATGAGAAATTCTTTTAACAAATTATCCCTTTAATTTCTAATTAAAAAAAATATCATTATAACTTTTCTTAATTAAAAATATAAAAAGGGGTCACTAAAAAAAATTTAGCTTAAATAGGTTTTATATTTCAATGAATTTTATTGCCATTAACAATGTTTATATTTTACATTAAGAAAGTGTTAAACGCTCTATCCGTCTCACGATTGCTGAAACTTGATCCCAACAGTATTTCCATTGAAAGAAATTAACAAAAGATAATTCTATGAAAAATACAATAAAAATAATAAAAATACAAAATTAAAATTCATATAAAATACCATTACATTCATAATCGACTCAGCACTGACGGGATATATTTTTTCATTTTCGTTCAATCTCTAATATCGTATTTAAATATTAGTCGACACAATTCATAAAATAATATAAAAATGTATTATACACAACAACGTACAACACACATCATACCAGACTAGTATAGAAAATTATGTGTTACTTCTCATATGAATTATAATTAAGAATATTATTTATTACAGTGGATATATTTATCTCATTGTTGACTAGAGTGAGCCTCAAAAGATCAAGATTTCCAACTCAATTTTGACAAAACTCGTTTGAACTACTTTTACTTGAATGGACCATTCYCTTTTGTATACAAATAACTCTTTTATAAGTTTTGATTTCATATTGAGAGCAATTTCAATTTGATAAAAGGCTTTGTACCAGTTTATGTAGTCGAGAACATTAACTATGATACTTGTCCATTTACTCTCTATGTTCAATTTTTACGCTAAAAGTACAATAAAACTAAATTAATTGCATGAATTGCTTTGATGAAAGTTAATTGCTAAATACATTTCACAATCCACAAAAGTAAACTAGACATGTATATTCAAAGAGAGACACTGAAATTACCATTTATAATTACAGATATCAACTTGGTCATGGCTAAATACATTTATATACCCTAGAAGTTAACATGAAGCGTCCCTTTGACTTGCACTGTTTCGAAGCCTATGCTTCCAAATAAAACCTATCTATTTCAAATGATTTGAAATGATAGTTATTTTGAAACGAGGGAAGRATAAACTATAAATAGAACATCATGGATGTGCATAAAATTAGTATGCCTATTATCCGAATATCCAGCATAGACTTGGCTTGCAATTTAATCTTCTAACTAGCATTAATGGTCCATAATTGTGTATCATAAGCCATCATCCTACTATATTTGTTAAAGGCAATTATCCAAACTGTTGGAGTTGACAATCATAATTTATATAAGTGAATCTCATTATTCAGAAGCACATGTTTGGCTCCTATAATCAAAGGAAACTTCAACTAGAAGCATATATATATGATCATGGCTTTGGTAAAGCATAAAAGCCATACTTTCAACGTCAATCTTTTCTCTATACCATTGATATGCTATGTCACATTACCTTTCTGGTAAACCCTTGTTCTCTTTTATTTTTTTGGTCCGGTTTCCATTATATTAGGATCAAGAGATAGTAAATTTTAACGAAAGTCTGGAAGCGTGGTAATTTCAAAATGCAGACCAAAATTTACTACGAATTCTAGATAGTTTATTAAAAAATTCAAAATCCGAAACACAAGCAAACTTAACTACATAGTTGTTCTTTTCCCTCAAAAGTTGCTACTATCTCATTCCTAGATCTTAATCTTCATGTCATTAAGTTTTTGTATTCGCAAAGAATATTTCAAAGGTAGTATTGGATCCAAACAGATTGGTTGAGAGAGATTCTTGCAACAAATGATAGTTTCAATACTTATCTTAGTAGAAGCACATGAGAAGAAAACTCAAAGTAGGCAACATTATGGATATTGTGAATATAAAATTAGGATATAAAATTGGCGTTTGGTTTGTTATGTCAARGCTCGTGATATAGATGGATATGGTTTGATGTTTTGCCCTTTATTTTCCTTTTGTATATTGTCAAATGTAGACTTCAAGGCGATGATACAATACAATATTGAATAAAGCTTCCCCAACTCCCTAAAGAAATGGACTAGGGCAATGAGTGGGAGAGACAAGCTGGATGAAGAGATAAAAGAATGTCTACTCTATAATATTAAATTCATTGCTTTTGATGATATGCAGAGAGGTGGCGGGTGTGGGGGTACAATCAGCACAAGTTGATAAACATAATATTTCTGATCTAGGTAAGGTTATAATTTGTCTCGAAACAAAAGAAAAGTAGATATGAAAGATTGTGTTTCGAATGACAATGAGTTTGATATTTTCTTATTAAAATTTCGAGTTTAAGTGTTATATATAAGAAAATATTATTAAAAAAGTTTTGTCTATTTTATGAATTCTTTTCAATTTGAATTCATAATATTAAAATAAAAAATTTCAAATATCGAATGCTTAAACTTACAATTATACAACTATGCATGTGATTTGTCCTCTAGATGCTTGTTGGGTTGGAAAGATTATTTTCACTTCATTAACTGAGATAATTTTCCTTGTTGAACTTACAACTACTGCAGATATGATTGACCAATATCTCTGGACTCTGTGGGAGAATTGTTGGGTTGGGTTTTAGTGGAATGGTTGTGAGGATAAGATTTGTTGGACGGTTCCTATATCAGCTAATTACATGCCAAAAGAGGCCAAACAATCCTATCTATATATCTCTAATGTCACTTGCAGGTGGTTTTGATATATGATCATTGTATATCATAGGACCTTTGGAATTAGCTCACACCATACATTAAATCTCCCGTTATTAGCCTATTTCATAAGATAATATATATTTTTTGATAACAATAGAGAAAAAATCTATTAAAATCGCAAAGTCTCTTTTAGATCGATGAAACAATTAACAGAAAGAAAGAAGATGATGGGTTAGGAAACTGTCCAACTGAATCAATCGAATGAGTTGATATTACTCTCATCAATCGATATAATAGAAAAAAGACATCTCTAGTTAAAAAATTTCCATACAAACTATTAGGGACATTAAAAAAAAGAAGTGAATAAAATAGTCTTCAAAAATCCATTCTTCAACCTTTCGCTCCCTCAATTTCCTCAAGTATTTCAAATAAATAATTACTCAACTGGTACCAAGTAGGAAATACATTGAGATAGCCCTGAATCAGGTGCCCCTMAAAAGGACTATAGTGCAGYACCTGGCCGTATCTATTTCTTACAAACGAACCTGTTGACATTTAGTCTCGATTTTGTGTCAGTATGCTTAAAATTTCATGATGTTTATTTGAGATTAAATAAATAAATRTATCTTTAATTATACAAAAACACAATAATTGTATAAATCACTCCAACTCTKCGTATATTCTTTATCAATAATGGTATAGACGAGTGAAAAAATATGATTGTTGGCATCCCATAAACTAGCAATCAATAGCAGACCACTGTATGTGCCCCTCAAGTGTGTCCCATCAATAGATATTATTGGTCTATAATAAGTGAATCATAGAATTTGTGGCCTAAATGTCCAGAAGACGAACTTGAAAATTTTCACCTACTTAACAATTGTGTCTGAATTTGTTTATGATAAAGCTATAAAGTATTGAGGAAGAATCGAAAATGTAGATACCCAAGAGCCAAACAATAACTCGATATATTGTTTTCTTACATTTCATCCTTTTTTGTAAGTTATTCCAGAGCGAAACATCTTCATCACCTCATTCTGAATGACATTGACGTGCGTTTGCAGATCATCTATAATTAAATAGAGTGATTTGTCGTGCAATGTACCTATTGTAATGATAAGTATAAGAATAAACATTAAACAATGCATATTTGCAATTATAAATGAAGTAAAAAATACCCAAATAGTAAGCATAAGCAACTTACTGAGTAGTAAGATTCCCGTGAGAATTGTTCTCGACTCGAATAAGACATGTTTGTTTCGGCTGTAATATAGTGATCTCTCATTGACCATGAGTAGATCTTTGCGTACCTCTAATGTATCATAAATATGAATTTTCATATGTTGAATTTTTACAAGATGTCATCCACTCTTTACTTTTACTTCTATTAACCTTGTACTCATGACCCATTCTTATTGGCCAACTAGTGATATCCTCAACGACTTGCTTCTTGTCCTCAAATCTCATATGTAATCGAATGTCAAGATCACTGCTTGACCACATATCAGGACGAGTTTCGCTAGCATCAATAAAATCGCGTTGTTGTTCTCCCGAACCCATATTTTAAAAGCTCTGAAAGAAGTGTAATCGAAAATACATACCAATCTTCTCCCACCAACAATTCCTTGTGATGTATTAGACATGTGTGGATGTGTAGAAATTCCAGCAATATCTTCGCTATCACCGCCACCATCTACGAGCTCTACATCCTGATGCTCAGTAGACAAGTCATTCACGCCAGTTGTATGAGCACATTCATCACAAATTGCATCGATATTCATCTCAACACGATTTCTACTATTAGTTTATGCAACAACATCTGGAATACCTTGTTCTGCTGAAATAGACGATCCCAGTTGACAACCTTAATCACTCGGACCCATTATTTRTGAAAATGAATTGCTGTTGGTTGATGAAATAATGGTCACTCGAAGGCTATGTTAGGACATTATGACCAGACATGCGTGGATACCAATAACTTTAACGTGTAATATCAGCTTCTGTCACTTGAGGAAATGTGAAGTCCAGGATGACTAGCTGTTGGTTCATCAATAATGTCGTATATGCGCCCATGGCAAATCCTAATGGGTCTGTGTATTTTGGAATACTTGATGAGTAGGCGCTGGTTCATTACCAATGCCGTATATGCGGCCCTCAAGTATATGCTGCTAGTATGCTGGTTGGGGCACCAGAAATGTCTGATGATGGGGTACGGGTTGTTGTATTTCATTAAATTTAACAAGTAGTTGTATTTGATCTCATCATGCTGCCTCAGGAACCCCCCATAACACTTACATTTCATCATCATCTGAAATACGATAGGACTGGAAATGAACTTAATACACTTTCCTACACAACAGTATTCGACCAAWACACTCAATATGATATCTTTTGGGATCAAAATTTCGTAAATTACAAACTTTCCTACACAACTCTGAGTAGGATATAGGCCGTCGTATAGTTCAACACTTTTAATAGGTCCATAATTGCAATGAGAACCTCTAGAATCAAGCCTGATTTCACAATCCCAATACAAACATATTCTGAATGATTGTCCGAAAGACATCAAATTGCAACTACATCAAGTCAAAATTTCATCATATTAAAAGTCTTGAGAAAACATATATTGAAGAAAAATAAAAAGTAACCAACGTAAAACCCTAATTTCTAAACATCTAACCTTAAATAATCACTTATTAAAGTAATCAAATAAACCCAACTATATCAACTCAAAGTTTCATCATATCAAACGTTGTAAGAAAATAATGTATTGAACAAAAATGAAAATTAACCAACATAACACCCTAATTTCTAAACATTTAACCTTAAATAATAACTCATTAACGTAATTAAATTTAATCCAACTACATCAAGTCAAAATATCATCATATTTAAACTTGTAAGATAATACTGTATTGAACAAAAACGAAAATTAACCAATACTACTTTCTTATATTTTAACAACAAAAAACTAAAAAATCATACCTTCAATGCTTGTTTCCCTTAAATTTGTGGCATGATCTAGCCAAAATGTGGATGGCTAGTGGAAAAATGCTAATGGTAGGTTGTTAGATGTGAAAATTTTGAAGATTTATGGAAGAATAATTGGAAGATTTAGATTTTTTTGGAGTTGAGGTGTAGAGGAAAATCAAATTTAGGTGAAATAAGAAAAGTATGTTCAGTTTGTGGATCTAAAATGTTTTATACATTTAAAGTCACTAGTTCATAAAGTCAAGAAGTGGAAAAAACCATTGCATTCAACAAATGCGACGTCCTTAGTTTATCGCATTTGCCAAATGCGATTGTAAGCAACATCGCATTTGCTTAATCTGATGCTTCAGATGACCACAACCTATGCATAAAATTTCTACTACAAACCAACCTTTAATCAAGAAATTTCCCCAGCACAATATCAACAAGCATTAATCAAAATTTCATCTAATTATATTCATCAACCATCAACCACAACCACCATTCATCAACCACTATCCATTGCAAATGAAATAAAAGTGTACGGTGCCATAAGAATATCCAATTACAAAAGACATTTACATTAATACCATTCATCATATTAGAACAAGATAAATGTCTACAAACAATCCTAATYGTCATAAGCAGCTGGTATATAATGGTCAGGTGCTTGGCGAGCCTGAGACCCCCAACGGAGAATCAATGCCTCGGGATCAAAATCAACATCACCATTATCACCATCACAGACACAGCGCCTACCAGGTGCTATAATATTGCTCTGTAAAGGCAAACTGGTCTCAATCTGGGTGATGACCCCATCCCTAATCTGTGTTGACAGTCTCGGTGCATTTGAATCCTTAAAAGGCCCAGCCTCCAATCTCTCTTGTATGAGGTGTATGTGAGAAGGAGCATAGGAGGGAGCAATATCYTGCTCAGGATCGTGTTCGAGCTGGTACAAATAATCATCCTCCTCTACTTGGCAACTAAAATCATCCTTGAGGTGCTGTTCGGGCTCGACAGAAGGCGCGCAGGCACGTGAACATCTACCATCATATCACTGTCTAAGCTCACTGTGGGCATCAATCTTTGCTCATGGGCAATGAGAGGTCACATGAAATGGTGCCACATCAACATCTTGCCTTCTACAGTAGCCGAGAGATCTCAAGTGCCTTATAGTTCTGGTCATCTTCACCGCAACTGTGCAAATGTTGTCCAAGAAGGTAGATTTACATGTGGCATTGCTTGATCCACAATATCCAAATATTCTCGAAAGTGAATGCCTACAAAAAACGATAAAACAGAAACAATGATTATAACCAACTAGAACAATGTATTTAAAATGATAAAAATTAGCATAATGAACATGTAAGAAAACACATACTGTGGACTATAACTGTGAACCAGTGGATTGATAARCCTCAGGATCTTATAGTCTAATGGTGGGATTCCCAATAAGCAAGCGAGTGCAACGAGTATACCAGGTAATCTGGGTGAGAAACTTGCAAGTGATCTYTTGGCATCCCAATCACAATCCGTGCTCTCCAAGCAACCRATTCATCTACATATCTACTATTCTCATCTCTCTAAAATGTACAACTGCCCRGTTCTCGTATACCGTGAGTGCCAAAATGATCTAGCAAAGTCAAAATGACCTGATCTAACTGAACTGCCTCATCACCCTATCTAGGAAGCTATACTCGATGATATTCTAACATATGAAAGGCATGGGGGATGACAGCCAGATGTTAAACCCTTCTAAATAAAGAGATGGTAGCTGATGTAGAATATCTATATAAGGCATCCATATAAACTGCATACAAATAAAAGATATTCCAAAAAAATCAAACTTATTTGAATATGAAGCATGAAAGAAATGACTTGAAATATTACAGTATACTTTACGGACCTCATCGGTGGTAAYGGCATCTAACTAATCCCTATATGTCACCAATACATGCATTGGTAACTGCGCCAAATTAAAAGGCTGGTTCCACCTCGCTCCATATAAAACAAGATGCGACAATATATCTAATGGCTAGGTACGAATTGGGCGTAAAGTAGCAAGGTGCTCATACACCCARAGCTAAAAATACAAAATAMGAAAACAAAATTTTACTAATTGAAATGATTTGTACAAAGCAAATAAATTTATAGGTTAAGATCATTATCAAAATAAATTTTACCTGTATCTCTTTACTTGAACCCAATGCGACATTGCATAAAGTTCGATACAAATGAGCTAGAACACCACTTCCTTAACTTAACTATGTGCACCTATACAAATCCTCAAGCTGATGCAGAAATGAAAATGAAACAAACTTGTTTGATTTATCAGAGAATAATAACTCGCCAAATAGCAACATGATATTCGACAGTCGACCTCATCGTATGTGGCATCATCCGAAAGTGGTGTCTCCAAATGTCTTTCTATTGCGCATGCCATCAATTTATTGCCTTCAGTATCACCTCTTTGCAGCTGAAAACCAAGTCTAGAAAGGCCAATCTCCTCCCACCCTTGCCCTTGTAGCAAGGCCTCCAATGATTGGGTCACCATCAACCTTCAAACTCATTAGGACAGCAAAGTCCCACAGTGTAACTGTGGGGTGGGTAGATGAAATGTGTGTGTCTTTGGTCGCCACCGCTTAACCATAGCGGTGATAAGGGCATGATCAACGCTTATATTCCCTAATCTACAAACTCTCTGAAAGCCAGTTCCATCTATGGCATCCCTAATTCTGAGATCGGCAACATTAAAGCTGACTAAAATCTACCTACATGAGTCATATACTGTAAACATCTAGATATAGATGGCTAGTCACCGGTCCATATACGGTTAGACCTGTGTTGTCCTTGCCTAAATAGCAATGACGCATCTAATGGGCTCGGATGAATATCTATGGGAACTCGTTTCATTTATTAATAAAATTACAAACATCATATTAGATATCTCATTGGAAAATCATAAGTGTGAAAATAATAAGTAAATTACTATAAACAAATAACTCTCTATATTCTCTATCTTTATTTACAAATGATAATTGTTAATTTATTTAATACAAGATAAAGCATATATATTAAATGACTATAAGCCATATTGAAAAAACACTATACTATTCTTAGCTACATAGCTTCGTATATTAAATGCATATACTAAACGTAGTATAGATTTCAATCCTTGTACACAAGCATTGGTGCAAGGAGGTCACTTTACTGTCATTGTATGGCTAGAAAACTACAAAATATAGTAAATTAATTAACAAAGTCTATTACAGAAATACTATTCCTTAAAAATTTGGAAGCATATAATTGTAAGTGAAAAAGAAAATTGAAGACAATCTGCAACAACTTAACGATCATAGCATTGTATTACTTTAATTGCTCAACATAAATTTAAGATATAAAAGAGCATAGCAGATATGATATATTGGTAGAATAGCAACACAAAAATCCAAATAATGTTTAGATTTTTAAGCAAAAAGGTTTAATTTGATATTTCTTTAAATGCCCCATAGTTACTTCTGGCATCAATTTTAAAATCTTAATCTCAATATAGGATACACCATCAAGTTGAAACAAAAGACAAAATATATCCCATCTAGCCAATGTAATTCTCACTTGGATTCCTCACATGAAGTATACCAATGCAGCTGAACTATAAATAATGGCTACGATGTCAAAGGTAAATGATATCAAGAAGATCCAACTAACAAGGGGATGCCCATTGCTATTTTGTGCTTTATAACCTAAATTTAATTTTGACCATGAAAATGAAATCAGTAGATATGAAAATATTGCAAAGATTTTGCAATTTTAGTGCATGATATAAATCACAAGGTACACAGGTTCAAAAAGATCTTGAAGAGAAACTGACACAAAAAGCACCTTTCGAATGCTCACAATCTTATTCATAAATACAACTTTCATATACAAGAAAAGTTAAAATCTTAGCTGCCCTAATTGCTATCTGCCTTATTGTATGAATCGCAGCTTGGAAGATCTTACTTGTCTTACCATAACTACCTAAACATGAATGCTACAAGAATTGCAACAAATCATTCTAAAAATTCCCATAAAAACCAAGCTCCTAAAGTAGGAATTGTTTCTTAGATGCATCCCTGCATCATCTAAGAAACATGATTCGTAGAACATTTTGAGACTTCAACAGCAAACAACTGCTCCGCAAAGATGATGAATATTGAAACATAGCCTATGGACAACTAGCATTAGAAAAAATAACCTTCTACCTAGTTTAGAAAATGAAAATTCAAAAATGCAGGAGGAAATTAGCCATTTAGATAATAGAGCTAATTATAATTATCATTAAAATAAACAAATATATCCTGGAGGAGAAACAAAGCATAAAGTTGACATTTCATCTAAGGTCCAATCATTCGAGCATGTAGATAGTAAACTTCTGGACAGGTAAGTTCAACTCAAACATTTCCATCATGATTCATATATTCATTACATGTTAAGAATATAAGTAGTTAAATCAGCCACCAAAAAATGTATTAGTGTAGGTACCAAGTCAAGAATAAATCAATACTAAAGATTCATTCGTAGCTTCAAGAGTGCAGTTTATTTACCGACGTACCATGTCTTGATGGCAATGGGACAGAAGCGGCGAAGGCAACAGCAAGATGCTGGAATTGGCAACGACTAATGAAGGGAAAAGGGGGAAAGAACGGTACTTACATTTGGATATAATTTGGTGAAGTTGGGGGAAGTWTTTATTTTTATTTTTTTACTTTTAACTTGTTGACAGTCACATTTGACTTATGTATTGAGAAAATTATATCACATTCCTCAAATGCGAATGTATCAAACGCATGTCTATTTCTTAAATGCAATCAACAGATAGATCTAATGCATTACGTGAATGCGACAAGATACAAAGGTATGCATTTAGCGAATGCGACTAGATCATTATTGCCAACATTTGAATAGTTTCATCCATAATGAGCGTCCTTTCTTATTGGAGCATATATTAAATCTTCATTTGTATGGGGGGCATCAAAATACATTTATTGCGTTGCTTCCCCAGCCTATAAGTCTATGTAAGTCAATTTATAAATTGGTCATTGATCCTTCATAGTAGTGGGTTTCACGGATAACTCAATAACTTGGAGATCTTCTAAATTTCTAATACATTTCTCATATACTCTGTATTATGTACTTGTTAACATCATATATTCTTCATCGCTCTAACACCGCTTCTCCTCATATATTTTTTAGCATCAATAAGAAAATTTCATTTTCGTTAAAAAWTTCTTTTGTTTAGCTTCTTCAACAAAATAAAATATTTCACACTTCATAAAAAAAATCATTTATATTATTTTTTCATTGAACGAATATTACTTCAACAAAAAGAAAAAGAGATTTCACTACCAAACAAATATCCATAGTAAACATACCTTCAACAAAATTATACCTCCATCTCCTCAATTCAAATGATTTTTTTCAATGAAAAAATTGCGTGCTTAAGAAACAAATTCAAAATTTTTATTTTTCTAAAGTCTTGGTTGAAAGTTTTTTCTTCAATAAAATTTTTCTGCACAAAAAATTAATTCAAATACACATTAAAGTCAAAATAAGGAGGGGGTTATTTTTGTCTAAAATATATACATTTATTGAATTGAGTGTGTAATTAGGAGGAAGTGGTGTGGATTTAGCCCCTCCCAAGTATTAGCTCWTCTTTTAATATCTTTATTAGTTACTCTCGCTTTTCTAAAATCAAATTCCTGGCTCTGTCCCTACTCCAAGATTTGTACGACGAAGTCATTTTGTCAGTGTACACAAAGAAATTTCGAATCTATAAAAGACAACAAAAATAGTGACAAATGTATAATTTATTGATATTTGAGGTAGCGAGTTACAATCTCTGAAAATTTTAGATCAAAAGAACATGCCTTCGGCTTCGTCTCTTTAATATGTCTGGTTCAATCGTCGAATCTTTACCCGCACCAACTAGAAAATATCTTCTTTTATATATATATATATATGAAGAATGGAAGCTTGAGTCTTCCTTGATGATGTGTTTGCCTTAAAGGTCGAATATTTATCAACATCAATGAGAAAATACCTTCTTCATTATATATACGAWAAAGGAAAGCTTGAATTTTRTTTGATGAACGATTCGATGATCCACCGCAAAAGTTAAAGCTTTGAGTATATTTACTAGAGGGAGTTCTTGATCTTTAGTTCTCCAAATATCTCTAACATCATGTTGAGAGTTTTTATCCTTCTTGAGGGCTTTAGTTTGTCTCAAGAGCTTCAGTTTGTCTTGGAGCTTCAGCTTCTCCCCTTATGTCTTGAAGGGGTGCCCTATTTATAGGTAAAACGTTTGCATTCTTTTAGGTAATTGCATGTAGTTTAAATGGGCTTCTGGTTTCCTAAATTACTCACCTCTAATTATATTGAGTAGACCTAACTATTTATTTGGGTAACCTCAATAAATACGATCTACCATGAGACGAGTTTAATTTATCTGAGCTTACTACAATTTGACCCAGCTTCATAATATATTGGAATAACTTCCATCAATTGCCCAACTTCAARTGATCCAAAATAATCGAGTTTTTTTGTAGACTTAATTAAGTATGCAAGATTAAAATTATGTAATAATCTTGATTAAATTAATTAATTTGTTAATGTCTACAAATGGCCCCATTTCAAGGCTTGTGATGAGTTCGTCTTATCAAGCTTGAGAGCAAGGCTTGGAATTGATATGTTGAATTAAAATCCAAAGTTGACTCTTCAATTGAATTTTGGTTTCCAAATCCATGTAGGTTTCTAGCTTGGAGTTTCACAAGAACTCAATAGTTAGCTTCCACATCGAATTCTCATTCTATGTAGGTTAAGGAATGAATGACCTTTCAAATTGAATTCTTATTCCTTGTAYGTTAASAAGAGTGCCTTAATTATCTATAAAAGGAGGAGTTGTGTTGTTTTATTAGAGTGCCTCAATTATCTATAAAAGGAGGCCTTGTGTTGTTTTATTTTCTTCACCACAAGTTAAAGCTTCAACGATTGTGTGTCATCCTTGCTTGCTTAATTTCATTGGTATCCAACTTCTTAGCTTGCCGAGGTAAGTTTTCTTCTTCYTTTTCTTCCTCTCACCTTTTTTCCTTTTCTTTCTTGTAGGCTACACTAAACTCGATTTGAAGGAGCCATTGTAGTCTTTAAGGATCTCTCCACTAACGCCAATAATTATTTATCTATACGAAGTGGCGAAGATGAACCCAGTGAGAAGGGATTGAGACTTTTTCTTCATCCTCCCATTGCAAGGTTCCTTTGCGAAGTCATTGCCTTTTTCAAGCGAACTTGACTTGGAAGAATAGTCATTAAAAGCGTCTRGTGAAGGTGAAAGAAGTTTTTATTCGTTGCAAAGTCCTTTACATACTAACCCTACCAGTCTTGAGAGTTATCAAACTCTCGGTAGATGGATCATCTCGAGCAARGCTAAATGGGACCCCACCTTGAAGTTCAATGGGAAATTTAGCTTATTGAAAAATACCGAGTGGCTCGAGGTGGTCTTAAGTCGTAACAAGCAACTCATTTGCTAGGTTTCGATGTATGAGACATTATATGCGCCATTTTTCACGAAGGATCGAAACCTAACATTATGTGGGCCTTTTGTGAATCTTGATGTCTAGCGAGCACTTTGGCGGGAGAGCTATCGATTTCACTTTGGGACTTGCACAAATTAGGCAGCCTTCCAATTTTTAGTGCTATATTTGAAGAAGTTATCTCTTACGCTGTGGAATTGGTTGGTAAAAGTGACTCTAAGAAGAGATAGCTTACCTCATGTTGCGGGTATTTATTTGCCGCATTCCATCGAGTCAATCTCATAGTGGGTTGTCTTTTGGTTCGAAGGAGAAGCCAAGCACACCAAGCTAAAGTCTTCGTAAATGAAATAAGCAAGCCGCCCCTCGACCACCTAAAACCCTAACGAGATATATTTTGTTTAGAAGGGGGAATTGAACCTGAAATTTTTTCGAAGCTGCCTACGTATCCCAAAGAAGATTGGGAATCAAGTCATAATGTAGTTGAAAATAGTTTGTTTGCCGTCCATAGTTTTAACTCATGTGGCCAGGGGTAGCTTGCAATTTAAGTTCATGCATTCAAGGTGCATTTTGAAGTAATGTGCAGTTTAGGCTCATAAAGCCAATAAACAACTTGAATTTTTGTTGAGAAATTTAGATAGTATTAACTCTTATCAAGGAGGAACATGCAATTTAGGCTTGTTGTAATACCTAAGAATTATTTTTCATTTTTACGAACTTTATATAATTATATAATTTATATTCTAATCTACTAATTYTATTATATTCATGATTATTAGTGATTTGATCATTTTGCAACGGAAGGATTTGAAGGTCGTAAAGTTTGATGTGCCAATTAGAAATAAATTATTATTCCTATGATTTATTATTTGTTATGCATTAATGTGTGAGTGTATGTATTTAAATGTGAAATTTTATTAGTTTATTTAATTAAATTTTTTAGTTAATTAATTTAGGCTAGACCCACTAGAGTCCGTTCTCTTATTCAAATCTAAAACCAGATTTAGAGTTTGATTTTAAGCCAYAAGAAAATTAATAGATCTTAATTTAGTTGGGCTTAGTAGGTTAAGGAATAAAAATGGCCTATGAAAGAATTTTGGTTAGGGTTAAGTTTATTAAAAAATAAAATATTGGGTGGGTTTTAGAAAGAATTGTTTGTTTTCTTCTCGCAAAAACCCACAAAACCGTAACCCCTCCGCACCATTGCCACCTCTCTCTGGCTTCTCGCAACGCCGCCCCTCGGCCGAATATCCTCTCTCCTTCTCTCTTCTCTTGCCCTCCCTGACCGAGTCCGCCATAGGCCGTGACCAAGATCTGAGCTTGGGCTCATTATCAGATCTGTGAATGCTTCTGACACTAGATCTTTGTCGTGGTTGCGCGTCCGCTTGCTCTGCGTTCGACCGTTTTCTCCTTTTGGATTGGACTTCTGCGCAGCACTTGCTTGTCGACCATTGAGCCGACTGATCAAGGCCAGATCCTTGGCCAATCGGTTGTTCATGGCTAGGAGGAAGGTCTGTGCACCAAAATCTGGCAGCACATCGTTGCTGCACGTGGACGCCAATCGTGCGTGTGGCTACTCCTGTTAGCTGGGGCTTCGTCTGCACTAGTTGTAGGCATCACTGTGCTCATCACTGTCGGTCCTTATCATTGTCGGTGCTCGATGGACCGTCATGCAGGCGACCAGGCAGCTAGCAACCAGGGACGCAAGGCGGCACCATTGTGTGCTTTCAGCTTGAACTAGTTATGCAGCGGGCAGCACATGATGGGCGCGACAGGGCTTACTATTCATCATCCATCTCACAATCTTGGAGGACAACCTTCCTTTTCCCGAGGCGCGATTTTTTCACGCATTACGGCTTTAGACTCATTACTACAATAAGTTGCGCGATTCAAGGTGA
>MEJB01000027.1:61410-90294 GCA_001752375.1 Rhazya stricta | reverse complement strand
CCATATTGTTTTTGTTATGTAAAGGATTCAGTTTGTGTTGTAAAAATATGTTAAATTTGAGTAAGAATCTAGTCCTTAATTTGGGATTAGATACAAAAGGGTGTTCAACTGATATTCTGTATTAATGTATTCGTGTTTAAGATTTTGCTTATTATTATGTAAGGTGGAAATTTTAGCTGTTTGAGATTCACAGCGCCTTCAACCGCACGGAGAGGGTTCGCATGCGAGGCCGTCGCACGCGTTGTCGGGGACCAAGGCGCGGTATTCCCCGCAAACCATGGACCAGCGCGACCCGGCAGGTCCACGGTCAACGAACCGTAGACCCGGCGAGGCAACGGATCTGCGGATTACCGGGACCTTCTGAGACGAAAGGGACCGGCTTTGAGTCGATTGGTCCTGTCTTATGGTTGCGGAACGGTCGTGGCTGCACCGTTGCCGTTTCGTGTGACTCTCCTTTTTACATGTCGGACTTTCCCATGGTGGTGAACCTGAAGTCAGTAGATCCGTCCAGATCTGAACTTAGCTGTGTGGCCTTAGGACCTTTCCTTTCGAACTAGACCGTTCAACCCTTGGCTTGTTGTCGTTAGGTTGCTGTTTGATGTTGCCGCTACTTTGGCCGGTTTTTAACTAACTGGACATGTGAACGTGATTAGTTGCTGGGTCGGTTCACTTGGCTGTTTACGATTCTACTTGCCTCTGGTTGTGCGAGAACCGCTGTCACATTTGTGGGATTTCGTTTCGGGGCGCTCTACTAGGTCTGATGCACCCATATTATCAATTGTTGAGAGGGGTAAAAAGATATGAAATAAGTTTTACCTTTAAGAAGGTGATAGTTTGGCGATGTGGGAATTAAATACGAGTTAAAATTGGCAAATGACGTTCATTGAATAAGRGTTAAATGTTTTAAGCTTAGACAATCGTATTGAATGAATTTTCTTTTTGTAATCATAATTAGGTCATTTTCGAGCACATTGACGTTATGCGGTCGAGGGACTGCTTTGCAATTTAAATAGAATTTTTACTTTAAGGACTCCAAGTAAGAAAATCCCCATACCCACCTACTTATTCAATTGTGTGTTATGTGGTGATTATYGTGGACTGTGTTATGGAATGTGTTATGATTTTGTTGAATTATTTCATGTAATATAATTCGTATTGTTATTATGTTGACTGGTGTTTAAATACAAATTTATGTAGTTCGTGTCATGGACATATAGTTATAGTATTCTACATCATTCCTGGCATGAGCCATTCGTACATTTAGAAAGCGAATGTGGTTTAGAAAATAAAATTTGAAAGGAAATGAAATTTTATYAATGAATTATTATCAGGAAAATGTTAAAATTTTGGAAAGGAGTGTAAACCTAGCCATAAAAGATGTGAACGGGAAATGGGGCGTGGGGGACCAACGCACCCGACCCAACCTTCTTGTAGGGTAGGGAGATAAGTAACGTTCACCTCTTGGGAGGTGAAAAGATGAAAGGAAAAGTTAAGTGATGTAAACTATTATGCGATTCTACCGGTAGGAAATGTGATCGGGTTCCAAAGAATAATGGTCCACTGCAAGCTTAATGGCTAGGTATTATACTAAGTGAGCTCACGACTTTAATGAAATGGAAAGGGTTTTTAAAAAGTTTTTACATTTTGAAATGGAAGTTTTATGGAAGTATTTAGAAAGTTTTATTGAGGAAGTGAACTATAAATTCGTAATACATAGTGCATTTCACATACATTCATGCATGAGATTTGCTTATCAAGCTTTATAGCTCATTCCATTTCCTTCATTCTGCATATCAGGTGATGTGTAGCCAGATAGTGTGTGGAGGTTGTTTGTGGGCAAGCCTTGATACCTCGAAGTGTTATTTAAATAAATTTGAGTGAATAAGATAAATGGTTTATTAGAGAGTTTTATGTATTYTTTAAGAGATTTCTTTATTGATTTAACTATTCYTGCTTTAAATTCTTTCAAGTTTGAAAATTTCAATTTTGCTAAATGTTGATTAGTAGAAGATTGTTGGAATACTCTATTTATTTATATTGGACGTCTGTTGGGTTGGAATGCATGCCGTTTACAAGTATTGAAAATGTTTGAGAACCTTTTTATTGTATACAGGGYTAGGTGTTGAAATTACAGAGGGAACTCTGCCGAAATTTTTATAAAACTTTTTAGACAAGTATTCAGATCTCTTTTGTTTCCTATAGCAGTTGATATGATTATAGGTAAGCTTAGTAATACTCTCAGTTTAMGACAGTTCTTAATCTGAAGGTGTTACACATATAATCCTTTCATCTTTGACTTTTTGTTTTTCTTTGGCCTAAGTATCTCCTCAGTTTTTATGTTACTGTTTTTGTTAGTTCCTATGCATTTTGATTGAAGTAATGCTAGAAGATTTCATCTRACACCGTCTTTGCATTTCTACATATTGTTTTGTGCACCCTTTTCAAGACATGTTAATTTTATTTTATTCATTCCTTAWTGTTGCAATTTCTTCTATTGTTTATTCTCTCTCTCTTTATTTTATGTATTATTATTTCAATATTAAAATATCAATATTTTCGAAGAATATTGAACTATTACTGTTGAATTAGTAATGGTGTAAATTAATAACATTGGATATTCTTGAAGAACATTATATTCCTGTTGAATATTGAACAATTATTGTAAATTAATTATTTACTCTTGAAGAGTATATTATAATCAAAATATTTATGAAGAATATCAAAATATTGTTCAAGGATTAACAATCATTTTAAAAAAAATTATTATTATGCTCCCGAAGTAGCTTTTGTCTTGAAAAGAATTGGTGAATAGGTTAATACAATCCCTAAGGGAATATATATTCTGCTGATATTATATGTTATTTTTTTGTAGAATTATACATGAGTAATATCACCAAGCTGGATTTCGTTGCACTCAGCATATCAGGGACGATCTATTTGTCTTGGATCCTTGATGCATAAATTTAACTAATCTCAAAAGGTTTGGGGAAGACACTAAATGAAGGAAATGAGGAACGTCAACAGGATCGTGCAAAGGCATCTGATCTCCTTGGTCACCATCTCTATGACAACCTGAAAGTTGAATATCTTACTATAAAAGACCCACAGCTACTATGACAACAATTAAAAGAAAGATTTGACCACCAAAGAATTGTAGTCCTCCCTAAAGCCTAGTATGAATGGATGCATTTGCGTCTATAGGACTTCAAAAATGTGTTTGAATATAATTCTGAGTTATTTAAGATTTGTTCTAAATTAACACTTCGTGGGAAGAAAATAACTGATGTACATATGTTGGAGAAAACATTCTCCACCTTCTACACCTCCAATTTGCTCCTGCAACAGCAATATCGTGAGAGAGGTTTTAAAAAGTACTTAGAACTTATATCTATTTATTAGTTGCTGAACAAAATAACAAATTGCTTATGAAAAATCGCGGAATACGTCCAACTGGTTCGGCACCATTGCCTGAAGAAAATGCAACATCATACTATGGACGTGGATGTGGACATGGGGAACAGACGTGGGATGAAACGCGGACATGGCTATGGAGGTGGATATACCCATGAGCAAAGCCACAACAACAAAAGGCACAAAGTGACAAAAATAATGCCATGCCCAACAGGGTGCATGAAGGAAGTTGCTATCGATATGGCATGAATGAGCATTGTTCATGTACCTATCGTACGATAAAACACCTTGTATCAAAAGTCATTTAAGGAAAAGGTAAGGGTGAAAGTAAATTTCCATGACTTGTGGCTAGTATGGAAACCCCTGATTTTTTGGTTGATCCAAAAGGAAACATTGACCATTTAATTGTGGCAGCATATTAGAAGACAAAAAATAATTTTTCCTTCTTATATATTTCCCTAGATGGACTTTGTTTACATATTTATGGACTTTCTAAATTTTTGATGGACTTTATTTAAGTTTTTGAAGTTTTTATATTTGGGACTATTTCATATTTGGTTGATTTATTATTACCTTAATATTTTTCTATAAAATTTTTTCTAAAACAATTACTTTAGTTTATTATATATTTGTAGATGGATCGAGATATTTGTCTTATTGATTGTGCAACTACACATACCATTCTTCAAGACAATAATTATTTTTTCAAGTTAACATTAGCTGAAAATAATCTTAACAAAATATCAAGTGCATCAAAGTTAATTGAAGGCTTCGGAAGAGATTGTATTATTTTACCAAACTATACAAAGTTCTATATAAGTTATGCACTCTATTCGAACAAATCCAAAAGAAATTTACTTAGCTTCAAAGATATTTGCTGCAATGGGTACCATATTGAGAAGAAGCAAGAAAATGGTGAAAAGTATCTTTGTATAAACTCATTTTTATCTAGAAAGAAGTAGATAAGAGACAAACTGCTAGCACTACCATTTGAAATGTATTATGCATACATAAAAACAATTGAATCAAACAATGTCACGAACCCGCAGTTCATTGACACAAAAAATTTTATACCTTGGCATGATCAAGACTTGGACATCTTGGACCAACAATGATAAGTCGAATAATTAACAACACACAATAATATACTTTAAAGAACCAGAAGATTCTTTTGCTAAATATTCTTCCATGTGTTGCATGTTTACAAGGTAAGTTAGCTATTAGACCTTACAACATGAAAGTGAATAACGAATCTCCAAAGTTTTTAGAAAGCATTCATGGAGATATATGTGGGCCAATACAACTAACATGTGGGCCATTTCGATGTTACATGGTTTTAATTGATGATTTAACATGATGGTCCCATGTTTGCTTGCTTTCAACTAGAAATATAGCATTTTCCAAACACTTGCTCAAACTATAAAATTAAGAGCTCAATTCCCAGATTAGACAATCAAGAAAATACGTCTTGATATATTYTTGAGTTTAGATCTCAAGCATTTGACGAATATTGTATATCAATTGGGATTGAAGTTGAACATTCAGTTGCTCATGCCATACAGGAAATGGTTTAGCAAAGTCTTTTATTAAATGACTTCAATTAATTGCTAGACCATTACTTATGAGGTCAAAACTCTCGATTTTTGCTTGGAGTCATGCCATATTGCATGCTATAACATTGGTCCGAATAAGGCCAATTGCATATCATAATTATTCCTAATACAACTTATTTTTGGTTGAGAACCCGATGTTTCTCACCTATAAGTTTTTGGTTGTGTTGTGCAAGTACCACTTTCATCCCCACAACGCACCAAAATGGGTCTCCATTGAAGACTTGGAATTTATGTTGGGTTTGATTCACCATCTATTGTTCACTACTTAGAACCATTAACGGGTCATTTATTTAAGGCAAGATTTGCATAATGCCACTTTGATGAAATGACATTCCCTACTTTGGAAGGAAAAATACTGCATCCCCAAAAATAACATGATCTTTCATGGAAAGAAACAACTTTATCTCACTTTGATTTTCACAGTAATCATTGTGAAAAAGAAGTTGAAAAGATCATCATTTGCAAAAAGTTGCGAATCAACTTGCAGATGAGTTTGTGAACAGAAAAAAGGTTACAAAATCTTATATAATAGTAGAAAATGTACCTGGAAAACTTGATGTATAGCCAATAAATCTAACATATGCCAAAAGCATGGTCGACCAATTGTTTCCAAAGACTTCGTACCTCAAATGAGAAAGGTACAATAGAAAAACCAATCAATAGTTCCAGAAAAACAAGTGAAGGAAAAGATTGATCAAACAAATTAGACTATTGAAGTTCCAATATAATAACAAGTGTCTTAAAACAATGAAATCTCAATAAATTACTCATTATCTCATAAACTATGGGAGCGAGAAAACATTGTCATAGATAAATTCTTCGCATGTAATATGACCCTTAAGGTAATGAAAAACGAGGACCCTGAATCACCATCCATTAAAGATGGCCAAAATTGAGATGATTACATAAATGGAAAYAGGCTATATAAATACAGTTGAACTCCTTAGAACAAAGAGAAGTGTTTGGACCTGTAGTTCGAACTCTTGAAAATATTATCCTTGCAGCATACAAATGGGCTTTTGTGAGAAAGAGAAATGAGAAAAATGAAATTGCAAGATACAAAGCAAGACTDGTAGGACAAGGTTTCTCTCAAAGACCAGGTATAGATTATGAGGGAACTAATTATTCAGTAATGGGCACTATCACATTTAGATTCTTAATAAGTTTGTTATGTCACAAAGGCTTTATATTAGCCTTAGATGTAGTTACTGCATATCTATAATGGTTTAAATATACATAAAAGTCCCTGAAGGATTTAAAGTGCCAGAAGAAAATGAGAATTATCCGAAGAATATGTTCTCAATCAACTTGCAAAGATCATTATACGAATTAAAACAATTCGAAGGATGGGGTATAATCATCTTAGCGAATATCTGTTAAAGGAGGGATATAAAAATTATGATGTTTGTCCTCGTGTTTTCATAAAGAAAATAGATATAGGATTTGCAATTATCACAGTTTTAATTGGGACTCTTGAAGAGCTTAATAAAACTGTGGAGTACTGATGGACAAAATCGCAATTAAGCAATTGTCTACATCACATAAGTATATACAGTCCTCGAGTAATACAGAAGAAGCAAAGTATTGATCCCACAAAGGTTGTTGGTTCAAAAGTGATTGTTTAAATTTCTAATAAAATCAAATTGTTGTTGATGGTTGTCACGAAATAAAATAAAATTATCGAAAATAATCTAATCAAAATATTCGGGAACAAATCACAACGATCACACAAATGAGATGATTAAAAGCTTAAAAGTGAGTTAGAGCTAAGAATTCCCAATGTACTAGTGTCCAAAAAGTCAAAACATCAATGCTGCAGGATCAACCTTATAGCAATGACACAACAAAGGCTTAGCTACGTAAATACACAAATTGAGATAGAAAATGACCTCACCCTTTCAGTTTGTTGGTCCTTATTCCTTTTTCACTAAGTTGTTCTACCTATCAGAGTTACTTAAAAAACARAGATAGATGGTCAAGTCTCATATGATTTTGTGGGTTGAATATAGATGTCTCTAATATTTGATGGTACTCTCTAAGATATTAAATCTTATCTCAAGATATTCAAATGCACATCTACTCAAGTTTTCCACTTCTTTTACTACCTTTCGAAGTTTAAGAAGCTCACACAAACACRATTCATTGCCACAAAACAGTGAATGTAAACAATTAACACCATTGAGTAAAGCATTTATAAAGAGAAAACCTTGCTCAAATCATTCAATAAAATATTAAGTATATTAGTTCATAAAAAATCTAACTTCTAATAAGTTAGTTCATGCTCTTAGATGTAAGAAAACACATAATATGAAAGCTTACCATCTCAAAATGCATCTCACAATAATAACTAAGAGAAGGAGAAATGAAGCCTAAAGAGGTTGTGATGAAGCCCATTGGTGAAGTCCTCCTTGAATTCTTCTTCTTCTTCTTCTTCCAAGCTTCTCCTCTTTTTGCTCTCATCCTTTTCTTCTTCTTCTTCCAAGCTTCTCCTCTTTTTGCGCTCATCCTCTCTCCTAGTTTTAGCTTTTTCTCTCTTTGTGCGTGTGTGCTGTAATGATCGAATATGCCTCTGTAATCTTCCTCCCTTCTTTATATCATCTGAAGCTTCCTTTGGAAGCTTGACAAAACATTGTCATAACTATCCACATGTCAACTTCTAAGTGGACAAAAAGACATACTTGCACATTYTACTTTTGCACTTTCTACTTTATGCCTTTTTGTACAAATGAAATTCTCTTTAATTTAAGGCTCCTWGGACTTTCAGTTTTCACAGAGTCAACTATCTGTCTTTGACTTCTTGATTTTCATGCTACTCTTGCTCATTTCCATTGTTGCAGTATTGCATTTCTATAGCATTGCACGAGTCTTTACTTCTTCATAAAAAATCTTCCATTTCACTTATAGAATTCTTTTTCTACAAAATAGYGCATTTTACCTTAGTAATAGCAAATGAATTCTATGATTTCARAATATTGGARAGATAAAGTAACTTGATTGAATTTAAGCGATGTTCAAGGCAAAATAGTACAAAGTAGTACTTCATCATATTAAAAAGGGTGAAAATGTGCACATAATTACTAGTAAACTCAATGAATTTTCACACCCAAATCAACATCTCCAACCTAAACATGCCAGTCCTCGAACAATAATTAAAGAAAAAGGGAACACAAAATCATCTACCTCAATTAATAATGTCATGAAAAGTCACAAAAAATTCATCAAAGTGCACTTGTCACAAAAATTGACTAAGTGCTTTGGTTACCTTAAACAAGTGTGTGGTAATGAACCATGACCAACTATATGTAAAGTATACAAATTATCCCAACTCAATACAAAAGACTAATGCGATTTCAAAATATGCTCAATAAATCTCTTTCCTTATAAATATAGAATTCCCCAAATTAGAAATAAAAAGGAATCAGTAGAAATCAAGCTGGTAGCTGAGGTTAACAGCATTGTTGCAGCCTTAATGCTGCAAGTGTTGTAGCTTCTCTTTTCTTTTTCTGAATGTAAAATATATATATTTTTATATATAGGTATAAATGTGAACAAACTTTACTCTGTAATGCCACAAGAACTGTTTGGCATGAAAATCGACATTTTGTGATGAAGATTCCCAGTTACTAGGATCAAGTCACAAAAAATGAGAGTTGCAATGTATACTCTCACCTAATATCAGTTTTTGARGCAAAACTACACATGGGTAACATGCATAACTCTGGTTACTAGAAAATTCAAGGCATTGGAGTAGTTATTATAGTGCAAAATTAAATAAGTAAATCAAACCAAAGGAGACCCCCTAAACTTGTTRGAAATTTTATTTCCAAAAAAATTCATTCCATTTTCAAGACTAATAAGTTGTTTTTACAATCTAGCAAAAGAAGTTGTAAACTGAATTGAAATCTCATTCTTGTCTTTAAAAGAGTAGGATAATATATAAGTATTGATCAACAATAATTAAGCTATGACCATTCATGGCACTTGAAATCTTAAGGGATTATTCATACTTAGCAACATTTGGACTAAAGAGAGGAATCT
This sequence comes from Rhazya stricta, assembly GCA_001752375.1. Classification (NCBI taxonomy): domain Eukaryota; kingdom Viridiplantae; phylum Streptophyta; class Magnoliopsida; order Gentianales; family Apocynaceae; genus Rhazya; species Rhazya stricta. Next base: position 81,232 of record MEJB01000027.1, on the reverse strand, counting down.
GTCAATTAATAGTAATTATATATGCAGGAGGTAGCAAAACATCAAAAATAAGTCAATATCGTAGTGTAGCTTAGACGATGCAGTTGCATCAGCCAGTTGCAATAGTGAACAAAATTAGTAAAATAAAGAGTAAAATAACTCAATGTGGCAGCATGCCTATGACAATACAGTTGCATTAGCCTACCATAGCATTAAACAGAAGGTTTGTGAAACAAAAAACAAAACCAAATAAGATAAGTAACAACAAGAGTAGAGCATCAAAAATTGGAATTAAAATAAACTAATAAAATATATTCAAGAAGTCAATGCCTATAGCTATTTAACCATAAAAGATTCCTAATACACAATTAGCAAGTCATTCAGCGACAAGCCAAATGGCCCCAAAATAGATAAGCTAATATTGTAACAAAAATATAATTCAATCTAATGATTCTTGTCCATAACAATTTAGGCAAACAATCCCCAAAAGTTAGATTGAACTACTCACTAACCAAAGTATTAAAAATAGAAATTGTTCAATCGATCCAAACTAAAGGCATGCATTCTAAAGCAAAATATAATCCACAAAAACTGAAATGAAATGTTCCCAAAAGGAATAATAACTAAAAGTTGACCTATACTCCTCTAGTGAGTGTCCTCACTTTCATCCTCTCCACGAGTTTTTCTGCTTGAGTTTGTTCCTTCTGATCCCTCTCTTTTTCCTCAATGGAAAGACAAGAGGGTTTATATACTCTCTCTAATAACCTAAGTGATTCAAATTATTTCCTTTGTTTGAAATGAGATCTCTTGACTTTCATCATTCGTGGTAGTTGTGCATCTTCATCATTAAGCTCATAGAAAATCATGCAACTTCAAATCTGCAATTTTGCTCAATGCTACAGAATTAATGCTTCAAAATTGCTGAAAATGCTCAGCCAATAAAAAATCAACCACATCAATGGATGAGCACTCTTCAACCTCAATGGGGAACTTCAAAGCATTAAGGATGTTAAATGTCACCTCTTCATCATGAACTCTCATGGTCAACTCTCCTTTTTGTACATTGATCAAGGCTCTCGCAGTTGCTAAAAATGTTCTCTCAAGAATAACGAGAACTTCCTTCTCCTCCTCATAATGAAGTACAATGAAGTSAACCATAAATATGAACTTATCAACTTTRGTCCTCAATCTTTCCTTCAGCATAGAAACAAGATCTGTCAGCTAGTTGAAGAGTGACTGTGGTTGGTCTGGCTTCTCCCACTCGATGCTTCCTGACACTGACATGGGCATCAGATTGATGCTAGCACCAAGGTCACATAAAGCTCTTCCACTGTAAATGCTTCCAATCGTACATGGGATAGTGAAGCTACCCGGATCTTTTAACTTTCGAGGTAATTTTTCTGTAATCTAGAACTACACTCCTTGGTCAAAGTCACAGTCTTATACTCTTTTAATGTCCTCTTCTTGGTCAAGATGTCCTTCATGAACTTCACGTAATTAGGCATTTGGTCAATGCCTCTAGAAGTGGAATATTAATGTTAAATTGTTTAAAGACATCTAAAAACTTGTTGAACTGCTTATTTTCTTGCTTTTTCTGAAATCATTGGGAAAATGGTAGCTTTTGGTGGACTGGTTGCAAATCTGCTCTTTCTGGTGGTAATGCTYCAGCATTAGAATTTRCAGCAGTAATTGATGATAGTAGAACATTGAATCCAGTTTTGGACCAACGTCAATCACAATTTTAGCCTAAGTTTCACTTTCTAACGCTTCTCGTTCCGTTGGAACTTCTTTCTTATGATGGGGTTCACCTAACTCCTCACCACTCTTCAAAGTGATAGCCTTGCAATGTTCCTTGTCATCTCTCTTTTAGATTTCGGTATCATTAGGGAGAGAACCATGAGGTCTATTGTTCAAAGCATTTGAAAGCTGTCCCATTTGGTTCTCCAAATTCCTAAGTGAAATAATGTGACTTTGAACCACTAAATCTTATCTTTGAATATCTGTTTCATTCCTGACCAGAAATCCTTGAGAAGTCTTTAAAGAGAACTATTTTGATCACTAGGCTGCCCTCTTTGTGGCTGATTTTGTTGCTGAAGTCCAGGTAGTCCCAAAGGTCTAAAATGCTACCCTTGTGCTTGGTTGCTTCCTAGGCCACCCCATGAAAAGTGGGGTGGTTTCTCCATCTTGGATTGTATGTGTTGGAATAAGGGTTGTTGTTATTATTAAACCCTCCTCCTATATAGAATACAGACACCGGATTAGAGGGACAACTCTCAAAAGAGTGCAGCTCTCCATAATATACAGAAGAAGGCAATAAAGATAATCGCATAGAAGTATGTTGCCCCAAAYAAGGTTGTTGTCCCATAGATAAACCTAATTACAATTGCATAGACTTCAACCATATTAGAAGATAGAATATGCTTCAGCTACACAGAGAAGATATAACATCAGCTCATGAATCCCTATATTCTCCCTTGCTGTTGTAGGCACGTAGTAGTATTTTTACTTGAGGCGCACTGAAAATTATTACTGGCTATCCTCTCTCCAATATCCAAAGATTCAATCATACAGCCTTTGTCAAGCAAATGCTCCATTAGTCTTCTGGCATCTACTACATTGCAATATATTAAGCAGCTTAATTCAATGGAGATAGTCCTCTATTGGATGCATTTGGATCCATGATCTGGATATTTTCCTCAAAAGCTCCTTGAACAACTCCCATGCCTCGTAAAAAAAATTTCATCACCATGTTGTTGAAAGGTTTGTAATATCATATTGCAACTGACATTCTTGGGGGGGGAATATTTGAATAAGAATTCTCCCTATCAAATTACTCCATGAAGTAACAAATGAGAAGGTAAAAGTGTTCAGCTAATCTCTAGCTCAATCTCTCAGTGAATATGGAAAAAGTTTAACTCTAAGAGCTTTTTTAGTGACCCTTTGCAACTGAAAGACATCACTCAAAACAAAAGGATATGCTGATGGGGGTCCTCTGTCGTATCCCACTGAACTGCGCCACTTTCTAAAGCATATGAAATATAACTGGCTTTAACTCAAAATGTTGAGCCTGAATAAGAGGCCTCACAATGCCTTACTAAAGATCATCTAATATAGGAACTACATAATCCCTGATGAATCTATTCCTATCATTTTCCATAGCTCCATCATTCTTTTTTGCATTCAACTTGGCGGCCATTGATGTAGTATTACACTCAATAGCCATTGCGGTGGTGTTTCCTACAACATTGAGTTCAGCAACTAGGGCTATGGCATTCCCTATAGAATTGAGTTTTGCACCTACATCTGGAAAATTCCCTTATTGTCTACCAGCTATTTCTCTTTGTTTACTAGCATTTTCACATTTAGAACGAAAAGCTCTTTCCAGTCAAGATCAAAGGGATATGTGTTGTCCTCTTCGGATATTCATGGGAGAAAATTGACTATCAAGAATAAGAGTAAAGAATAAMAATATATGATAGGACTAAGAATATAAAAAGCAATAGAAATTTAAATACCACGATACCAAAAACTTGATAGACCAGATTGGAATTAAGCAATTCACTACAATGCACAAGTATATGTGGTCCTCAAGTAATATAGAAGAAGCAAAGTATCAATTCCACAAAAAGTATTATTTCAAAAGTGAGTTTAACTTCTTAATAAAAAATCAAATGGCTGTTGATGGTTGTCATGAAAACAAAATAAAAAAATCTAAAATAATCCAATTACAAGATTCAAAACAAATCACATCAATAGCACACATGAGATGATTAAGAGTTTAAAAGTAAGTTAGAGCTAAGAATCCCCAATGTATTACTATCCAAGAAGTCAAAACATCAATGCTATAGAATCAACCTTATAGCAATGACGCAGTAAAGGCTTATCAACAGTAAAAAAACCAAATTGAGACAGCAAATGACCATAACCTTTTAGTTTGTTGGTCCTTATTCCATTTTCACTAAGTTGTTCTACCCGTTGGAGTTACTTAGCTTAAGAAACCAAATAGATGCTTAAGTCTCATATGATTTTGTGGGTCGATTATAGATGTCTCTAATATTCTATGGTGCTCCCTACGATATTAAATTTTATCTCAAGATATTCAAATCCACATCTACTCAAGTTTTCCATTTCTTTTACTACCTTTTGGAGTTTAAGAAGCACATATAAACACCATTCATGGTCACAAAACAGTGAATGTAAACAATTAACACCCTTGAGTAAAGCATTTATAAAGAGCAAACKTTGCTCAAATCATTCAATAAAATATTGAGTACATTAGTTCATCAAAACTCAAACTTCTAAGAATTTAGTTCATGATCTTAGATGTAAAAAAATACATAACATAACATCTAAAAGTACATCTAAAAATAACCACTAAGAGAAGGAGAAATAAAGCCTAAAGAGGTTGTGATGAAGCCCAATGGTGAAGTCCTCCCTAAGTTCTTCTTCTTCTTCTTCCAAGCTTCTCCACCTTTTTCTCCCTTTGTCTCTCCTATTTTCAAGTTTTTCTCCTCTGTATGTATGTTCTGTAATGGCCGAATATGCCTCTGTAATCTTCCTCCCTTCCTTTTGTCATCTGAAGCTCCCTCTGGAAGCTTGACAAAATGTTATCATAACTATCCACATGTCAACTTCTAATTGGATAAAAAGACCCACTTGCACATTGTACTTTTGTAGTTTCTGTTTTATGCCTTTTTGTACAAATGAAATTCTCCTTAATTTAAGGCTCCTAGGACTTTTAGTTTTCTCATAGAGTCAACTCTCTGTCTTTGACTCTCGGTTGTCATGCTGCGACTACTCATTTCCATTGTTGCATCATCGCATTTCTAAAGCATTTCATGGGTCTGTACTTTTTCATCAAGAAATCTTTCATTTCACTTATAGAATCATTTTTTCTACAAAATAGAGGATTTTGCCTCAGTAATAGTACATGAATTCTATGATTTTAAAATATCGCATAGATAAAGTCACTTGATTGAATTTAAGCTATATTCAKAGGCAAAATGGTACAAAGTAGTACTTCATCATATTAAAAAAGATGAAAATGTGCACATAATTACTAGTAAAATCAATGGATTTTCATTCACATCAAGTACTTGAGAATGAGTTTGAGATGAAATACTTAGGAAAGACAAAATTTTATCTTAGTTTGCAAATTGAYCATTTTCCTGAAGGATTGTTTGTTTATCAATCCACATATATAGAAAAGGTTTTAAAGCAATTTTATATGAACAATGCCCATCCATTGACATCACCTATAATTGTTAGGTAGCTTGATGTTACTAAAGATCTATTTCGCCCACTTGAGAATGGGAAAAAGATTCTTTGGTCCTAAGTACCATACCTTAGTACAATTGGTGCAGTGACTTATCTTGCAAATTGCGCTCAACCTAACATAGCCTTTTCCGTAAATTTCCTTGCAAGATATAGTTTTGCATCCACTTAAAGACATTGGAATGGCATTAAGCATGTCCTTTGATACCTAAAAGGTATAATAGATGGGGGCTATATTATTCACAAAAACCTGAATGTTTTTTAGTGGGATATGCAGACGCAGGATATTTTTCTGATCCACATAAAGCCAAATCATAAACATGATACTTGTTTACATGTGGATGGACTGCAATATCGTGAAAATCTGTTAAGCAAACTCTAATAGCTATATTCTCAATCCACTCAYAAATTATTGCAATCCATGAGGCAAGTCAAGAATYTGTATAGTTGAGAAATAAGATGTATCAAATCCAATCGTCCTGTGGTTTAGCTTCAATAAAAAGAGCGTCCAACCATACTATATGAAGATAATGCAACTTGTATTGCACAACTCAAAGGAGACTACACCAAAAAAGATACAAAAAACATATTTGTCCAAAGTTTTTCTACATTCATYAGCTTCAGAAAAGTGGCMATTGACGTCGATGTTCAACAAATTCACTCCAYTGATAATGTGGCAGATTTACTTACCAAAGCATTTCCAACATCAACATTCAYAAAATTGATACATCAAACTGGAATACGTCGGRTTAAAGACATTCAACGATCAAGGGAGTAGTTGTACTCTCTTTCCTTTATTCAGGTTTTGTCCCATTGGATTTTCCTGACAAGGTTTTAACGAGGTAACAATTAATTACTCTAACACCAGCTGTACTTCTCTTTCCTTAGTTTGGTGTAGTTTTCCCATTGGATTTTTTCCCAACAAGTTTTTAAGAAGCAATTGTTGTATAGATTAGTCATTCAAGGGGAAGTATTGTAAATAATTATTAATGAATGTTTGTTTTACTCGTTGAAATCCTAGAAACCATAGGATTTAACTTCTGTAAATAGAGGGCTTTGGTTCACATCATAGTATATGATAATTCAGTCTACGACTACACCCTACTTCTCTTTCATCTCTTTATAAACCTCTCTTTCCCTTTCTACTTCTAATATTATAACACTTTGATTTTTATTCCAACAAGACTCTTGAAACTGATTTTAAGATAAATAAAGGGAAGTAATATTGATTTTTGTTAATAAATGTAAAATGACTTACCATTATGAATTTTCTTTTTTTTAATGTTTTCTCGCATTTTTCAACCAAGAAGTGTTTCTTCATTTAAGAAATTTTTCTTTGATTAAAAGCTAATTCAAATACACCCTTATTTTAGGAAAAAATAAAAAGAAATTAGTTACATTAGGACGTGTCCAATTTTGTGAACTATTTTCTAAAACTTGTTCTATGTTTAATTTTATATTATTTATATATAACCAAAATAAAATATAATATATTAATTTTCCATATAAAATAACATAGGTTAGAGAGATAGTAAATAATAATCAAATAATTCTTTATTTATGTTTTATATTTAAGGATGGAGTAAAACTTTTGGTTTTGAGATAGCGAGAGTAAGGGATAAACATATTAAAGTCGCGATATAATATTTTGGGCAAATTTTTTATATAAAGTTTAAAAAATATTAAACTTACATATTTAGCTCCGTCCTTAAATATAATATTATTAATTCAAAAGTAATCATGAATATATCTTTTGATGTTTAATATAGGTACATATATGGGAAAAATATTTTCATTGTTACTTTAATTTGTTCTAGACATTGCACTATTTCTTTCTTTCTAACTTGGTGAATGAGATGGCAAAGCAACAAATCAAGGTGAGTTAAATCATAGAGTATTCAAGCTCTAATCTGATTATTTTTATACAAGTTTGAGCTCTTGGTCGATTTGGATTCTAGCCCTATTCTTGACGAGTAAATTTAATATAAAAAAACAATTTGAAACTCGAAGTCGATTTTGAATGTMTTAATTACTATTCGTTTAGTGGATTACTTTATAAGATTAAAAATTATATATTGGATATAATTATATTAAATCACAATAAAATGGTAGAGACACAATCTAACGTGGTTCAGCATAAATGCCTACATCTATGAGATCACGTTCATACGTCAACACAAATATACTAAATCAATTAATTTTCAACYGACTTATATATCAATCGTTCATAATAAAATAAAAATTCCATTTTACTATACGAATCTTGTATCCGTGAATTGATTTCATGAGCTTTATTTGACTTCAATTGGCGAAACTCCCTTTCATCAGTTATCTTGAAAAATTCATCTAGATATAATTTTCAAATCCCTTAGAAAATTTGCTTTTGTTAAATTTCAGTTCAATGAATAGTATGGTAGGAGTCGAACATACAACAATAATCAATAAGTGTAACTTTGAGATCAAGCTATCATGATAATGTATGAATTATTTCCATGAGAATCAAAAATGATTTACTCACAAATTTGATATTCAATTTGCAAATTAAGCTTGAACTCAAATATTCCAATAAAAAATTTAAACTATTGATGAGTGTTGTTCACTTAAAAGAGGTCTAATCCAATCTTCTTCAAATCCTAAACTGAACTTTATGTGCTAAAAAAGAATTGAAGAATTCCCATTGAGGTTAAAAGAAATCCTTATTGCATAAAAATGTGACCCCATCATTTTAGCTAAATAACATCATTCTTGGGGAATGACATAGAAATAAAGAATTCTGGATTCCACAAAGAATAAGATCGTTCCTTAAGAAACTTTGTTACGTTGGCATATTGAAACTGACTATGCTAATTTCAAATGGGAAAATGAAGCTTGCTCTTGTGGTAGATAGCTGTACAAGCTTGATGGTAGATTTGTTGTTTTCTTACCTGAGAATCACTAACATTTAACCTACCTAGCTTTAATTCTGCAAAGGAAATTAGACATATTAATATAAATTTTGTAAAGTATTTGTATCTCTTCCAATTACCATCCAACTATCTTTGTTTTGTTAGTGTTAGTCTGACTTTGATTTTGCTTGAGTATTGGGTTTTGATGTTTTATTAGGTTTATTTTTCTTGTTGTGTTGTGAAAAGGTTATTCTCTTGGGAAATGTAAGTATTTTTTGATTTATAAATAAAATATTACTTACTAAGAAAAAATAATTAATGTAATTTGATAAACTRTTATTATCTCGAAATGAGAGATTCAATTCATTCCTTCTTGCCTTAATTTTTCTAATTAAGAGGCACTTGAAGAAACAAAAAGAACAAAGGAAGGAAAGGAAATTATAGAAGAAAAAGGAAAAAAGAGAAAACAAATAATGAAGCAGATAGGATTACGGATCTTGGGGCAGCGAGGGGCACTTAAAATTTTTTGTCAGGTATCCCAAAATTAATTACATTTTAAAAGAGAGGTACTAAGATATAACTATTTCTGATATTTTTTATTTTTATTTATTTTGGAGTTACTACATCAGCTGAAATCCCGAAACACCGAGTATCTTCGGTTCGAAACAGACGATTGCACCTTTTTATTGGCCCAAGCCCTAACTTCCCGCATCCGCCGGACCACCCATTGAAACACCTGTCTCCCCCATCGTCTCTCTCTCTCTCTCGCTCTCTCACGGCAGCAACAGGGTGAGACAACTGTTAGATTCTTTTGTTTGAAGCTGATCAATTTACGTGTTAATCAATCCTGATTATAATTTGGCAATCTGTATTATGATTCTGTATTAATATTGCATTTCGCAAAACTGGTACTGAATTCGTTATTCTTCTTGTCTTTGATTTTCTTGATCATCATTAGAATCATCCTAAATGTTAAAYTTTTTGTGATTTTTTGTTTCTTTATTTTCCCATAGAAGTTAAAAAGGTGTTGGCTGCCAAAGTCATGTGCTTTGTGATTTAAGCTTATGATATCTTCAGTATMGGAATGCCAAAGTCTGTAGAATGTTCTTATCAGCTCTTGAMTTTATTGGAAGCACATTGATTGTGTAGTCTGTCCTGTAAGAAATTCATGGGTTAGGTAGGAGTTTTGTTTGCTGTTATCTTAGAGTGAAAGAAGAGGGTTGTTGGGGTTAAGTTCTCGCTGTTAATAAGAAGTTTAAGTGTCTAGCTTAAGAGAAACTTTTGAGGGTATGCCATCTTCTTTTGTATCGAATAGTTAGTAAACTAGGGACATTTGTATTTAGCATTCATCATTGTGTCACAATTTAGTTTTTGCATTAGGTTCAATATGAATGAATTCCTTCTCATTGCTAGAGATATTGGTTAAAATTTGATTTTCTTTACAATAATAGTTGGATACCTGCTGTGTACATTGAATTGTAATACCAAATCCACATGGCTTTTGAGTTTTGTCATTTTCTTTTTTAGGCTGTACTTTTTACTAGATAGAAGCTTATATCCTATTTATACCTTGGCTTGCACATGAAGTAATTGAAGATTTCCCAATTTTTTTGCTATATAGATTATCTTGACATATCTTGTTATTCTTTTGGTAGAAGTTGAATTCTTGGAGGATCAAAGTGTGCTCAAATATGAGTTTGGGGGCMCACAACTTACTAGTTTGATATTTCAGGACTAAGATTCTTACACTAATTACTGTTGGGACCTTGCAATACCTAGAACGTTGCAGTTTGACTTTTCCTTAAGTGTATCTTATTAATGATATTCACCACTCTTGCTCCCAGCTAATCTCCACTTTAACCTGCAATTACTTCTGCTTAATTAGTTCCTTTCTTCTTATGTTCATTTTCTAACTGAGTCTAGATAAATTGAGAATGTTTTAAGGCGCTTATTGCTAAAGATAGCAGCTTTACTTTTGTAGACAGGAAAGGATGATATGTTTTTGTTCTTCTCGTCATTCTAATATACAWGGTGCAGATGCTACACTGCTTTCCATCCTATAACTTTTCCACATAGGTCCTTCATGCAGTTTTGAGGCAGGTGCATTATTGGAAAAATTTATTGCCTGTTTTTGGTGAATAAATTTAGAGGTTCAGAAAGCAAATTCAGAGAATCCAAGAGAATAATTGTTATAAAGAAAAAACCTATATCCMGTAATAGATGTACATTGATTTTCTTGTTCCTTGACCATCATCTTCATTAAAGTAAACATGGAATGTATGATATAGMCCCCTCACTATGCAGTTGTTCTTGACTTGAAGACTCTACCTTGCAGCGCCCCCATTACATTCTAGTGTCACTGATGTAAATCTGGTTCTTGTTCTTTGGAGTAGTTTGATCAAGATTCTTTTGTAGTTGGCTTAGTTTAATGCATTTCTAAGAGTTATTAGTTGATCAAGCTCTATTGTAGGTTTCATCTGAATTTACAGTTGTTATTGGTTTTCTAAATAACTTATTTTACTCATTTAGTTCTCCTTTTTCAGCATTCACTTATCCATTGATGCTGGTTATTTTTATTGCAGTAGTACATGATATCAGTCCGAAGAAATGTTTAGGAATACCTTTCAGTCTGGTTTTCTRTCCATATTATACAGTCTTGGGTATGTTAAATTTGATTCAGAAGCCTTTGAAACTTATAAACAGTCTTATCTTGTAGGCCACTGATTTTCCTTTTTGTTGTAATATATTAGGAGCAAGCCTTTGCAGATATGGYATAAAGAAGGTATGCAGCTATAATATCTGGCATTTGTTTTCTTGGAGATAGAAATTAAAGCTGTGAATGCATTCTTTTGAAAGTATTTGTGTTTTACAATATCTTTGACAAATCAGTCTGGCTCTTTGTACTTCTTAAAAAGGTTGTTGGTGCCTGAGTATTTTTAATTACTTCWTTTTTTACATGGATTTAGAAGCATGTTAGCCTAACCTTTTATGTTTGATTCCTGCCATGGGAATTTTTATATGCATTTTCTTACGAAATAGCAGCATTCTTTACAATTTTACTGTTGGTTACATATACTGAAAGAATACCACAAGATGGTAGTTATGTCTAACAACAGAATAGCCGTTGGAGAATCTTACTTTAGAGCAGATAGGAATTTCTATCTCACTTTAAAGGTCTTCCTTAACAACCTTTGGATTCTTTCAAATATTCATTGTCTCCGTATTTTGTTTCCCCCCACCCCCCCCCTCTCCCCGTGCTGGATTGGCTGCCAGTTGTCAATGGACACATCAAAAGGATTGAGGATGAAGACATACAGTCCAATATCCTTGAGATAGTTGGATCAAATGTCCAATCAACATATATTACATGTCCAGCTGATCCAAYCGCAACACTGGGGATAAAGCTTCCATTTCTAGTTATGATTGTGAAAAATGTAAAGAAGTACTTCACATTTGAGATTCAGGTGCTGGATGATAAAAACGTCCGTCGGCGATTTCGTGCTTCTAATTTTCAAGTGTGTAAGTCCTTCCCAGTTTATATTTTTATTTGATCTCTGTTGATTAAAAACTCATAGAACATAGAGACTGATTAAAAACATAAAAAAAGAAACTCAGAGTGCAATGTGCCTCTGCTAAAGTTGATAGCTGGTAAAAGATAGATGAAGTGATGTGGGAGAATGAAATTAACTGAATACTTGCTCTGGGAATTGCATTTATTGGTGAGGCTTATTTGAATACAATTGTAGCGATTGTGCTGTGCTTCTATTTTATTGCAATGGAGTTCCATTCTATTTGATAGCCATGGAGTTCCACTCTCTTACCTTTGGGAGTGCTTAATTTATGTGGATACTTGAATTATATTTCAAGCCAGCTTTGTATTTTGTGTTAACTGAATAAAAGGATGAAAAATAATCTAAAGTTGCTTTAGGATCCTCAGAATCTTGGTGGATACCAAATCTTGAATTTTGGCATCTGATATCTTGGCTTGGGTTTGACATGTGTATATAAGTAGTCAGTCAAGAGAAAGCATCAAAATTCTCAAGTAGTATTAAACAGTTGCGAGTTCTATTGCATAAGCCTACTTAATTACTTTTGGATGCAGTATTTTCACTTGTTTGCTGCATTTAATTGCACATTTTAGCTTCTTTACTAATTTTAGTATTATTTTTGTGATGTGATAAAATAAATTATCTCCTTTTTATGAACGAGAACCATGTACATTCCTGCTGATGCATATACCTACTTACTCATGCTACAATGATGGATGAGAAATTCTGCTTTGTTGTTTCGACATGTTTAAAAAGGGATGTTAGTAAGATAGGGATAGAATCAGGAGAAAAGATGGGTTTCATTGTATAATGTTAGTTACAAGTGTTACGTGTTACACTATAATAATAGCACTTGACTGTAGAGGAACCTTAGTTACAGAGTAATGTTCTAAAGTTACATTGTTGAACTATGATTTGGTGCAACTGATGATAGTGCATTGTCATGTTGACCATTGTGCTTTGTTTATGGGCTTTGCAAAATGGGAGAATTTAGTGGTGCAGCTCTAAGCATACAGTCCCTGCATGAGGGAGAAGAAGTTCCAAAATGAAGCCCTTTGTGTTTCAGACTAAACTTATACATGCTTCTTTCCTTTTACAAAATGTTTGTAGGCTGTTACAAGAGTGAAGCCATATATTTGCACCATGCCCTTGAAAATGGATGAGGGTTGGAATCAAATTCAGTTGAATCTTGCTGATTTGACTAGAAGAGCATATGGAACCAACTACACAGAGACACTGAGAGTTCAGGTTCATGCCAATTGCCGTTTAAGGAGAATTTATTTCTCTGACCGTCTCTACTCAGAGGAAGAGCTACCACCAGAATTCAAATTATACCTTCCGATGCAGGTAAAGTTAATCCTACTTAATCTGACTAAAGAAAATACTTGTGAAGTTCATCATCGATTTCATTGTTACCTAAACCTTTGTGCTTTTGCAATTGCTGTACTTGCAGAAGGCCTGATGAGAGCTATGGCAACAGTCAACAGATGTTGACCTTGATGGGCTAATTATTCATCCATCAGTTCATCTCCTTTCACTCCAGTGCTTTGTAATTTATGAGAGASTCTTGCATTACCTCTTGGATGAAATTGTGATATGTGGATGTCTCGACAACGTTATTTCTAGTTTATGACGTTTATCCTTTTCAGGTCAAGTGGTGAATTTGGAAGACATATTGTAAGTTTTTACTTTCATGGCCTCGCCATTACATGAAACACAATTTGTCGGCTCCGAAATTTGAAGGGCCCTTATGGAATATTAGTAAGCTCACTAGTAGCCTGGTCATAAGTATAAAGTCAACGAAGTAAAATGGGGCCCAGGATGTACTTGAATCGAGCTTTCTGGATAAAAGTCCTGAAGTGGGCTGTAATGCAACTCCTTTGCAATCCGAAGGAAAAAATTAGACAAAGGTATTTTTCTGGAGCCGAGAAGTATTGGATTGTAAAATTGCGGTGGTCAGAGTGTGATACTTGAAAACTGATTTGTAATTAAAAAAAAAAAAAGAAACATGATTTGTGAAGTTATCCCATGCACGCGATCAAGGTCGCAAATAGATTTTTTTTTTTTTTAATAAAAACTACTGGCGGGCAATTAGAATGGTCTGTCTTAACTTGTTAGCTAATAGAAGCCAAATTACCGGACTAAATGGTCAGTCTGAAAAGGTCTGTTTTTATTTATATTATCATCGAAATTTTTTATTTCATGTTGGTATTCTTTTATCGGATTGACTTTAATTTATTGAGTATGATAAAGTTAAAGACCCATCATCACCGACCACAAAGATTCCTCATAAATAGAGTTTTAGAGCAATCACTTTAGAGATATACTGTTCCGTTTTTAAATGATGTTAGAAAAAAGAGAGATCTTTTTATGCAAACAAGTAGATTTAATTGAAAAAAATATCATCAATATCTAGTGCATACAAAATGATTTGAGTGTAAAACAACTTATATTTTAAATGGAGATAGTAATAAAATAATTTATCATAAAATAAATTAGTGTCCTTAAATTACTTATCAGTGTTTTTAAAAGTGTTCTCATTTGCATTGCTAAAAGTGGCATCATCACATTATATAACGCTACAAGACTTATGTGATGATAGAATTAATTAATGTCGAAAAATTTTCTATTAAACCAATGCTTTATTTTTAATATTGATAATTATTTTAACATAACGACGCTTTTAATTAATATCAACATAAAAGAGTCCAAATTTATAACATTTATCTTTAAAAGTGTCCCCATGTTTTGTATTATTTAATACAACCTGTGTCTTAAAAAGCATCGAAAATATTTAATATAGTGATGCTTTTTAATTGAAGTAAAAAATATATTTATTAAACTGACGCTTTATGTTGATGTTGGTAATTTTTTTAATATGACGATATTTTTAATTAATGTCATAAAAAAATATCACTGTATGAGCCTTTTGTTGTAGTGTCATAAAAAAATATCGTTGTATGACGAAACTTTTTAATTGAAGTAAAAAATATCTCTAACAAAATGACGCTATTTAAGTGGAAAAAATAAACTAAACTAATAACAAAGAGCACATTGATGTTAGAGTATTAATTGTTGCCTTGTTAAAACCTTGTTAGAAAAACTTAGTAGGACAAAACCTGAACGAAAGAAAAATAATACAACTACTCTTGTTGATATAAATAGATGATCACCAATTGCACTAAAGGTATGTTACTTTAGGGCTAAGATTATCTTCCAATCTTCAAGTGGGTGAAAGTAATCTTTATCAACATCAAGTGATATAACGATTAAGTGATACCGATGGATGTGCATATGTATATAAATTATTTTATTACTTTTTCTATATACTTGAATTGAACAAATAATTCTTTAGGAAAATTGTCCAATTTCCAAACTAAGACAAATTTTTGTTTTTCCTAAATCTTTCATCTCAAATGTATTTTTCAGATAATATGTAGTTTTATTGAGCTCTTCAGGATCAGTGAATTTAAATCAACATAAACTGCGAATTATGAATTCAATATATGTTTTCTTTACGACGAAATAAGATAGACATCYTTATTTTTATATTTCCCTTCAACAGGTATTCGCCAAGACTATTATATTYAATACATTCCTAATATTTTAATCCATATATGGATTTTTGCAATTTTGATGGAATGATATTTTTAAAAAAATGTTGCAGAAAAATTAAATCCTTCAGGAATTCTCATGTAAATATCACTAAATAGTAATCCCTATAAACTAGTACTCACTGCTGTAATACTCAAGATATTACTTTTCTTTCTCGAATTTTATATGATCGTAAAATTTATGTGTCAATTAGAATTTAATAAGTTATTTATGTTATTAATTTTGATTTGTGTGTTTACATAAGAGTATGTTTATTTAAATATGAAATTACTGTACTAATTAAATTAGAATTTTTGTTAATTAATTAATCTAGGTCCGACCTATTATAACCCATTCACTTCTTATTCGAAACTTAGAATTGACTTAATGTCTGGTTTTAACCCCAAAGGAAAGCTCTCGACCTTAATTAGCGAGGGACAAGTTTCAGAACCCTACCCTATACCTGACACCTCATCTTCTTCTTCCTTCCCCCTTGCCGCCGCCGCCACCCCCCTGCCGCTATCACCCTCTTCTTTTCTCCTTTTCCCTCCTGCCCGACGCCGCGCCACTTTAGGAATTCAGATCTGCTGCACAGATCTTGACCTTCCTCCCGCAGTGCTTCTGCTAGGATGTCGCTCCTGTCACCATTCATTGCTAGGAGAACCTCGACCCAGCCAGCTTACAGCTTGTCAACTTCTGCGCCACCTGATCTGCTTGACGGTGCCTGTGCCTGGAGTTGCTGTCATCCAAATCGGAACTTCACAGCTCAGCCTGCTGCCACTGCACGGTGCGTTTATTTCAGCACCAGATCGGCGTGCATCGACGGCTATTGTGCGTAGCCGCTTGGTCGCTACTCGTCCGGATTTGGTTGGTGTTCGTCTCTGGTTCACTTGCCCAGATCTGTTCTTCCGCCGTTCACACTTGGTCGCCAGTGCTAGTGGTTTGCACGGGTCAAATCTCGCTTGGAAGCCGCTTAGGCTATACACCACCAGACCAGAACAGTTCTACACCAGACCAATTTGCCAGAAGAGCTGCTATTCACTTTCGGTTCTTACTGGTTGGAGTTCATCGCTGGAAATTGACCGGAAAACGGATTGCGGGAGTTTTCCGTCCCCAACTGGACCGGAACAGTTTGCCGGTGTACTTTTTTGTTAACATCGATTAAGGTGAAGCCTCAACAGTTTGCCGGTGTACTTTTTTGTTAACATCGATTAAGGTGAAGCCTCAGTTTCGTTTAACGTAATTAAATGAATTATATGATTGTGTTCGGAAAAGATAATCATAGAAAATATAGTTTTATGTTTATACATGATTTAAAGTTATATTATAATTTGCACAATCATGTTTATACATAATTTAATATTATATTTAAATTAGTTATATGATTGTGTTAGGAAAAGATAATCATAGAAAATATAGTTTTATGTTTATACATGATTTAAAGTTGTATTATAATTTGCACGATCATYTTTGTACATAATTTAATATTATATTTAAATTAGTATGAGAAAAGTATTTTAAGAATATATAGTGGTTATAAGTAATACTGTCTTTGTTAACGGAAGTTTAAAAACATGAAATAATTTATGCATTCGAAATATTTTTGTGGTTAATTTCGAAATTTAACTACGGATTAATGTGGCATAAATAACGTTGTACGATAAGTGTAATATTTTAAAGATAAATAGTTATATTAAATGAATTTTCTTTTTGGAATAATAATTAGGTGATTTCGAGCATGTTGACATTGGGAGCGATCAAGGGACTCCGCTTTGAAATTTAAAGTAGAATTTTAACGTTAAGGATTTCATGTAAGTAAATTTTCATACTCATCAACTTTATCTCATTTGTGTATTATGTTGTGGTTATATTAGATTTTATTGTTTAATATGTTTGTGATTATATTGAATAATATTTCGTAAGAATGTTGTGGTTATATTGGATTGTGCTGTGCAATATGTTGTGATTATATTGGATTGTATTGAGTAATGTGTTTGTAGTTATATTGGACCATTTCATGTCATATCTTTCCTACTCTTAACATGTTGAATGTTTTTTTTAAATACAGATTTATGTAGCTTATGTCATGGACATATAGTTACAGTATTTTATATCATTCATGGCATGAGTTATTTGTACATTTAGAAAGTGAGTGTTTTAAGAAATGAAGTTGGAAAGAAATGGGATTTCATGAATAAATTAGTTTCATAAAATGTTAAGATTTTGCAAAGGGGTGAAAACCTAACTATGAAAGATAATAAGTGGGAAATGTGATGCAGGGGACCGGCGCATCCGACCTAACCCTCTTGTAAGGTAGAAAAGTAAATGTTTACCTCTTGTGAGGTGAAAAAAAGTGAAAGAAAAGTTAAAATAATGTTAACCGCTTTATGGTTTACCGATAGAAAATGTGATCAGATTTCAAAGAATAACGGCCCACTGCAAGCTTAATGGTTACGCGTTATACCAAGTAAGCTAACGACTTTAAAGGAATGGAAATGTTTGAAAAGCTTTTACATTTTGGAAGGAAATTTTTTATGAGAAAGTTTATYAAATGAAATCGTTAAGAAATTTTTTATTGAGACAGTAAAATTTTATAATTTATGACATGTAGTGRATTTATACATGTATTCATGCATGAAATTTGCTTACTGAGCTTTATAACTCACTCCATTTCCTTTATTTTGTATTTCAGGTTATGAGTAGTCAGATGGTGGCGYGAGGTCGCTTATGTGTGGGCTTGATACCGGAAGTGATGTTTTTAAACAAATTTTAATGAACTAAGGAAAAGGTTAATTTGAGAAATTTTTGTGTTGATTATGATTTTATTAACTTATTTAGTTTTGCATAAAATCCTTTTAAGTTTTCGCTGAATTTCAAATTCGTCAATGTTGAATTGATAAAAGATTGTTTGGACAGAAGTCACTTAAATATGAATGTTTGTTGGGTTTGAATTTATTTCTTTTGGAATATTTTTGTCGTCTGCGCTTCCTTRTGATTTATTTTATAATCATGATTCCCAAAGGCAAATAAATTGTGCAATTCTCATTCAAACTACTTTTTTTTAGAGCTCTTAAACTTAGGTCTTTTCTTATTTCTGTGGATGGAATTCTGACTGAAGCATCTCAATATGAATGTATGGCTTGGCTTGAAATTTGTACCTTAAATCTATTTGTATTGACCTGTTTTTGTTTGGCGCTTATTGTGGACATCCTTCTTCATCTTGTGGCCTTGTTTACTAGATAATACAAACTTGCAGTGACTTCTTGACATGATATCATGGAGATCCCCATAACCTTGTGTTTATATGTTTCCAGATAATAAAACTTCGAGTTCGTATGATACTTCTAAGTTATTTTACTGAATTGCATTTTTTTTTCGCTTTGCATGAATCTTCTTAGTGGTAGATCATTTACTGTGTCCTAAAACTTCTGAATTATCAGTACAACTTGCAACTTTCTAGTCCAATTTGGGCTTGGCAAATGCAAAGGGGTGACAATTTGAATATTATGAATTTGACATACACTAATTTTTGGTAGCTGCTGTAACACTCCCAGATTAGGAACTATCCTAAGTTGAGAATGTCATATTATTCCATTCGCAAATAATCAATTATTATTTAAACTCAGCATTTACTCAAAATAAAAATATAGCGGAAGCCTGAAGAATTTAAACCATTCAAAAATAATGTAATTATTTTATTACATAAAATAAGTTTGAAACAAGTTCTCGGGTATCATAGCTCGCCCACAAGCGATCTCCTCGCCCCATCTGGTTACATATCATCTGAAATGACACATAAGTAAAAAAATGAGTTAAAAAGTCCAGTAAGCAACCTCAATGCATGAATGCATCAACCTTTCCTACATGCGATGAAATTATAAAATTTRATCATTAAATAAAAAATTACTTTTCAAACATTCTTTTTCAAAATCTCATTACAAAATATTTCCTTCAAAGTTCACTTACAGTAAAACATTCCATTTTCTTTTGTTCGTGAGCTCACTAGAGTGTAATGCCTAGCCACTAAGCTTGCAGTGGGCCATTCTAATTTGGAACCCGATTCCATTCCTACCGGTAGAACCACAAAGCGGTTAACATTCAAAAAAGGTTTTCTTTCACACTTTCACCTCTAAGAAGGTGAATATTCCATTCTTACCTACCCTCCAAGAGGGTAGGGTCGGGGCACCGGTCCCCGACGCCCTATTTTCCACTCACATCTTTCGTGGCCAGGTTTACACTCATTTTCGAAAACCTTAGCATTTTCAAAACTTCACATTTTCCTTTAAAATTTCATTTCCTAAACCATTCACCTTCTAAGTGTGTGAATGCCTCATGCCAAATGTGATGTAGAATTCTAACTACATGCTCATGACATGAAATGCATACAACCTTATATAATATAACATTTAACAAATAGAACAAGAATATAATAGCATATCATTTGACATAAAAGTGCTACAAGATATAAACACATTAACATTCCACACAATTATACACACATCATCATACAATCCCATACACAACATATTCGAGCAACCAAAA
>MEJB01000027.1:26797-48556 GCA_001752375.1 Rhazya stricta | reverse complement strand
TTTTCTTATAAAATCGATCTGAACCGAAACCCGTAAAGTTACAGCACAAGCGCTTCCGTTGATACGAGATAAAAGTCAATCTTTCTGACTTAATAAAATAAAGGTAGGGGCTCATAAGCCGAGCCTAGCCACTGATTACAAAGTCCAGACACATACTGTTGACGCGAGACAATTTTGAACGGTAGAGAATCTAACAATTTGAGAGTAAAAAAAATGTCGGGTTAGCAATACTGCCCCATAAGAATCAAGTTATCGCCTCGAAACCTCTAGAATTATATTAAGCAAATATAATGAAAGCTACCATATCAAGAAACATGCTTATCCCCGACCCCCCCTCGTATCTGAAACTCTACTATCTTGAAGCAATCCGCTTATCACTGACAAGAAGTATCTTGATTAATAGTTATTCATGCGTTCTTCTCAATCTCTTTATTTGTCTCGGACTCCAATGAAGAAAAGCGAGCTTGGGAGCATCCTTCTCTCTTCATCCTTTACCAATCTCTACGCCACACTGCTCCCTCCGTCTTTCCCAGCACATTGAAACCACCCCCCCTCTTGCCAAAAAGACAGCTCACCTATGATGTCCCCTTGGCACATTTGGGCAAGTCCTCCTCTGTTGTAAAAATGTTCCGGGGTTGAACAAGGGGAATGGTTGGCTACGTCTGTCGCCGCTCGGGGGTTGGTCGTATCTCCTCTTACAGCCACCCATATCCTTGCTTCTGGTAACTACAAGAACCGTATACCCAATAAATCCCTATTACTACCATTGGGCGTTGACTTCCTTCCCTGACTTTCCTTCCTTTACCATCAACATGTCTGGAGCCCATTCTACTATCAATTGCGACGATATGTATGTAGGAACAAATCTACTCGGTTATACGTAGAAATGACACCAAAGGTAATCACCATGCCCCACTTTAATCAGACGCACTGAGTCGCACTCTTAAAGAATTAACTCAGGGCTGAGTCCTCGTCATAAACGTCTTGCTACTCGCTTTCCTACGTATCGTAATGGCAACCAAATATCGGAAGCAAATACTCTAGCTAATCGAGCGAACTCAGCTTCATACCTCACTAAATAGATCGGCCTTCCCTGCTCAAACTCACAATTTCACGTTCCCTTCTGCTGTCGCAAGCTCTTGGAAAAGTATTTAATCGTTAAAGGCCCTCGATAAACATCTCCAAGTGGTAACGCGGGCATATTGTCCCTCCCACAACGCCTGGCGTTGAAACCATTCAACCAACCAGTCATACGCCTCCCCCTTGAGCATGCGCCAAGTCAACATGACGACGACACATTACATACAGGAACCTATGTCGCGGAGCAGAGCGTCACATCTACAAATGCTATCGAAAAGAGTGGAGTGATCACTTCTCGTGAATCACATCTACGAATACTCCAACCCCATGTTCAATGACGGTCTTCCTCAAGAAGCGAAAGTCAGATCTATCAAGAACGACTCTCTCTTGTTGAATGCACGAACTAAAACCCAAAAGTCCAAATATGTTGGACAATGGATATACTTCAGATTCGGCACCAGCCACGTCTCGAGAGGATCCGGAGCCTTGAATATGATAGCTCATGAAGATTCCAACAACAAGTTCATCCACTATGCTGTGTTATGATGCAAGACATCTCAACCGTTGAGGAACAGATTTCAAATCTAACGAAGTTGGTGAAAAAATCTTGCAAAAACACACTCAACAGCAGCAAGATCTCATAGTCCGCTTAACTGGCTGAATCGGCTTGACAATGTGTTGAGAAACAAGCCAATTTGTACTAAGAAGCATCCGAGCCTTCAAATAGTCGGGATTGCAAGAGTTTTAGCAAGCACACCTCAAGTTAAGTTCGAAGCTAAAGACATAAGAAAAAGCGAGACTTCAAAAGAAACCGCAATAATTCACTTATTGACCAATTGAAAGATATTTCATCATGGATACCATCAAGGAGAATGAAAGGAGTATCAAATCTCTTCTTGCATATTCTAAACATATATACCAAGAGGATAGATAACTTGAAGATGCCCATAAGCTATCAATCTCTGAAATTTCAGCACATTTGATGGTAAGGGAAATTCTAAACAACATATTGGCACATTTCCGTC
The DNA here is from genome assembly GCA_001752375.1 of Rhazya stricta. Classification (NCBI taxonomy): domain Eukaryota; kingdom Viridiplantae; phylum Streptophyta; class Magnoliopsida; order Gentianales; family Apocynaceae; genus Rhazya; species Rhazya stricta. The sequence continues at coordinate 46,451 of MEJB01000027.1, read as the reverse complement.
AAGACTTGCAAAAATGCTGGCATATATGGTGACTAACTTGTCAAGCAATTTCTTTGATCTCCCAAAGGAAATGTGTTAGTCTGGTACATCGACCTCACAGCTAGATTCATTAACAGTTGGGACGAACTTGAGCATGAATTCCTCAACTGCTTTTACAGCACCCGTTGAATGGCAAGTAGGTTGAAACTCTGCCATACTAAGTAATGGAAAGATGAACCCYTCATTGATTACATCAATCGATGGAGAAGTTTGAGCCTGGATTGCGAAAATTTCCTCTTCAAACAATTTACAATCAAGATGTGCATCCAATATATGTATTGGAGCCTCTAGTATATCTTAAAAGGAATCCAGCCAAGAACATTCAAAGAATTGGCTACCCGAGCTTATGATATGGAGTTGAGCATTGGTGCAGAGATATCAAAGAGTTTACGTACCCGAGCCACAAAAGAATGAGAGATTTGACTTCAAGAAAGCAACTAAACCATCTTCCAAATCTGACAAGAAAGCATCCATGACAATAACTGCAGTGCTTGTCAGGATACCTACAAAAGTAAGTAGAAAGATTACAGAGAAAGTAAATACTTCTCCAGATCTTGGAACAAGATGCATAACTTTGAAAGACATGCCCAAAAAAAAAAAAAATATTCATTTCTCCATTCTGACATTTCGAAAATACTTGATGACATGCTGAAAGTCGAGATTATCGAACTGCCAGAGATGAAATGACTAGAAGAATCAGGACAGTTAGGAGATCCAAATTATTACAAATATCACCATCTTCTTGGCCAACTGATCGAGAAATGCTTCACCTTGAAGGATAAAGTCATGGAATTTGCTCGTAAAGGATGCATTTTGTTGAAAGAAGAAAGAGTGGCTGCTAATCAAATAAGTCATTATATCAGACACTTTCTTCTCTAGATCTACTAATGCAAATGCTGCGAATGTCTCACAATCTCCTGAATGCTTCATTGAGATGAAATTTAGGCAGTTTGGCATGATGAAGTTCGACGTAAAACTCTCACTTAAATCATCTTATAAATTAGTTAACCAAGTGACAGATATGGTTGCAAAGCCATCTGAAAATATTGAAAGTGGCAAAGTCTGAWGGCTGGACATTTACAAAATGCCAAAAGAGTGATAAAAAGAAATCTATAAATAAGAAATTAATTCAACAAACCAAAGCAATAAAAAAGAATGTACCTAAGCCAAATAAGGTTACCAAAAAAGTAGCCAACAAATCAAAGGGGTCATACATCCCCAAGTACCTTAACTGACAATCTTGAAGTTGTTTKCTATTCTGTCACAGATAAAATGGAAGCAAGTAATTTTAGCCCTTCCTTCCCAAAAGATTCAGTTCAAGAGGATTGCCTTGTGCAAGCCAAGGGATGTTCTTCAAATTCAGTCACATGTATGACAGCCATAATTTTCAACAATGATGATCTGTTGCTGGGTTCAAAATCCCATAACAGACCTCTATTCCTATCAATCTATGCATAATAAAAAAAGATAAATCAAATATTGCTAGATTGAGGTTCAGCAATCAACATCCTTCCTCTGCACATGTTAAGATAACTTGGGATTTCCTCAGAAGAACTCTCTCAAAGTTGCCTCATGATCTAGGGCTTTAATAAGGAGGTCAAAGAGCATTGGACACCATTCAATGACACTTATTAATTGACGAGATATCATCGAGTGTTCTACTCCATGTGGTCGATTCCAAAACCTCCTAAAATATGTTGTTGGGAAGGCCTTGGCTTCATGAAAATGGGGTTGTATCCTCAACACTCTACCAATGGTTTAAGTACATCCATAATGGTGCTGTGAAGAAGGAAATCACCGATGACAAATCCTTCACGGAGGCAAAAGCATATATTGCAGATGCAAAATTTTACCTTGGTGGGAAAAACATATTCCTTGGTGAAAGTCAGATAGCCCAAAGAAACAAATTCATGGTAAAGGTGATGTCCTTCTCAAATCTCAAACATTCATTAAGGAAGAACTTTATCATTTTGCAAAATTCATGGGTAATACAGAAAATGATAAGACAAAAGCAGACATATTCAAGCACCTACCATGCTCAGCTATACTCCAAAATCAATGAGGAAGGAAACTAGTCAAATCTCTAGAAGGATTTACTATGCCTTTGATCAAAATCGAGGTGCTGAAGCAATCAAAGCCTATTTTGAAGGCTTTTGCACGGCTTGAGGTGCGGCCAATTGTGGAGCATGGTTCATTACCATCCAAAAGATCTGAACAYGGCTTCAATCCTAATGCATATAAACTCCTAACTAAAACTGGATACAAGCCACGAAGTCAAAATATATTGGAAAGACTTATTCTCGAATCAAAGAATTATAGCCTGAATGAGACACAGAAGATGCTAAAACAAAATGGTTTGTGGAAAGTTGGCGTGCGAGCATCGAATTCAAGCAACTTGCACATGTATGCACAGTAATAAAGCGGGTAAGCAATTGCTGTACCTCAGTGGAAGATGAATGTTCGGCCAGGCCACAGGTTAGTCTTTGATCGATTAGGGGAAATAAACTCACACCTTAATTTTTGAGCYATTGGGARCCCAAGGAAGAAGATCAAACAAAAATACTGGGAATAGACAAAGAATTCCAAGACATTCAGAAGGTTGAAAAGCCTTCATATGTGGAGATCGATGCAAACGCATATCAAAGCAAAATACCTTCCAGAATGAGGACGAAAAGTACACTTCTCGTGAATTGTGGCAACTTTGTCAAAGCTAAACTGAAATTGTAATTCATACAAAGCCAAAGGAGGAAGATGAAGAAAGTATTGGCTCGTRTTATCATATCAGCATTATTGATGAACATAATGAAGAAGAAAACGCCGAAGAAGKACCTCCTGAACTTAAGGGAGGCATGAAAGCTACTGTAGACAAGTTGAGAGAAATCAACTCGGGCATTAAAGAAGATCGACACCGAATCTACATTAGTGCTGTTTTATCTTCAAAAGAGAGTGAAATGCAAGGATGTCTTTGCTTGGACATATAAAAAAATGCCAGGTTTAGACCCAAAGATTGTAGTTCATCATCTGACCAACAAGTGAGGAGCTATACCAGTAAAGTAGGGACAAAGGTGTTTTTACCTCGAGTTGGTCCTTTCAATTGAAGRAGAAGTTAACAAGCTCATTGAGGTAGTATTCATCCGAGAGGTCAAATGCCCCACATAGATCTTAAGCATTGTGCCTGTAAGAAAGAAGAATGGTCAAATCCAAGTATAGGTTAACTTCAGAGACCTAAACAATGCATGTCCGAAGGATGATTTTTCCCTTCCTATCACTGGACTRGTGGTCAATGCAACCACTAGAAACGAGACGTTGTCTTTTATGGATGGGTCATCTTGCCACAATCAAATACAAATCGCGCTAAGGGACGAATATATGACTACTTTTTACATTCCCAAGGGTATTTATTGCTACAAGGTGATGCCGTTCGGTCTGAGAAAAGCAGGAGCGATCTACCAGCAAGCAACAAAGAAATTCTTCGATAACATACTCCACAAATATGTTAAACGTTATATGGATGATCTAGTCGTGAAGTCACGAAAATGGGAGGATCACTTAGAGGATCTAAGCAAAGTTTTTGAATGACTACGTCGTCATTAATTGAAGATGAATCCTTTGAGATGCACATTTGAAGTTGCTTCAGGAAAACTTACTGGATTAATTGTGCGCCAATATGGCACTGAGATTGATCAAGGTAAAGTYGATGCCATATTGAGAATGCTAAAGCCTTGGAACGTACATGACATCCGAAGCTTATAAGGGAACTTGGCTTTTCTAAGAAGATACATCTCAAATCATGCTGGCAGGTGTCAACCATTCAGTCGATTGATGTGAAAAGAAGTATCTTTTGAATGGGATAAAGCTTGTAATTTCAAAAGTATAAAAGCAAACCTGGTGAAATCTCCCCTCCTGGCTGCGCCAATACAATGGAAGCCTTTGTTGCTCTATATCTTGCGCAAGAATGTTCTATCGGAGCTTTGCTTGCTCAAGAAAATGAGGAAGTGAAAGAAAATACCTTATGTTATTTGAGCAAAAAGATAAATCCAAATGAGTTAAAGTATTCGCCAATAGAAAAGTTGTGGTTTGGCTGTCATCTTCGCAATCCAAAAGCTAAAATACTACTTTAAAGCTGATATGGTGCATCTCATTTCCAAGGCAAATCCGATCAAGTATGTCATGATTAAACCAGTTCTTTTTGATCGCTTGGCGAGATGGTACCTACAGTTGCTCGAAATAATTTATATCCCTTAGAAAGTTGTTAAAGGTCAAGTTTTGGCGGATTTCTTGGTTGATCACCCCTTACTTTATGGGACTTAGTGGATGATTTTTRAGATGAAAATGTCTTGCTAGTTGAAGTCTTACATCCACGGAAGATGTATTTGGATGGAACTACTCATCAAAATGGAGCTGGAGTTGGAATAATTTTCATTACATCCAAAGGCGATATTCTTTCGTATTCATTCTCTCTGACTCAACAATGTTCAAATAATGTTGCTGATTATCAAACTCTTATCCTTGGATTGGAAATAGACATGGAAATGCGAGAGCTGCAGATTATGTTCTATGAAGATTCGAAGCTGATAGTCAATCAAGTCCTTGATGTCTATGAAGTGAAGAAATCCGAACTCCTTCCATATTGCAAGTCTGCATATTGCAAGGTGCACAGGACAAAATAAATGGAATGGTTGGGTAATGCGACTATAGAACATGTGCCAAGGAAGAAAAAAAATAGGCGAATGCTTTTAGCATAATTAGGTTCTATTCTCACATTGCTGGATCCACAAATCAAATTTTTGATCTGTCAAGATTGGGTTTTGCTCCTTATTAGAAAATGAAAAGATGAAGAAGAAGAAGATTGAAGAAGAAGAAGAAGATGCAAATAGCATAATAAATGTTATCTTAGCCAGCAACATTGATAAGGAAGACTGGCATCAACCTATTATCGATTACCTCCATTATGTTATCTTGCCTGAAGAACCACGTAGGAGAAATGACATATGGCGACAAGCTTTGAGATTTGTTTACTTCCAACATATCCTATATCAGGGTTCATCTAAAGGAGTTTTTTTGCGGTTTTTAGGAGATAATAAGGCGACCCAAGCARTAGTAAAAGCTCATTCGTGTATATTTGGAGCTCATCAATCAGAACCTAAATTGCATTTTCAGATAAAAAAAATGGGATATTACTAGCCTACAATGGTGAAAGATTGCCTGGAATGGCCGTAAGTGTCAAGCTTGTCAAATCCACAGCAATTACATCCATCAGCCACCAGAACCGTTACAACCAATAGTTGCATCTTGGCCATTTAATGCATGGGAGCTTGATATAGTTGGACCATTGCCAAAGTCATTTGTTGGACATGTGTTCATCCTAGCGACAACGGACTATTTCTCAAAGTGGGCTGAAGCCATAGCACTAATCGAGGTAAAAAATGCAAAATGTTGCTGAAGTCATTTGTTGGACATAAACARCATATATCYCTATGGAATTCCAAGATACATCATCACTGATAATGGAAGGTCTTTCCGCAGTAGTGRAATGACAAGAATTTATGAAAAGTTCAACTTTAAGCAATACAACTCTTCGATGTATTATCTAGTTGCTAATGGATTAGCCGAAGCCTTCAACAAGACTCTTTGCAATCTGTTGAAAATAGTTATCTACAGGTCAAAATAGATTGGCATATAAAAATCGAAGAAGCTCTATAGGCATATCGAACAACATTTCGAACTCCAACCCAAGCTATGCTATATGCTTTGGTTTATGGCATTGAAGTAGTTCTTCTTCTTGAGCATCAATTACCTTCATTAAGGATAGCTGTCCAAGAAGAGCTCACAGAAGAAGAAAATGTGTGGTTGCATCTTGAAGAGTTAGAAGCACTAGACGAAAGAAGGTTGGAAACGTAATAACTTTTGGAATGTTATCAAGCCCGCATCTCCAGAGCCTTCAACAAGAAATTTCTTCCTTACTCTTTTCAAATAGGCGATATGGTGCTCACAATTCGAAGGRRGATSATATATCCCCAATAAATAAAGAAGCTTACAACAAAGTGGGATGGTCTATATATTATGCAAGAAGTGTATTCAAGTGGTTGATACATGCTTGTTGACAAAGATAGATTACACGTTGGCCTCATCAACGGCAAGTATTTTAAGCGCTACTATGCATAAATTGCAAAACAAAAAAATTCAAGATGCTCCTAGTGTTACGAGCTTAAACTACACATGTTCCTTGATAAGAGTTAAAAATATCTAAATGTCTAAAATAAATTCAAGATGCTCCCATCCTGCATGAGTTAAAACTGCGAAAAATATCCACTAAAAGTGTTGCATGCAGTGAAACTGCAAAAGAACTCCAACAAGTCCAAGTTGGTAGTGTATGAGCTTAAACTGCACATGCTCCTTGATACGAGTTAAACTATCTAAATGTCTCAAACAAATTCAGGATGCTCCCATCCTGRATGAGTCAAAGTTGCAAAGAAAAAGACCCACCAAAAGTGTTGCATGCGGTGAAACTACAAAAGAACTCCAACAAGTCSAAGTCGGTACAAGATGCTCCTAGTGTACAAACTTAAATTGCATATGCTCCTTGATAAGAGTTAAAACTATCTAAATGTCTCAAACAAATTCAAGATGCTCCCATCCTGCATGCGCTAAAATTGCGATAACCGCTAAAGGTGTTGCACATGGTAAAACTGCTAAAATGCTCTTAACAAGTCCAAGTTAATAAAAATGAATACTCCTGGCCTGCAAGAGTTTAAATTGTGTTRGACCCTCCTTAAAAAATTCTTTGACATCTTTGAACTACGTTTTGACTTGATTCCTTTTATAGGATATGTTGGGAACTTGGAAGTTAATTTTTTAAGTTCAGTCATAACATAATAAAAGGAAGACTCCTTAATTGAATAAATAATTTGTAAAAAAATAAACAAAAGTGGAAGAAGAAATGCATATTTTATTCATTCATAATATGAAAACAAATGTTTGAGTAAAGGGGGCATGAAAAAGAAAAGGTCCATTCAAACATTGAATTGCAAATTGACTATCTCTTGATTTTTTGCTTCAAAGAGTTCCTTCATATCTTCCAATTTCTTCATGCCTTCGTTAGATTGAAAGTGAGTGTTTTCATTGGTAGCAACTTTATCTCTTTTCGTAGAAAAAATGACCTCCATGTTCTTCAACTCTTCACGATTCTTCTGAAGTGTAGCTTGAAGTTCCTTKTTCCTCTTCTCAAGAGCATCAAGTTCTCCTTGTAAGTTGTCAATCTTTGCCATAGTCGTTTGGTGGCTCATCTCGAACTCRAGATGTTGTGACTTGGTTCTAGAAAGAGACTCATAATGCACCTCCTTAGCCATCAACTCACATGCGGAGGACCTCAAAGTGTCATATTTGCAAGCTTTTTCAAAGGGGTCAACCATGTACTCAAAGGAAGAGAGATCAATGGAGCTCATCTTCTTCATCTCTTCAAATGCTATCCACACTTCTTCTTCAATAGAAAAKTGGATTCAATTAGCGTTCGAGTAAGCTTGACAGCAACTTGGCACAACAAAAGTTGAAGATATTGACGTTGAACACTCTTTATAATGTCAATTCCATGGAACTCATAAATGGGGGCAGCAACAAATTGCCTTTGAGAAGACCTTGCCTTTTCGTTGTGCAAAGGAAGAAGTAGACCACTTGTCTCCAAATGAATGCTAGTTGGTTTTCCAAAAGGATTGCTAACCAATGGCTGAGTAATCATAGGAGATTGAGTAGTATCATCACCATTCTCGCACAAGTTGATTTGAGGCAAGACACTCTCAATCCCGCCCGTAAGAAAGGGAACTTCATCCACATGCAAAGCACCTTCAAGTGCCCCTAACTGTGAAAATCAAAGAGTTAGAAGAAGTCCATAATTAAATATATTTATGTTGAGAGTGATGTACTTACATGAAGTGCTAAAYTCTGAGGAGAAATAGACGAACTAGGAACTCCTTGCAAAAAGTCGGAAGAAGTAGTAGCACCACCCATTGCCTTCTTCTTCTTCTTCTTCTTTGAAGGACGATTCCATGGTTGATTTTGCTCAGTATGTTCCATTTTCACTGGAAAGGGGTATCAACTTGCCAGCTGACAAGAACCCGCCATTCCAGAAATTTTGTTACAGGAAGGCGCAACAATATCTTGTTCGTTCGGGGAGTTGCAGCTTCCTTAGAAGTAGAAGAAGGTCTTGYAGGARTGGAGATTGCTATACTTTTTCCCTTAGAAGAAATTCTAGCAATTCTGCTTGAGTGAGAATCCCGCCAAGTATTATACTCTTTCGTTGATAGTGGCTTTGACGTCTTTGTAGAAAGTACAATAAAGGAACGTGTCTTAAGGCAAGAAGATGATCTCCAAAGTCGAGCAACATTGTCTAATATTTGTGGGTAAGATTTCTCCCTTAAGTCACCAGGAATATCTTGACAAAACCCAAATTGCTTGGAGAATTTGTGTGGACTATAAGATTTTATCACTTACATGGAATCCTATCGAAGGGTCAAGAAGTTAGAGCGTAAAATAATGAAGTAGTCAAACCAAGCCAATGATAGAGACACATCATCCGCCAAAGATTGCTCGAAGTCACCAATCATGCAATTACATGTCATGGAAGAGGGATCCATATGTCTCAAAATTGCTTGTGTCGTGGAAAGAGAAATATTTGGCCATCTTCTCTCCATAGAACTTGATCATCTTTGCAGTTGAAATGCAGCTATTAGTCTCGTGATGGGTGCCAAAGTAATGAGCAATCCGTGCMTATACATAATGATTGGGAATGTTACACGACATTCATTCAGAAATGGGGACTAGGAGATCTTGTTCAAGCCATTGTAGATACTTGCCAAAACTGGTATAGCTAGTGAGAATTTTCACCCAAAAGCCATAAGACTATTGTATCTCTAATTGGAAAAACAAATTTTGCATATCCACAAGACAAAAATGCAGGCAATTACTTCCTCTCTCAAGATTTTGGAAAGTTGAGTATATCAACAAGGTTCATTTTCCCTTGGCCATTGTCAAACAAGTGGCCATTCACGATGCCTGTAGGATTGTTCAACATCTTAGCTTTGTGTAGTTTGTTTAATGTATAGACTCGGGGAAGTGTTGCATACCTAATTTTGGCCCTTTAAACTAAAACTGGATCTAATTGTCAAATGAAAACTTCCATGTGAAGTTCCCATTCTGCAAAGTTTTTTTCAGGGCCAAAAAAAAAAAACAAAGAACTTTCACTTTCAAGAAGCAGGGGGTTGCTTTTACTGTCAATCTCGTAAAGCTCTTTGGTAAAGGGATTACCTCATCTAAAACGAACGCATGTATGGAAAGACCGCCAAGACTCCGCAAATCCCAAAATGAAATAGACAACTCCCCAATGGAAATGTGTAATATGTTCGTTGATGGACACCAGAGTTTGCAAATGGTGTGCATGACGTGGCTATAGCAGTCATATGTAAACAAAGAAGTGTAGAGAGCATCATATATCTTCATCTCACGAAAAAGCTTCTTATGTTTTACAGAATAGTTTCTAGCTACTCCCAGTAATTTCATGTGAAGCTAGTTTTGCCAAAGTTCGAGATGGGGGCATTCCAAGAAGTCTTTTCGAGGTTGCAATCTGCAAAAGGAAGATAAAAATTTCTGGAGCTTGTTGTTGCATCATYAGTTGAAAACAACAACAACAGAACTTCTCGGGTTGATGAGATAGTGTAATACCCAAGATTTATTTTTCATTTTTATGAACTTTATATAATTATATCATTTATATTATAATCTACTAATTAGATTATATTCATGATTATTAGTGATTTGATTATTTTGCAGCGGAAAGACTTGGAGATCGTAACGTTCGATGTGCCAATTAGAAATAAATTATTATTTCTCTAATTTATTATTTATTTGCMTATTWTTATGTGAGTATATTTATTTAAATGTGAAATTTTATTAGTTTAATTTAATTAGAATTTTCTTACTTAGTTAATTTAGGCTTGACCTGTTCTAGTCCATTCTCTTCTTATTCAAACCTAAAATTGGATTTAGAGTTCAATTTTGGGCCAAAAGAAAATTAATAGATCTTAATTTAGTTAGTTTAGTTGGTTAAGGAATGAAAATGGCCCAAGAAGGAATTTTGGTTAGGGTTAAGTTAGTTTTCAAAAAATAAATTGACTTGAAGAAGATGAATAGCCATCTTCTTCTTTAGAAAGAAAAAACCCTAACCCTCCCCGCCGCCACCTCCCTCTACCCTCCCCGACGCCGTCGACGCTGACCTCTTCTCTCTCTTCCCCTCTATCTCTCTCTCTCCCCTCGCTCATTGCCATCTCCCCAGATCTACACGTCGACCTTGCTGCGCGACAAGAAACTTCTGCTCGCCATTTGCTCACCGTCTACCAAGTCCGATCGTCGTTGTGCATTAGGCTGCTACTCTCACCGAATGTTGTTGCTCCACAGACCAGCCAGAACTCCTCGTCACGCCCAAATCTGCTCGCCGCTATGTGATCGAAAACTCGCGGCTCGTCCACTCGAACCAGTAGTAGCTTGACGCCAAGTCAAGGGATCTCTGCTCCGTCAGTCCAAATTAGAAGAAAGCTATTAGATTGTGGTGTTGTCGTTCCTCTCACTGTCCGGTTACTTCTTGCCGAAGTTCATAAGTGGAACTCGTTGCTTGATCGAAAAATAGAATTTACCTGGAGCAGAATTGCCCAAGAGACCAGGAGACCAGGCAATCAAGAGTTGTGTGCTTTTGTGCTCGAACCAGTTGCTCGGGCGCAGCACGTGCTCGGCCAAGGCTACTCTTCGTCGTCCGTCGCATGCCTAGAGCGCATTCTTTTTCCGAGTGCGATTGACACCATTACGCCTTAAACTCGATACTACACCTAGGGTTCGGCATTCAAGGTYAATCCTTAGTTTCTTCGTTTAGATTAACTAAATGGCCTAAGTTTTGTATTACGTATTGATAATTATGAAAAAATATGAAATATGTCTAATGTGAAATTTAAGTTAGTATAATTAAGTAAAAGAGGCATATATTTGTAGACATATGTTGGAATACAATTTAATGTGAAATTTAGGGTTTGTATGATAAAGTAATGTATATTATGACTATGATTATTATTGTTGTTTGAAGAACGACTAGGAGTCATGAAATCAACTTATACTCTTAGTAGTTTGATTATTTTCGCCATGAATTTTAAATTAAGAAATTATTGCTTAATGTCATCCATATAATAAATGATGAATGTATTAATGGTGAACACCTATGTTAAATGAATGTATTTGGTTAAAGAAATTTAGATAAATATTCTTTGTATAATAATATCAAAATACTTGTGGCATATTGACGTTGTAAGCAGCCAAGYCACTCTGCTAGCAATTGAAAGTAACCAAGTTTGCTAAGGACTTCAAGTAACAAATTTCAACATTCTCATTAGTTATAATGCAAGTGTATTGTTATTATGATTGAATCTTTCTATGTGAATTGAATGTGAGTTTATGGTTTATATTGAAGTAAGTAAGATTTCACATCCTCATTTATTGTGATGCATTTATATTGTTGTTTGATAGAATTGTCCTTATGTGATGTAATTTATGGTATTATTTCAAGTGTATGAATTTAATACTTGTCGACATGTTGGAAATTTTTAAATTCAGAGTTCATGGGGTCCATGTTCATGTGCATATAGTCTGAAGTATCTTGCACCATTCTCTGGCATGGGCATAACCATGCATCTAAGAAAATAAATATTTTAAAGAATCAAGTTTGGAAAAGCAAATGTTTTGAGAATGAAGTTTCTAAAAATGAGATTTTTGATGAATGATTTCCAAACATTAAGGATTTTGAAAAAGAGTATAAAGTCTAGGCCATGAAAGGTGCGAATGAAAAATGGGGCMTGGCGAACTGGCGCACCCAATCTAACCCTCTTGTAGGGTTGGAAAGTATGTAATGTTCACCTCTTGTGAGGTGAAAGTGAAAGGAAAAGATTAAAGTAATGTTAACTGCTTTGCAATTCTACCAATAGAATGTGATTGGGTTCCAAATAATAATTGGTCACTATAGAGCTTAATGGCTAGGCGTTTCATCAAGTGAGTTCACGATTTGAAAAGGAAAATTTTTGAAAAGTTTTGACGAAATGAACTTTTGAACTTCATAACATATAATGCATGTCATATGCATTCATGAATGAMATTTACTTACTGAGCCRAGTAATTCACCCAATATTCCCTAATTTTACGTTTTAAGTGATGACTAACCAGATGGTGTGTAGAGATTGTTTGGGAGCAGACTTTGAGACCCAAGAGTCATTTATGTTAATTAAGTTTTTTACTGATTTATGAACTTGTTGAATGCTTAAATTTTATTCATGTATTTTCAAAAACTTCCACTGAATTTTAATCTATGAATATTTTATTGGTACATATTATTTTTGGGGATTGAAGTATTTCATTTCTATTTGGAGTGTTGATGATAATTGGGTGTGAGATTTCTGATTGTTTATAGGGTAGATATTTGATATTACATAGGAAACTCTGTCGAAATTTTTTATAAACCCTTTGTATTACAATACCCGAAATTTTTATTTTCCCTAATTTCCYTAATATATGTGAAGGTAAGCTGGTGACATTCTTGTATTAGGTTAGTTTCTAATTTGAGGATGTTGCAGATAGAGGATGAATCGACCACTTTCTTATATCATGTTGACGACCATTTATTAATGTGAAAATTCACCTTCTTGGAAGATCAGTTCATATTTAGGTATCTTGATGCCGCCGGGAGAACGTCCAAAGTTTAAATTAATATCCTCTTTGATTATTTGAGATAAAGATATATGGCTTAGGTTTTTCAAAATTCTTGATCTCCATTTTGATAGGAATACCAAGTGGCACAACCTTCGAAATTTTTTTGTAAAAAAAGTAAGTATATTGAGCCTTAAAAAAAAAATGTTGAAGTTGTTTTAAAAAAAAAAGAAAAGAAAAGAAAAAGAAAATAGAGAGACTTCAAAAAAATGTTGAAGTTGTTCAAAAAGGAAAAAAGGAAAGAAAGAAGAAAGCAGAAAAAAAAAGAGAAAAAAGAAAGAAAAGAAAAGAAAAAGAAAACAGAAAGACTTCAAAAAAAAATGTTGAAGTTGTTTAAAAAAAAGGAAATAAGGAAAAAAAAAAAAAAAAAAAGACAATGCTACCCGGACCAGCAAATTCGTGGCGCAAAAGAAAAAAAACTACTCTCCAAATTCATGGCCCAAAAGAGGGAAGGGAAAAAAGGGCCATCACTTGGTCCAAATCCAACTCCAAATCAGTCCAGGAGGAAGGAAAAATGGGCGCAAGAATCAGGCCCTGTCTAGTTGTTGTCCGCGTTGAGTCCTTCGCCTTCGCAATCGGCAATACGCAGCATAGCTAGGTTCCGGATGGCTGGAGGTTGCCGTGGTTAATCCCAAATACAAGCCCAAATCTTAATTGCGAATACACCGTTTTGCACCATCGACTCTTTCCTTGAAGGGCTTCTCTGCAATGTAACTTTGAGGTCGGCTTTTATCAAAGACAGGATATATCGAAAATGAAAAAGGTTTATTTGGGGAAGCTGTAGGGATTACAGAGGAAGTGTTGGCCTTTGCGCAGAATGTAGCTCATCATCCGGAGACATCGTTGGATTTTCCATTGTCAGAAGAAGACGGGTTTGATGATTTTGAAGTCTCTAATAGCCAGCTCAAGCATGCTCGAGTCCTTCAAATCGGAGAAGAAGTAATCTGGTGCCGTCGACACCGCTCGCGAATCACAGCCAAATGCCGCTGTTGCAAATCGAGAAGGACCTGAAGGTAGAGGTTTTCTCGGTCTGCAAAGCATCCTGCTGCAGGTCGGAAAAAGGGAAGAAGAGTTGCTGCTGCATTCTCGATCGCTACTGCACTTTCTCTCCCTCATCTTCATATAGTTCACGAGAGCGAGTTGTGGGAGGTGAAGGCCAAGGTTGGACTCGGAACAGAGGGCAGAAGATTTGCTCTGGTCACCGTGGCTGTTCGCTGCTCTTCGCCATTGTCACRGCCGGAAATAGAGGACAGATCTTCAGCCGCCGCTGCAGATTGAAGACAACGTCACAGATCGGTCGCCAACGGAGACAACGGCGTGCAGACGAAGCGGAGTAAGCTACGACGTCCGGGTCTAGAAGTTGACTTTAGTCCGGGTCTGGATCCCCGGTTTGATCTGGGTATGGGCCACCGTTATTCGACCATTTTCTCCTGGCCCATGAAGCGTTAGGCTTGAAGAATGGGCCATCGGTGTTGGGCCATTTTCTCCTGGTCCATGAAGGGAAGGGGCTGGAAGGATGGGTTGTCGGTCTTGGCCACCTTCTCTTGGCCCACGAAGCAAGCGTACCTGAAGGAGGGGTCGTCAATCTGCGCCGCGCTTCAACAGGCCCATAGAGAAGAAAATAAAAGAGAATGGAGCAGTAAAATGGTCTGGGCCGGATAATCTGGGCCACAACTTCACCAGACTCCAAAAGGGTTGGGCCGCCACGAGTATTGGGCTGATTGCCCAGCCGGCCTGCAGAAGGAAAATAGAAAAATAAAAGAAGAKGAGGAGGAGGAAAGTGGACCGGGCCAGAACAAACAAACAAAAAAACCCAAAAAGACTTGGGCCATGCACACCCAGTCAAATAGAAAACAAAAATAGGCAGCAACAAAAAAACAAAAAACATGGAGGGCAAAAAAAGACAAAAAGAAAAAAAAAAAAACATTGTAGAAAAAAGGCCAAAGCAAAAGTGAAAAAAAAAAAGAAAAAGGAACAAAAAAAATCGAGTCTTTCCAAAAAAAAAAAAAAAAAAGTGTTCATAATAAAAGAAAAAGATGGAAGCCTTACTTATTCTTTATCTTTTTCTCAACACCTCTTGTCAAAGATCAAAAGTGGACTAGGATCAGGAAAACAAGTCTTATTACAACTCTAATATGTTAAGATATCTTTTAGAAGGATTAGAAAAAGAAGTCTTATCACAATTTTAATTCTAATATAAAATATGTTTAGATTATGATAGATTAAGTAAAGAAGAGAGAGTTGTGTTAGGACTAAAAAATGAGATAGACAACAACTCCAAATGTATCAGTATGTAAGAAGATGGGGGAAGAAGAATGGAAGAAGAAGAATGGGCTCAACGAATTGAAAGAAAAGGAAGCCCAAAGAATTGAAGGAAAACAAGCAAGCCCAACAAATTGAAGGAGCGTAGCAAATTGAAGAAAAATGCCCACTGTTTGAAGAATGAAGGGAGCCCAAATATCTTAAATACTATCTAAGAAAACAAAAACTCAAGTTACTGGATTGGCAATATTGATCCAAATAGCATAAATTGAGTTGGAACTTGTCTATTAAAAAAATCCATCTGCAAGTTGTACCCATGGCCAAGTTCCAGAGGGGCAATTTGCAGATATGAAAATTTTATGAAATTAAATTTTTATAATCTATTTAAATAATAAAAAATCAATCTTAAATATTCCCGTTAAATTAGGAAGTATGTGACATGTCAATAAATAAAGTGATGATATATGTCAAAGATGACAAGGTTCAAGTAATGGAAATCAAGAATGGACCTTGACGAATCAAGTGATGCCATATCATCCTTAGTGTAACTTCGACCAATTAAGTCAATTCGTTTTGTCTATGAATAGAGATCAAAACACAGAAGGAAGAGGTTCAGAAATTCATATCAAGGTCCAACATTGAGAGAAGTTTAGAAGAAAGAGCACCAAATCTCTCTCAAACTCRCAGATCAAGCTGCGAAACCCTCGACAAATTCCAAAGAGAAGAATCAAAGGATTAAGTTTTTACCACGAGGATATTTCAGAAATTATAACACTTGTTTTATCAAATTATAAGATTAACATGATTATTTTGCATTCCTTTTATTTATTATTTATTATTTTGCAAATAAGAGATTCATATAAACAATTACGATGTTTAATAAATATGTAATACAAGTTCAAAATTATTGACAGATCTAATAAATATTTTAAAACGAAGGCAGAGAAAAGTTTATYAAAAGATWAAATATGTCAAAATATGGCAAGGACATTAAGGAAAAAGTTTCTGAATACATGTTGCATTTAAATTTAGAGTGTTGGGTTTAGCAATCCTCTAAAACTAAAACATTGGCTTAATAGAGAAATTTCCAACATTAATTTAAAATTGACATATTATATTATGAATATTTTCAGCCTTTTTATCAAGCTCATCGTCCTATATACCAAGGAATATAAAAGATGCAAATGTTTATAAATATAAGTTTCATCCATGTGGATGAATTTACTCCTGTATTAATTAAAAGTGTCACTGTACTAAGAAAATTACGTACATTAAAAATAAAATGTCGATTTAGTAGATTAGTTTTTGGTATTAATTAAAAATATTCGGGACTCTTTTTTAAAAAATAAATTATTTTATTGAGTAATATAAAAGATTAAAATTCTTTTAAATAAAAATATCTTCCTCTTAATACCTTTGGGATAAATTTAGAAATAAATGTTGTGATACTATAACAAAAGGATTATATGGTGACTCTTTTTTGTCAACATTAATTAAAAAGTCTCTATATTAGATTATATTTTTGTCAACATTCCCGATTAATTAAAAAGCATCACTGCATTATAGAAATATGCCACCACTTACAAAAAGTTTGAGTTTATTAAATATACTTCCAATATCATTTAAGAAGTTTCCGGAATATTTCTAAAACATTTGATGTTTTTTAAGAATTGCGGTGCCCATTATATAATTATACAAATTAGGGATGTTTTGAAATATAAGTGTCTATTAAAACTCTTTTTTACCTACATTAATTAAAATGTTGAGAAATTAGAAGAACTATCGACATTTAAACTTTTAAGCTTAAAGGCACGTGCTTTGAGCTTTTAAACTTAGAAAAATAGGCTCAAGGTGTCAGCTTAACTAAGAACTTATTTTTGACGCTTTCTAAAAAATGCATCATGGATTGGTAATATAAAAAGGATAGGGATCCATTTAAATGTAAGTGTCATCGCCTAATAAAATGCATTCTTATTTGTGACCACTTTTTCTACCTTAATATTAGTTAAAAGCATTACTATATCAAAAAGAATAACGACATAGATAAATAAATAAATAAATAAATTTTAATCAATATAATAGAGATTTTTTTAATATTGAATTCTCAAAGTATTGTTATATCACGATACTTTAAAAAAATGTATCATCTATTAGAGAATACAGAAGACGGGAACGGCTTTTAAAGTATTATTAGTGACATTATACCTTGCAAAACACGTGGGGCACTTCTTAAGCCAAACAAAATTTCTTATCTAACAATTCTTTTCGACATCCTATTGCAAGAAAATTTTAATTCTCACTCTTTCAAACTCTCGATAACTAACTAGATAATGGAAAAAGTCTGTGATTAACTTTGTAATAGAAATGTAGATTTTGCATATAGAAATTATTCATCTAGAAGAAAATTAAAAAAAATCTCATCATCAAAGATGAAGAGATTAGTACAACGTTAATTCTAACTTGATTTGGTCCACAAGCGCAGAAACCAGCACAATTAGCATCGTTATGCAAGGCGTATCGTTTTGAACGGCTGAGACCTTTGTTGATGGCCAACCTGTAATTTGGGAAATTTTTAGTTCTATTAACATAGAAAAATTATGACGATACTGAGAAATGAAAAGGCTTATTTGAATCTTAGTAGTCCCATTTATTTTATGTGTTAATCTAATTAGAATTGACACAGATGGAGTATTTGGCTAGTATTTTATGTGTTAATCTAATTAGCAATGTTAAWCTTAGTAGTCCTTTACTRCAGACACCAATTGGGTGAAATAGATGCTTACATGAAACACTAAAGAGTAAAAGATAGATTTTCAAGGGGGATTAGGGATTTTGAAGGATGATTAACAAGGGATAGAAGTATCACTAACTTGAAATGACAACCAAAAGGGTGATGAAGATAACCAAATGCCATATCTTATATATCTGAAACTAAGAAGTTTTTTTGTAAAACATTTGAGTTTATTTCACTTGTGATGGGTGATTTTAGTTGTCCAGCAAGCACATATACATAGGTCAATASTGCTCGGACTTTGCTTCAAGCATCAAAATCCTCTAATGCTCTTTCCTTTCTAYGTATGCATCAATGTTTTTCAATCTTAGAAATTTGTAAAATATTATTCATCTATTATGGAATGTCATTTTTTTCAGACACTTTCCATTTTAAACATTGTATGTATGGACTAATATATTGTACTATATATGAAAAGGTGTGAATATATTAAGTTACCAAAATATTTTACCGTGTCTGGATGGATAGGTTCATATTCTGATGCATAAAATAGTAACTTGTAAGTATTATTATGAATTCAGAATTCCTATGCTTATTATAGACATCTTATAAAGTTTGTATGACTAGTTACCTACTAAACTCATTATCAAATTTGTCTTATTTTACAATTTTAAATCACAAGAATTAAGAGTAAAGCTTAAGAAAAAAATTTAAAACTAAATTTAATATGGTTCAGTTAATAATCCCTCTTAGGCCCTAACTTGAAGATTAAGTCTAATAAATAGTTGAATTTCTG
Organism: Rhazya stricta; assembly: GCA_001752375.1. NCBI lineage: Eukaryota > Viridiplantae > Streptophyta > Magnoliopsida > Gentianales > Apocynaceae > Rhazya > Rhazya stricta. The sequence continues at coordinate 27,834 of MEJB01000027.1, read as the reverse complement.
AACTTATGAATTCTAAGAGTGAATTTTGTTTGAGCGCTTGATAATCAATTTAATAAAACTCTTAATAAAAATATTTTTTATTTGAATTTATTTTAAAAAAATTTGTAAGTATGTGAAATTATTTAAAAGGACCTCTCTAATTTTTATCAACTAATTTAAAGGACAAGAGCACTTGGACCATTTTATGTATTATTACCTCTTCAAAGAATAGAAGTRCATCTTTTATTGATTTAGTTATATGTTTGTGTGTATTTAATTGGTGTCGGGGCTTAATTAGGAAGAATAGACATTAGTTAAATCCAGAAGTCTAAAAGTCRTTAAAACTCCATTAAGGCCCCTACAATTTTCTTGGCCAATGAGAGACCATGGTTGGCCACCTTGTAGCCATGCAAAAGCAGCCAGTCATGGCTGCCCAAAGCCCGACACTCACACTATAGTTTCTTATATGCTTTCTTCATTTTCTTTATCCAGTTACTTGTCATGGCCAGAATAATTAGTTTGCTCCCTTTTCCCCTCTTTTCCTCTCCTCTCTCTCGTTTGTCTCCCACACACTCTCTKTGCATTTCTGTTTCATCAAACTTCAGAAAACTCCTYGCCCTTATCWGCRCTCTTAGTTGCCAAAAAAAACCTTCATGTTGGAGCTATTGAATTCAACTTTCATCTTGCTGAAAATACACGCACAACAGCAGCCTCCTTTCTCCTCTCTGCTGATCACGCGAAGCAAGCTGAGAACTTCCAGCTTCATTGCAATGGCTAACCAGGTAGTTCATTGCGCTCATTAACCTCTATTCAATCCTTAACTTTGGGCATACTGGTTATATGACAGGAAACAACCCCTTCCAGTGCAACCTTGAAGTTGAAGCCGTCATCACAAGTTCTCCACTACATTAAGATATTCTTCACCTCTTCTTCAACTTCTCCAGCTTATTATAGGATCTTCCGATTTCAGCTTTCTTAGGGATTAGAACATGGTTTTTTGTGGACGTCGCCCTGTTTTAGTTTATTCTTTTATTGAAGATTTCAGGAATTAAAGAGCA
>MEJB01000027.1:4998-26772 GCA_001752375.1 Rhazya stricta | reverse complement strand
CAACAAAAGAGAGACGATCCAGAAAGCTCCCATAGAAAGGCCAATCTTACATAAAACAACAACATCCATATATATAACCAAAAGGCCGCGTTGGAACCAGTGGCATCGGATACTGAGCCAAACTGAGAAAGACGTATGGTTGGCTCTACCTGTAGCCATTGCCAATAGCAGTCTAGTTCATGGCTGCCCTAAAGGCCCGTATCCACTCACTTACTATATTGTTTTCTTTATATGCCTTTCCTCATTTCTTTTATCTCTAGTTATCTTGTCTGGCCAGCAATAATTAGTTTTGCTTCATATATAAATACCCTCCTATCCCACTATTCCTCCTCCCTCCTCCTCTCGTTTGTCCCTCCCTTATCACACTCTCTCTGCATTTTTCTGGTTTCATCAAAACTTCCAGAAAACTTCCTGGTCCTTTATCAGCTCTCTTTTAGTTTGCCAAAAAAACCTTCATGTTGGAGCTATTGGAATTCAACTTTTCACTCTTGCCTGAAAATACACGCAGCAACAGGTCAGCCTCCCTTCTCTTTTCCTTCTGCTTGATCTACGCTGAGTCAAGCCTGAGAAGCTGCCTATGCTTTTTCATTGCATATTGGCTAAAGGTTAGTTGTGCATGCCCCTCGCGCCCTCATTTAACTTCTTCTATTTCAATCCTTTAATCTTTGGGCATTACTGGGTTATTTATTTGAAACAGGAATACATACCCCTTCCAGTTGCAACGCTGGGACAGTTGAAAACCCAGCCCGTCCATCCACACAGTTCCCTCACTACATCTAAAGATACCTTCTATCCCACCACTCCCTCTCTTCAACTCCCTCCTCCGCCTATCTTCACCTCCACCCGGATCTTCCGATTTCCAGCTTTCTTTAGGGATTAGACTAGCATGGTTTTTTTTGTGGTTACGTTCACCCTGTTTTTAGTTTATTTCTTTTCATTTAAGATTTTTCAGAATTTAAAGAGCTTCCAATAATGGGGTTAGCTAAGTTTTACCTTCAAGTAATAAAACTAGGACGAGAACAAACACACTCGGGAGGGGAAGTAGGGGGAGAACAACGAATGGAGAAGGGAGTTATTATTTTTTATTCATTGATAATGTATGTATTCGCCCAAATCACAATTATCTATATCTTTAACTAAAGTATCTTTTAGCACTTAATACACTTTGCGATTTCATTGAGGTGGGAATCCGCCACTACAAGGACACACATCAACACATCTGGTGAGGGTTAGGATCCCCACTCGACCCACACGCCTCACGGGGAGTCCTGCCCTCTGCGCAACGAAGGGACTGGTTCAATTAATATAGAGACTCATCTCAAGCATTAGATATGGCAGAGGGTGGTTGGCATAAGGAGGTATTACTTTCATGTTCCAGGCCCTGGCATATGATCCGTCGTGGGCATTCGCCTTTTTTTGTGCATTAATTTTTTCTGTTGTGCCACAGCTTACACCTTTTTTTGGCATGGCAAATACTCCTTGTAGCTTGATATATGGTTCTCCTCCAGTCACCTTTGTAGTGGTCGCTAAATTTTTTCTCTCCTCATCAATAGAAATTATTGATTATTTCTGTATAGTTTTACCACTTTTTCCAACATTTCCTCTTCCCACTCAACCAGTACACCACCTCTCGCCACTCTGGCAGCTCCCTGGAGGCATCCAACTAGAATCTAACCTTGATCTTTAAGTTGAGCAGCCTATGGTTTGAAGGAATGAAAAATAGAATACAAAAGCTTTTTCATTAGCTATGATTAAATGGAAGAACATAATTTATTTGGTAAACTCTAGGTGAAATAGAACACCAAAATTATATATTGATATATACCTAACTTCGGAGACGGCCCCCCTACGCTGACGTAGAGTAATACGGTTGGCTTTCTGATTGTCCAAGCAATCCGCTCGATTGGCTCTTGATAGTCTTGGGGATTGCTTTTGTGGATGGTTGTAGGACCCTGGATCCATTAAATAATTATAAGTGCGTGTGGAAGCGATCTGTCGGGGCAGGAGAGGGAGTAGGGAGGTTCTTAGAGAGGGTCGTGTGGGTAATAATGGTTGGGTGGCGCATCTTAAGAAACTTATCTTCGATGGAAGGTAGAAACAACAAAATCAAGAATTCGATTAAAAACATATGACACCTGGTGGGGGGTGGGTTGGGATAGGGGGGAGGAGGCCTCACTGGGAGGCAATCATCTTCCTCACCTACTCTGGGCCACCAGCCCCTGCTCGAAGACTAGCTGTACTAGACCAGGTCATAACCTCTTCCCCCCCGACCAAAAGAATGTATAGGCTACATTTAACTATTTTCTAAGCTAAGCTGACAGGCATAAAGACATGATGCTTGTCCTGCTAATAATCAAACTTTAGTTGGTTTATTTTCTATAAACCTTACTAAGTATAGGTTATTTATTATTTAATAAAATATTATATGTAATATGTTGGCTGAATGAATTTCCCTAATAATTTCCAGTTTTCATATTACAGTGAGAAAAAACAAGAGCTCGTCATACTTATAAAATTAAATATTTCTTTAGTCACGAGGTGGTTCGAGAGAGGGGGTGAGAGGAGAGTGATAGGTGTGGGAGGGTGTGGAGAGGGAGTAGAGGGGTGTGGCTTGTAAGGTGCGAGTTGGTCAAGGAGGGGGAAAAGGTGTCGAGCGATGTTGATCGGATGGATAAAGGGGACGTGGAGCGCGCGTGGTCGAGTGGGCAGTTGAGGCGAGGGTTTTCATTTTTGGAGCAGTTCGGCCCTGGCCCTTCCGCAATTGCATGCTATTGAAGGTCTTCCTATGGTATCGCGTTAGAATTGCAGTTTTGGCTGAGGGTGGTCACCTCTCCTTTCCTGACTCTCCCTCCTTAACCCTATCAGGCCCCAGCTCTCTCATGCTTCTCATCGCCTGCCACGAGCACCGCCTGACTCCTCGCCATCTCCAGCATCTCTCGCCCACAAACCACCACACATTAAACCAAACAACACACCCTTCTTTTTCCGTTTGTTCATTGGTGAGGTAGAGCCCCAAACAAAGATATATTAAGAAGATAAGAAAATCAAAACAGATTACCCGTACCAAAAATACTCAGACAAAGGCAGCTTGTATATATATACAGAAAGTTTGTGAATTCTTAATCATTACGATTTTCCATTCAATGAGAAAAATGAATTCTTATTTATATTTATTTCTATCGAGTCCATCGGTTTTGTGCAAAAGTGAGAAGGAATATAATGGGGGGAGGAGGGGGTGTGAGGTAGTAGGAGAAGGAGAGCGAGGATGGGGGGAAGGGGGGCAGCGTCCCTCTAATAGTATGCATTTCTTAAATTCTATGACTCCGGACGTTTTCAATTATGATCCATTTCTCCCAAAAAATATCCAAAGAAAAAAGAAACTTTTGCTATTCAAATTCTTTTCTCTTGACCTAATAATAACTCTTAGAATACAAATTAGAGATTTAAGTCAAGTGTGTTTTTCTAATTAGAGTTTAATTTAAAGTCATTTTAAAATATCTTTACATGTTAGTTAATTTGATCTTCATATTCAATTTATCAAACAGGCACTATATTTTTACAAACGCGTGATACTAGTTGCTCAATTTSTTTAGTCCTCATAAAATCCCAGAAAAATTAACAAGACATTAAAGAAGAACATTAATTTGAAAAATTTGACCCGATTGAACATGGCTTTACTATCATTGTTGATTATATTAGATTTACTTTACATTGGTCAACTCACTATCGGTTCAGCTTTTAAAAATTATGGGTAGGACAAAGATATGTTTGGTAGTGACTTATTTTGAATTAAAGATGACAGAAAATAATTAAATAGAAAAAATGAAATAGAATAATGGCACTATTTAATGTGGCACTAAATAAATGCATTAAAWAGAATACTATTTAAYATTTCAAATTAGACTTTCTTTTGTATGTTTGAAGCGAAAGGGAAATTGTATGCACAAGTTTACTTAATCAACATGGATCTAAGTTTTTTTAGCTCAACACTTTAAAAAATAAAAAAATAATAAATGCTTTTTATTATCATGAATACCAAAACAAAATTAAGATATTTTTACCTTACACTATTGAACCACAAACACTGCTCAAATTAAGCCACTAAGCATTGTCCAAATTGTATATTCATGAAAAGGAAACTTGTGCATGAAAAATGTAATAAGTCATGAGGTGACTATGAAATGGTCACATACGCATCTGCCATTGTGAGCTTTGATCCGATTGACTATGAAATGTTTACTCTTTTTTTTTCTTTTTTTTTTTTAACCCTCTCTGCCATTCTTGACTTTAATGTTATCAGAGCCAGCGTTTTCTTTTGACCATAACCCTAAGAAGCTTAGTGTTTCAGATGTCTACAATACCCGTATTGTGTTGCATACACTTAAGTCATAACACGAGCTGTGACACTACCTAACATTTTCACTTTCTTTTTTAAATTTTAATAAGTAAAACTTATAACGTGCAGCTTTTTGAAAACATACATATATAGGTGAAAGGATCCGTAATAGAATTGATAGATAAAATCGCTTATGCAATTAAGCTTCACTCATACAAATGTATACGGTCTTCAAGTAATATAAAGTGAATAGAGTATTGGTTTCACAAGAATTGTTGGTTCAAGAATGGTAATTTGGATCCCTAATAAAAATAAGTTTTGGCTTGATTGTTGYTCGCTAAATAAASCAAAATAAACTAAGGTTATTAAACACTACAATCAATATTAACCACAAGAGTAGCTTAACAAGAGATGGTTAAGAGTTCGAAGGTAAGTTAAGAATCCAATAAGCCAAAGTCTCAAGAGTTTTATGAGCAAACCCTACATTTCTATAGGTTCGTAACTCAACAAATTTAGCTCATTATCTTAAAGATAATACAAAAGATATTAACATTTTACGCTCAACATCTTTAAAAGGTAAAATGCAAAGGTTTTAAAACAAAGCCTAAAGTAGAGTTGGCCCTTRGGTGAAGAACTCTTGGTTCTTCCTCTTCTCCTTTAACGGATGGTCGTCTTCTCCTTTTTACTTAATTTATTCAGCGATTTCTTCTCTTCAACTTCTCTCTTTAGCTCTCTCACTGTTGCCCTCTGTTCTATTGTTCGATTTTCCTCCTCAAAAGTGCCTTCAGATGCAATGGATCAAAATTTTACAAAGTGCTTTATGCTTGTTGCTATCTCTRAGATAGTGAATTCCACATGGTAACACTTTATTAGCTCTACCTTTCCATATTCATGCCAATTTTGCTCCTCAATACAGTTGGCAGTATTGTAAATAAACTCTGTTGTATGACTTGAATTTCCTTCATAATCCTCAAGTAACATGATAATGTAATTGCACTTTCAGATTCCTACAAAGTAAAGTACTTTTAGTCAATAAAAACTTACGGAATCTATAGTTTAACACTTTTATACCCTATAGTTTAACACTTTTATACTCATAAAGTTACTTTATTATATTTAAGCAATGTCTCGGATAAAATGGAACAAATAAGTACTTGAACAATTAAAAGAGGTTGAGAATAGATCAATAATCATATATAATGACAATGGATTTTCCCCTGCATCAAGAATTCGTGAATCAACAGGGGAAACAAATCATTCCTTATTTTGATTTTACTTCAAGAGAATTCAAAAGTTCTATTCAACAAGAATGTCTCAAAATTTTTTAAGATCTTAAACTTCAAAACCATCTTAAATGGGAGCTTAGAGGTGGATGCCATACAAAACCTTAAACCCAATCTAAAAACTAAGCCCCATAAACGATTCCATAGAATCTGGAATTGTCCTAAAACTAGATTTTGAAATTTCATAATATTTGAAAATTGGATTTTTAGTTTTAGTATTCCCCGAATCAATAGTTTTACCGAACTATTTCTAAAATGTCCTTTCATTACCTATGGGTACARTGAGCAGTGGTGGTTTTGCTAATGAGTTCTCAAGGTTATCAAAAGTTTCTTGGCATGCAACATTCCTCATAGGAGTGCTTAGGTTCCTAGGTAGTCTATAAGATGGCAGGGTTTTTTCCCAGCTCGTGATATGAATCTACTTAAGGCTGCTAAACATTCGGTAAACATTTGGACTGTTTTGAATGTTCTTGGGYCTTGCATTTTGAGGATCGCATCGATCTTCTTAGGGCTGGCCTCTATTCCTCTTTGTCATATCATATACCCTAAGAACTTTCRTGCTGCAACTCCAAAACYGCATTTTCTGGTAGTRAATTTCATTCTGATGGCTCTCATTATCTAGAGTGTTTGTTTTATATTGCTAGGGTTGCTTCAACTATCTTTTACTTTATGAGTAAGTCACCGACATAGACGTCAATATCTCGTCCGTGTTGGCTTATGATGCTCTATTGATAATTTCTTGGAAGTCTACACCCACATGCTTTAATCCGAAGGGCATTCACTGATAACAATAGATGCTATGGTTGGTTATGAAAGATCTTTTCTCTTTATCATAAGGGCCATTTGAATTTGATGGTATCCTTTGTGGGAATCTCAACGACCAATTGGTATATCCTGCAAWMTGGGAATGGCATCATAYGTATGGCTTTGTTGAGGCCGGTGAATGAATGGTGTGTCGTTAAACTACAAAAATTAATTAACCTACTCTTAATGGATAAAATTYTATAATATAGAGTAAGGTCYTCTTCTCAAGAAATGGGCGAGTTAATTTCTTTCAAATGAAGTACAAAAAATAGGGGTTTTTTCTCGARGAGATTACTATCTAACAATTATTATAAAGTGAATCACAAGAATATCAAGAAATAGAAATTAAAGTGCTGGAAATAATATATCAGAAATATCCGATTAAAGAAATTAATTTTACCTTCATTATATTCAATCGATCATAGATGCAAAGATAACTCAATTATTGTAAATCAACTAGTTAAAGTTGTTTGGGGACCTCATTAACAACCAATTTCTCCTTATCTTTTTGGTGATTAAGGAAAACCCAAATTAACCACTCCTTAATCCGAGTGACAACCTCAGAAAACTCTAGGATTTTGATGTTCCTATAGCATTAAATTCTAGAAAGACCTAGTTCATAACCAACAAACGCAGACAACTGATTTGTTTTGGGTTAGATTATCTACTCTTATAACAAGAATTATGCAGCAGGTAGTCACTTATTTAAACCTAACAAACAATTAAAGATTTGAAGGTTTAACTAACTGCAAAGAAAAGAGTCCAATCAAGTAATGAGCTCAAATTACTGACTAAACTAAATACCTGAACMTTTCAAAAAGTAGAGAGTAAATAAACAATTACAGGTAATCAAGACGAATAAACAATTAGATCTCCCAATAGTTCTTGAATCATGGCATCCTTAGTACTTCAARTGGAATAAAAGAACATAGCACATAGTCATGGAAGAAAAAACAATTGTCTATAAAACAAACCTAAAATGCTGAAAAATGATGAATGATTGTGGGTCTATCCCATATAAATAAAATAGGAAATACCCAAGTCCTAAATTATCTCAACTTCCTAATAATAATAAAGTAATCCTAATCAATTTAAAAAATAAATATTTATAAAATCCGACTCATAAATTACATGGAATATATATTGCGTTCCTAAACAATAGCAAATCTTCAAAAAGTATATTGAAGGTGGATCGCATCACCTAAAACAATGCTATATGCCCATGCGGTATTTACGTGCATTTCTAGTTCTAGACATCAAAATGCACCAAAGTTGCATTCTTTTCTCCAACTTCCTCCTAAGAGTCCTAAAATGATAAAAGTCCAATAAAACACATAATTAGTGCAATAAACATATCGTAATCAATCAAATATCATCATAAATATCACACTAAAATGGATATCAACTTCCCATACCTGAACGATGCTTGTCCTCAAGCATTCCCCAAAAACACAAAATAAAACAAAAGACATAACACAAACAGAATAGACAAATCCTACAAATGTCAAAACTTCCTCAACCAATACAAAATCATAAGTGATCAAAATCCAACAGAAATCATGTGCAATATATAGTGCCTCAATCAAAGCAAATGTCAACCCCCTTAAGAATCAACTRGAAGTCAAAAAACACACTTCTCAACTAAACTCACAAGGATAGACACTATTAATCATTCAAACATATATACAATTTATAATCACTCAAGTTTATACAAAAGATGGCATTACCATAAGCTTGCACATATATCACATTGCCACAACTACAATGTCAAATCCACATACCAATCAAATAGTCTTTATTTGGTTGTAATAGGGCTAGGGTCAATGGAGGACAAAAGAAGGATACGAAAGGGTTTAAAAACATCACAACAAATGCACAACCAATCAAGTGACTTTCAATCTTGTGGATCTTCTTTTCTCAAATAATTTCGCATATCACAAAGTAGGTCAATGGTTTTCAATGAGTCATAGCATTGCTACTACTTGCAATCGTTGATTTTTTTCTTCAAACCGATCTCTTTTTTTTGTTTTTGCTATTTTCTTTTTCTTTGATCATTCTCTTTTTTGCTTCCTTTTGCTTCAATTGAGCACATCATTTCTTCATCTGATATTTCAAATCATGGTCCTCAAAAACTCATGTATTCCATCAAGTATCTCAATCGTGAATCAACTAATCATGCATTCCTTTGACATTTGGGTTCAAAAATTGTCTATAATCAAAGTAAATGGCCAAGGTTTAAATATTTATAGTTTAGTCAAATAAAAGGGTAAAAAGGCTCAAAGGGGTTTACTAGGAAAAAATTAAAAGGCTTGGTTGTTTGAAGGCCAAAAAGGGGCATTTCTGAATTCCTTAATTGCTTTGGGGTATTGATTAAGTCATGTTTTTACTATATTTTTATCCTTACTTAAGTCGGTTCTTGTTATATATTATTTGATTAACCTTGTATTACGTGGTTTGAAATGATTGTTGCAAGATTTTCATCTCAAACACAAGAAGATGGGCAAAACTAGGAGGAAGAAGRGCTAAAAGAGGGAAAACAATGAATTTAGAGAAGTTTGGATCAAAGCGTAATTTTCAAAAAGTTGAAAAACCTTAAAATTTGGCTGAATATGGAACAAAAGAAAAACCCGCCCTAGTTTGGAGTTTTTATTTTAGCATTTTGGCTAGATCAAATCCGATGCTAGTATGGATAAAAAATCAGCACAGGTGTGAGCTTTGTTGAGCAATCCGTCCCAAAAATCGGCTCCGATTTGCTGTATTGAAAGCAAACGGTTCAATTGATGGATTTTAGAGCTTTTGAGAAGAAAAATGGATCTAGTGTCGGTATTTTACCCAAACCGGTGTGGCTTTTGCTTGGATAGAAACAATTGGCCACGATTTCATTAGTTGCTAGGGTTTTCTGGCTTTTTCTATAAATAGAACATGTTGTAACCCTAAGAACAAGTCTTTCATTACATTTTAACAGCTTTAACCTACTTTTGGGATAGAGAAACTTGGAGAACTCATTTGGGGAATATCTTGGAGAATTCATCAAATCGGGTTCTTTCTTTTCTTGATTGTAATCATTTCTATTATGTTTTCCATAGTTGATTTAATGATTTTCTTAGGCTAAATTCGTATTATTGGTCAGGATTCTTTTTTTAAATATGATTTCTTTATAATAACTTGAGTATTTTTGTGTCTTTATTGTTCATTCTCATACTATATTAGTTATTAATTGTCATTGTGGAATTCTTAATACGTTTGTAGATTAGCTACCTATAAATTGATCTAATAATCAATTGTGAGGAACCGGGAAGTGAACTAATTGATTAGGAACTAGGTAATGATAACTCGTAGCATTAAACTAACTAGGGACAGAATCGATTTCTATTGGTCTATTTCCAAAAGTATGTGACTTTGGTTAGTGAAATCGGGGGATTTCATGAACCATTAATGCAATTTGGTTAACCTAATTCACATAGGGATATYAATTTAGTTAATTGAAATTAGGCAGTCTATGTGAAGGGATTGGATAAAACCTAATTTAGAAAATTCTACTGTTAGCAATTAGATAGGATATGCGAATTATAGCAATAAAAGTGTGCTGAACTTAGCATTTTATTAGAATAAATTAGATCAATACCCTAATTGTTGGGGTCTAATATGTTGCAATTAAACTAGCACACCTACTAGTATACACGACCTAAAATAGCAAGAGTGAATTGGATTTCGATCCCACTAGGATAGTCAAATGAAATGAAAACTTGTGTAAATTAATAAAAGTATAAAAATGTTGTAGCAATAGAGGGGGACAACTAGTGGGGGATATTTGAAATTTAAATGACCGAAAGCGAGTAAATTAATGTAAAATAACTGAGGTAAATGTAAATAAAATTAAGATGTAAAAAGTCACTGGAAAAAGTTAGAAGKTAGTGTCAGTTCAAAAATGCTATAACACAAATGTTCAGCTCCATGTAATGTCTTACATGAAGTCCAATGCAGTGCAAACGTGGAAAATGCAAGAAGACCATACCACATTTCTATGGTAATCTTTCCAACCATTTAGTAATGCTGTAAAGTCATTCATTAGTGAAATAATTGTTCATATTTCAGTCAGATACTAAATGTTGTAGCAACAAGTCATTGAAGGTTTAAGATTGTTATTCCATAGTACATGAACCATATGCTTACAACCATGATACTTAGATATTTTCTTTGTTAATATTAAGTTTCGAAAATGGGTAGGTTGGGCGTATGACCTCTTAACCTTAGTCGAATACCTTAATCTCTCAAAAGGTACAGTTGATATAAACTCGAACAACCTTAATCATGGGTTTTTAGCTTTTCAAGCTTTTCACCCTTGAATAGGCTGATGAAAATATAGCTTTTCTAGAAGAAAAGATTCAAAAATCACAAACATCTCTTACTAATTTACCAAAACATAAAATGAATTGCATTTAAACGATAGGAAAGCTTTTGAATAAAAATAAAGATGGATTATACTATAAGAAAGGTGACTTTCATCCCTTTTCTTAATTCRAATTACAACTCAAATGTAAACAAACTAAGATGGTTCATTCAGTCAAAGAGAACCTTAACTATWTAATKTAAGAACTAACGTCTAACAACTAAAAACTAACTTTCTTCTTCTTCAAGTTATGTTCCTTATATAGAGCCTAAAATGTAGTTGAGCTAGCGATTGCTACAGCATTCTTCTCTGACAGATCTATGCTGACTTAGCAGACATTCCATTTGTAATGTCTATTTTAGGTAATGTGGTCCTCAATACTTCTCCCTTGTCTGATCATTTCAGTTAAAGTTCAGAAGTAAACGCATACCACCTTCTTTATGTCATTTTCACTCAGATTCCTCACTAAATGCAAGGGATTTGTAGAGCTTTATTGGAAGATGCACCTTCTGTTCCTCGAAATTTGAATGATGTAGCATTTTTGTTATCCTGTAACACTTCTTTGGAGATCAAGATTTTTAATTTTAAATAGCTACCTTTGCATTTTGAAATATAAAACAAAAGGGATATCAAAATTGAGGTAACAAACTAAGGTTAATAGTATGAATTCATAAAGAATTAGTTAAAATTGGGCAAAAATAGGGGTCAAAATTGGGATATTATCTAGGATTATCACTAACCAACTCCTTTATAATCCATAAACTTCTTTCAAACTTTATTAGTTAACGTTATCATTAGAATTTCTAGTGGTTCTTATGCATTTGTAGTTGTTAACTGATATCACTCATAATCAGTAGGTTTAATTCATGAAATTTTGGTAATTTTGGTACTCGATTGAAAATCTTTGTGAGATAGACACTAGATTCACTCACCATACACTTTTTGACATTAATTAGTGCTAGAAAAATAGTGCATCATGTACAAATCTTACCAATGTAGTCTTGACATGAATATAATGCAAGTTCTAGAATAACCAACTATTGTGCAATAACCACTCAACAAAGAATGTAAATGTCACATATAGAATAAGTAGCCCTTTTAGGTTCAAGTCTCGCTTTTGAGTTTCTTTTTAGGTTGATCCATACATGTTCTTTATTGAAGGTGCTTAAGGGGAATAACACTCACATATGCTCAAATTAACTACTTATACATATAATGAAAGAGAATCTCAACCCAACAAATGATATACAAAGCATTGGAACTTTTGAGATCCTAAAACACATTAACTTGTAAAGAAAATCAAAAAGAAACTGAAATAAAAGAAAAGAAAAGAAAAATATTTTTTGTCTCTTTCCATTTTTCTAGACTAATAACAAAAAAAGCTATACTAATACAAAAATAACATGCAAAGTTAGCAAGAGAGTTAGGAAAATGTCCCATAAAATCCATACCCCATACATAAAATATATTGCAAATAAGGATGGGATTTGGGGCATCTCATTCCTGACAGACAAATTACCAACCATTTGACATCTTTCACAACTTCTGCAAAAATGGTAGGCATCTTTAAACAAGGTATTCCAATAAAATCCAGAGTCTAGCACTTTTCTAACTATTCTCTTAGTACCAAAATGATCGACACATGCGTTAGTATGATAATGAGTAAGGAAGGCATAAATTTCATCATCAGGCACACATCGATGAATTATCTGATCCACCCCTATTTTTTATTCGTAGGTGTCATATGAAACAAAGTATATAAAATCACTTCGAAGTTTATTTCACTGTGCAATAATCAGATCGGGTGGTGAGACTCTAGAGACTAAGAAATTTACCATACCCGCGAACAATGGCTCTTGAGCTTCCTTACCTTGCAAGGCTAACAAATGCTTATCTGAAAATGTCATGGAGATAGGTAATTGATCTTCCTTATGTGGTTGACTCAGGTGATCAACTACTCCATTCTCTACGACCTTCCAGTCCTTGATTTCCTAGTCAAATTCCTGAAGTAAGAGGATGCATCAGATAAGCCTTGGTTTYGACTCCTTTGCTAAYAGGAACTTAAGGGATGCATGGTCAAAACAAACAATTATTTTAGACCCTAATAAATAAGACCGACTCAAATGCAAAAAGCAATAGCTAAGAAGCTCTTTCTTGGTTGTTCTTTTATTGCATTGAGCCAAATTCAAGGTCCTTGAGAAATAATAGATAACATGACTATTGTTCTCAAGTTTTTGCCCGAAGATCACCCCTACTGCATAGTCACTTACATAACATGAGCTTAAAAGGGAGGTTCTAATTTTGAGGTTGAATGATAGGAGCTGAGGCAAGTTTGGAATTCAAAACATCAAATGCCTTTTTGCAATTGTCCCCAAACTTGAAAGAGCATGTTGTTGTAGTAATCTTGTCAACGGTCAATCTACTTTGCAGAAGTCCTCGACGAAGCACCTATAAGGCCTTGCATGACCGAGAAAACTACACATTTCCTTTAGATTAGCAAGGTATGGCATTTTAGCGATCAAATCAACTTTCACAGGATCTACTTCAATACCTCTAGCAGACACTACATGTCCTGGAACTATCCCTTCTTTAACCATAAAGTGATACTTTTCATGGTAAATGACAAGATTAGTTTCCATACAAGGTTTCAAAACCTTGGATAAATTGTCTAAGCATTGATTGAAGGAATCTCCATAAACTATAAAGTTATCCATAAAAATCTCAATGCAATTTTCAATCAAGTTAGAAAATAAACTCATCATGCATCATTAAAACGTGSCAGGTGCACATAGACCGAATGACTGGTGACTGTATACAAAAATACCAAACGATAAGTGAAAATGGTCTTTTCCTAATCTTCTTGGGCTATACTAATTTGGTATTACTACCCATCCAAAAAGCAGCAAACAACTTACCTAGTAACCACTTTAACATTTGGTCAATAAATGGAAGGGGGAAGTGGTCTTTTCTTGTTGCTGCATCTATTTCCTGAAGTCTATACACATTCTCCATTCAATTTACAATCTCATAAGGATTAACTCATTCTTCTCATTTTTTGACCAATTGGACACCACGCTTCTTAGGCACAACATGCATGGGGCTTGCCCATTGACTATCAGATATGGGGTATATGATCCCTACTCTAGTAATTTCAAGATTTCTTTCGTAACTACCTTATTCATGACAGGGTATAGTTTTTTTGGCGAATCTTTCACAGGTTTAGATTCAAGCTCCAGCAATATCCGATGCGTGAAAGTTGTAGGACTTACCCCCTTTAAAGTCCAACAAATCATCATTTTGTCCTCCCTTAGCTGATCAACTTTCGCATGATCTACTTCGAAAAATTACTTGTGCAACAACCCCAGATTAGGAAACTTTCTCCTAACTCTGGAATGTCACCAATTACTCACTCACATAAAATTTATGGGAATTGGAGAAAATTAAAATTTGGATATTTTAATATAAAAGAGTTTATAAAATTTTYATAGAGTTTCCTCTGTAGTATCAACATATCCATCCTATAAACAATCAAAACATTTCCTCACCAAACATTCTCAATACTCTAGATATAATGAAATAAATTCAAGCCCCAACAATATTTTTACCAACAAAATATTCATATATTTAAAATCCAACAGAAGCTTTTGAAAATAAATGAATAAAATTTAAARATTCAACAAYTWCGTAAATCAATAGAAAATTTAATTAACAGAATGACTATTGGGTATCAAAGTCTYCTCCCAAATGATCTTCAGACACCATTTAGCTAGTCATCKCCTGAAACYTAAAATAAGGAAATATGAAATGAGCTACTAAGCCTAGTAAGTAAATCCCATGCATGAATGCATGTCTCYTGCACTATATGTCATGAAGTTCAAAAATTCACTTRGCCAAAACTTTCCAAAAATTTCCTTTTCAAAATCMTCAGCTCACTTGGTGTGACACCTAGCRATTAAGCTTTACAGTAGGCAATTATTATTTGGTACCTGATTGCATTCTACCTACAGAACTGCAAAGCGGTTAATATAACTTAATKTTTTCCTGAACATCACCTCATAAGAGGTGAATAACACATGAATTCCCACCCTACAAGASGGTTAGGTTAGGTGCGTCAGTCCCCCACGCCCTATTTCTTGCTTGCYCCTTTCATGGTYTAGGCTTTACAARCCTTTCAAAATTCTTTAAGTTTGGAAATCATTTAACATAAAAATCACYTCCTTCCAAAACTTTATTCCTCAAAACATTTTAGAGCTTWTGTAAAAGAAATCAAACCTAATCCTAAGTAAATGAAATATGAAACATTAAAGCCTACCTACTTAGAAAACAACCTATATAAACCTACATCTCTCAACTTATATTGTACTCTTCATTGAAGAACTTTGAGATCTTTGAAATCTCTATGCTTRATTGGTTTTTTTAACGTTCCAATAAGATGAACCTACAAAGTTCATTCACAATGCAAGTCAGTAAGTAATACAAATTTTTTAAAACACACAAATAGATACCCTTACATTAATATAAACTTCTCARATTTTTAGGACAATTAGAGATACTATCTAAATAATTAGTTGAACTAACAATCCCATAAATTTTGTATGTGAAATAGAGACATACTTTTGTCTTTTCTGCAAATAATATCATATGTTTAAGGCATCTTTCTAGTTATGATTGAACATAGACATATAATTTCATTCCTTAAGGGAATAAGCTAAGTATAGTTTGAAAACATATATGATAAATCAGTGTTTGTTTGGTCAATGACTAACACACTAATTTAGAAGTTTCGTTAGATAACATAGATTGAAATAAGTGAAATCATATGTTTAAAAGCTTTTCTCATTGATTCATCAATTCAATATTTAAGATATTTATTGTTGGTTATRTAGTTATATTAAAATTATCATATTCTGATAAATCAATTGGCGACGCTTTAGACTCAATACGACACCTAAGGTTGGGGATTCAAGGTGAATCCTGAGTTTCTTCATTTAAATTAACCGAATGACCTAGGTTTTGTATTATGTAATAATAATTAAGGAAAAATATGAAATATATTTAATGTGAAATTTYAGTTAGTACAATTAAGTAAAAGGAGAATATAATTCTAGAGGTATATTGAATACYATTTAATATGAGATCTAGGGTTTGTACAATAAAATAATGTATATTGTGACTAAGATATATTATTGTTGTTTTAAGAATAATTAGGAGTCATGAAATTAAATTGTACTACTAGTAGTTCGAATTTTATTGACATGAAAATTAAACTCGAAAATTATCGGTTAATGTCATCCATACGAAAAATAAATGAACTTATTAATGGTTAACAACTTATATTAAATGAATATTCTTTGTTTAACAATATTAGGATACTTTTGACATAATGACGTTGAGGGCAGCCAATGCACCCCCTAGCAAATTAATTTAAACAAATTTACTAAGAACTACAAGTAAGTAAATCACCACATTCTCATTAATTATGATACGAGTGTATTGTTGTTATGATTGAATCTCTCTATGTGAATTGAATGTGAGTTCATGGTTATAATTGGATTACTTTTATGTGATATAGTTTATGGTTTTATTTCAAGTATGTGAATTTTTCTAGTTGATGACATGTTGGGAAGTTTAAGTTCAAAGTTTATGCGATCATGTTTAGGTGAATATACTCTATATAGTATTTTGCACAATTTTTGGCATGAGCATAATCATGCATTTAAGAAAGCAAAGTTTTTAAAGAATGAAGTTTGGAAAAGCAAATGTTTTGAGGAATGAAGTTTTGGAAGGATGTGATTTTTATGTTAAATGATTTCCAAATGTAAAGAATTTTGAAAAGGGGTGTAAAGCCTAGACCATGAAAGGTGCAAGTGGAAAATGGGGCGTGGAGAACCGACGCACCTGACCTAACCCTCTTGTACGGTYGGAGTTCATGTGTTATTCACCTCTTATGACATGATGTTCAGGAAAAGATTAAGTTATATTAACTACTTTACGGTTCTACAAGTAGAATGTGATCAGGTCCCAAATAATAATTGCCCACTATAGAGCTTAATGGCTAGGCGTTACATCAAGTGAGCTCATGATTTTGAAAACGAAACTTGTGGAAAGTTTTAGCGAACTGAATTTTTGAACTGCATGACATATAGTGCACGACAAATGCATTCATCTATGGGATTTACTTACTGGGCTTAGTAGCTCATTTCATATTRCCTTATTTTACGTTTCAGGTGATGACTAGCCAGATGGTGTGTGGAGATCATTTGAGAGRAGACTTTCATACCCAAGAGTCATTCTGTAAATTAAATTTTCTATTCATTTACGAACTTGTTGAATATTTAAATTTTATTCYTTTATTTTCAAAAGCTTCTGCTGGATTTTAAATATATGAGTATTTTGTTGGTAAAGATATTGTTGAGGCTTGAAGTTATTTCATTATATCTAGAGTATTGCGAATGTTTAGTGAGGGAATTTTCTAATTGTTTATAGGATGGATATGTTGATACTACAGAGGAAACTGTATCAAAATTTTATAAACCTTTTTGTATTAAAATATCCAAATTTTTATTTTTCCCAATTTTCATAAATTTTATGTGAGTGAGTAATTGGTGACATTCTTGAATTAGGTTTCCAAATCTGGGGTGTTGCACAAGTAATTTTTTGAAGTAGATCATGCGAAAGTTGATCAGCTAAGGGAGCACAAAACGGTGATTTGTTGGACTTTGGCAAACATAAAGGGGGTAAGTCCTACAACTTTCATGCATATGATATTGCGGGAGTTTGAATCTAAACTTGTGAGAGATCCTTAGAGAAAACTAAACCCTATCATGAAGGAGGTAGTTACGAAAGAAATCACGAAATTACTAGAGTTAGGGATCATATACTCCATATCTGATAGTCAATAGGTAAGCCCCATGCATGTTGTGCCTAAGAAGTGTGGTTTCCAATTGGTCAAAAATGAGAAGAATGAATTAATCTCTATGAGATTGCAAACTGGATGGAGGATGTGTATAGACTTCAGGAAATAAATGCAACAACAAGAAAAGACCACTACCCCCTTCCATTTATTGACCAAATGTTAAAGTGGTTACCAGGTAAGTTGTTTTGCTGCTTTTTGGATGGGTATTCAGGGCAATACCAAAGTAGTGTAGCCTAAGAAGATTAGGAAAAGACCACTTTCACTTGTCGTTTGGTACTTTTGTATACAGTCACAAGCCTTTCGGTCTGTGTGCACCTGGCACGTTTCAATGATGCATGATGAGTTTATTTTCTGATTTGATTGAAAATTGCATTGAGATTTTTATGGAAAACTTTACAGTTTATGAAACTAATCTTGTCATTTACCATGGATAAATTGTCTAAACATTGATTGAAAATAACTGTAAAGTGAAATAAACTTGGAAGTGACTTTAGATATTTTGTTTCATATGAAACCTACTTATGAAAAATAGGGATAGATCAGATAATTCATAGATGTGTGCCTGGTGATGAAATTTAAGCCTTCCTTACTCATTGTCACACTTACGCATGTGGCAARCATTTTSGTACTAAGACAATGGTTAGAAAAGTGCTAGACTCTGGATTTTATTGGAATACCTTGTTTAAAGATGCCTACCATTTTTTTCAAAAGTTGTGAAAGATGTCAAATGGTTGGTAATTTGTCTGTCAGGAATGAGATGCCCCAAATCCATCCTTATTTGCAAAATCTTTTATGCATGGGGTATGGATTTTATGGGACATTTTACTAACTCTCTTGCTAACTTTGTGTGTTAGTTTTGTATTAGTGTAGCTTCTTTTGTTATTAGTCTAGAAAAATGGAAAGAGACAAAATATTTTTCTTTTCTTTMKTTTTATTTRAGTTTCTTTTTGCYTTTGTTTACAAGTTAATGTGTTTTAGGATCTCAAAACTTCCAGTCCTTTGTATATCATTTGTTGGGTTGAGATTCTCTTTCATTATATGTATAAGTAGTTATTTCGAGCATATGTGAGTGTCATTCCCCTTAAGCACCTTCAATAATGAACATGTATGGATCAACCTAAAAAGCAACTTAAAAGTGAGACTTGTGCCTAAAAGAGCTACTTATTCTATATGTTCACATTTACATTCTTTGTTGAGTGCTTATTGCACAATAGGTGGTTATCTAAGAACTTGCACTACATTTGCGTCAAGACTATATTAGTAAGATTTGTACATCATGCACTATTTTTCTAGCACAAGTATTAATGTCAAAAAGTGTATGGTGAGTGAATCTAGTGTCAATCTCAAAAATGATTTTCAATCGAGTATCAAAATTGCCAAAATTTCCTAATTTGAACCTACTGTTTATGAGTGATATCAATTAACAACTACAAATGCATAAGAAGCACTTAGAAATTCTAATGATAAGGTTAAGTAGTAAAGTTTGAAAGAAGTTTATGGAATAAAAAGGAGTTGGTTAGTGATAATCCTAGTTTTGCGTACACAGCAGTAAAACCATATTCCGCTTACAAATCTTTCACCGATTGAGACCTAAAAAACCTATGGAACAAATTTACGGATGGTAAAAACGCTTCAACACTTCTACAGTTTACCAACCATTAACAGACCAGTCCTTACTTCTACGGGTTAAAAGGTAGGAATAAACTATATTAAAAAAAAAAAAAAAATAACCCATTAAACCCCCCCCCCCAACAAATACCCTGTAAAAGGATTGAGACAACGATTGAACGACAAATAAAAACATAATAATCATATTCAAAAAACAATAATCAGATCTTTTACCTTTCTCTGTTTTTTAGAGGAAAAAAAAGAAAAGAAAATAAAGTCAAAGGAAAAACTAAAAGAAATGTTCAATACCAGCAAAATCCTAAGAGTTTTCAAGGGTTACGAAACATATAGACAACAACCCAACTCAAGAGAAAAGTAATATACATATCATCAATGAAACCGTACACACTCACAATAAGGGAATTTGAAGTATTTCTTGTACGATACCTAGTGATTTCTGTGAGTTTTCGCTCTGAACCTTGGATTTTTCCCGATGAATAGAAGATATACACTCGTAAATGTAAAAACACCTCACCAATACTGCTGTTATCAACCCTATAAGATCTGAACGTAATATGAAGTACAGTTCTGATGTAACCATTCTAAACATGTACTACGTGCATAAAAAGATCGATTAATTACAGTTTTTCCATAACCACGCACTTACGATCACAGATAGAGTGTTCTAAAAGTAGCTCAGGTTTAATGGTTTTAAAAGTACTTAATTTGGCATGACTAATACTCATAGAGTCAATTGTTGAGGTTTAACGGATTCCTGGGACTAAATTACTATGCAATTGATTATTCAAACTTTCCTTCAAATACTAATATTCTCAACCAATCACTATTAGGATCTATTAAGGGGTAAAACTGGGGATAAAAACGGGTTAAAATTGATGTAAGAAATACTTAAGTATATAATTGGAAATCAAAAAATGAGTTGAAAACCTATAGGGAAACAAAATAAAAGTTTTACGTTTCCATCGATAAATTTTTATTTTAGAACTAGAGGTTTCTTCACAATGACCGTATTGTTTACATGAGTAAGTTTAAAGCTCCTGTCTCCCGGTAGAAGGTTTTCGAATGTTAGGGAACGAAATCGACTCCTAAGACTCACTTTACGATTTCTTCCCACCCATAACACGCAAAAGAAACTGAAATGACTTTACTAGTCTGTTCCCTCTCATACTTCCTGGGAAGTGGATTTATTCTGTAAAATGTCTCCCTTACAGACGATTCAGCACCACACAGTCCTCCTTTACAAACAAGTTAGCGATCGCGAGTTTGTGTAAAATCCTCGAGCACACTACTTTCAATTGACTCTCTCTTCTTCATCACCACCACACACACCAAGAACACACACAACACAAGAAACCTACTGTACTGTGGAGACCAACAGTAAACCACATTAACCTTATCTGCTTCCCTAGCTTTCAGGGTAAAGGATATCATATAGTAACCACACACAATAAGTCCTCAAGAGTATACAAATGTTACGTTAAGTAAAAATACAAAACCATTTATCATTCCTACAACCACTAGAAAGAAGATCTTTCGATAAAAAGTTAACGATAAAGTCACTTCTTCCACCTTTCTTCGCGTCTCATTCCCAACAAGCTCAAATTAGTTGACATGAAAACTCGCCTAATTCCATAACTGATTCCAATTTAGAGAGAGAACGCGCGAGGCCACAACTTTATTGAATCAGTTATGGCAACACAGAGTTTCCATTCAACTGACTGCGCACCAGTGTACCCCAAAAAAGCGAAAAGTCCGAAAAGGGGCTTCATCCCGACTCTCCCTCAACGCACCAAGACTTCTTTTCTAAGTTTTAGGTGTTTTCAGAGATGATAAATGGCTTGTGTACTCTACCTCACCGTAACTCTTCGCACTCTTCCAACTATTTTATTCTAAAGGTATCTTTCCACTGGAAAGTAGGGAAAAGAATAAGGTTAATCTAGTTTACTATTTGTTGGATTCTACCAAAGTAAAGTCAGTTCTCTCGCGCACTGCTCCTACTCATTCTGATCACTCCGCTTGACTTTCGCCATGCAAAGAAGAAGAAAGTTCCAATACAAGGATATATATCTACGGATGTTACATCAACCCGATCCTAAACATTCGTACAAGAGACTGTCAGATTAACGACTAATCGTTCGTAAGGTAAACATACAGATAAAACCATACACCTAGGCACCTCAACACAGAGGGGACCCACAGTTCAAGTCTCATTGCGATGGTGGAAGAAATACAGTAAAACAAACGGGTTCACTAAGGAGTGGATTTACGTCACACATCTCGAAATACTACTACGCGCCACCAACTCCTACGATCGTAAAAAAACCCATTGTAAGAAACCCCTAGTCAAAATTAAAATTTATTCGACAAACGTAAAACTTATAATTGTTCTACCTAACTCCCATTGTTGATCTCCAAC
>MEJB01000026.1:1617397-1642245 GCA_001752375.1 Rhazya stricta | reverse complement strand
TAAGTTGATCCCGTAGCACAGTCAGACATTATATTATCTTTGTTAGGAATTGAATTATCTTATTTGATTTGACACATATATAATCATTGTTATTAATTACAGGCATTACATGGAAAGTCACGCGTTAGTGGAACTCATATTCTCCTTGAGTTGAAACAGATGGAGAATTTGACCATAAGTAAGGTCCTTGATAATTCAATTCACCATTTAAAATTGAAAAAATTAATGCCTATCAAATTAAGACCATTTGATAATATAAATTAGTAATGTCTTAATACATTAATTGATATTCTAACTTAATATATTAAGACATTGCATGGTAAGTTATCAAATTCAATATTCAAATAAGACGCGCAAAGTGAATTTAAAGTAAATTTTCGATTTTCATAAATTCAATTACTTGTTAGACTTCAGACTTTAGTTTCCAAACTTCGGATTTCAAACTTTAGGTTTATGAACGGGGCATAAAGTCTCATTTGATAACACAATTCAGAACTTAATATTCAACGAATTAAAAACTTATTAAATTAAAAGCGTTTTATAGTATAATTTTGTAATGTCTTAATGTAAGTGATGATATTTTGATTTAATATATTAAGATATAGTATATTAAATTATTATATTCGATATTCAAAATTAGACATACAAACGGAATCAAAGAGTAAATTTGTAGTTTTAATAAATTCAGTTACTTTTCATACTTTACTCCAACTTCAATTTTATCAAACGGAGCCTAAGTTTGCACATTAAGTGATGCAATACAAGATAGTCAAAGAATTGAAGATCAAGTAAGGTCTTAAAGTCTTTACTATTTTTTAAATTTTTTGGCAGCTTTCGAATTGGTTTCTATTCTATTGAGTAGGCTTTGGCAGTAGTTATTATTAAATTAGGAGATTTATTTTTATTTCATTAATCAAGTTTTAAGGTAAGTCTTATAAGACTAGGAATTGTGTTTTTCTATTTAAAGGACCTTTATACTTATAGTTTTTCAATTAATTCATATTATTATAAATCAGATTCAAGATTTTCTCTGAAATTTCTAGAGTCTATTTTAATATTTTCTGGTAAATTCAAGATTTATTCTTTTAATTTTGTCGATTGTAAAATTCCCTACTTTTTTCAATTATGTCATTAATTAGTCTTATTAATTAAAAGTATTATCATTGTCACTTGCGTTTTACTTGAACTCATATTCTCTTTTTAACTTGAAACACAGAGATACACCACAAGTGAGTCAACACAATAATTAAAAGTATTTAAAATTATTACAATAGTGACTCACCAGCTACTAAAGGTTATTAGTTAAAGATATTAGGCGGAATTGATGTGTTAGTGAAACTCATACTCTCTAATATGAGCTATCTAATTTTGAAAAATTAGATGAANTTGAAACACAGAGATACACCACAAGTGAGTCAACACAATAATTAAAAATATTTAAAATTATTACAATAGTGACTCACCAGCTACTAAAGGTTATTAGTTAAAGATGTTAGGCGGAATTGATGTGTTAGTGAAACTCATACTCTCTAATATGAGCTATCTAATTTTGAAAAATTAGATGAAAAATTTTATATTTTAAAAAATRTGAATATTTATATTGAAACATCTTAAAATAACATATGGACGTTCATATTCTCGTATTAATAATGTATTTTGATAAACTGATTCTGAGTTCTTTCTTCTTCTTGTCGTTGGTTTGCTTGATCATCATTACTATCATCAAAAATATTAATTTTTAATTTTTAACTTTTAATTTTTTTGTGATTTTTTGTTTCTYATTTTTCCATAGGAATAAAAAGGTTTTARTTGCCAAAGCCATGTACTCTGTGATTCAAGCTTCAGTCCGATATCACCACCATTGGAATGTCAGAGTCTGTAGAATGTTCTTATCAGCTCTTGAGTTTATTGGAAACAATTATGTAGTCTATCTATTATATAAGAAGGGATAGGTAGGAGTTTGTTTTATGTAGAAAATGATATTAAGGGGAACTCATCTGAGTGCACGCTTTTTTTAAATTTGGTTGAAACCTAAAATCAAGTGACATGCCTTTCTTCGAGTAAGATTCCATTAAATGTAATTCTTAAAGTGAAAAAATATTCCTAGTAAGTTTGCTAGAAAATCCTTTGGATGTTTGCCTTGTTTTGAAGCTAATAAACATCACTATAACATGTCTTAAATGAATTCAGAATTCAGAAAGTGCTTTTGAAGCAAAAATGCATAAAAACAGATAGCATGTTAAATTGATTTTGAGGTTTTCCATTATTCATTTATGGTTAGAATATATCATCCATCATAATATGAATACCAGCTATAAGTCTAAACATTTAACTGATTCACAAGACATACTTAACATCACTATTTGCTATTTAATTCATTAACATCACTATTTGCTATTTAATTCATGCTCACACATTTCATTCGAACATTTTCCAAAACTCATAGCGTTCTTTTATAAATAATTTTCATTGTTTGTTGAACATTCCTTAAAGTAGATTATTACACTCAGCTCTTAAAAAATAAAACTCGCCATAACCATAAAACAGTAAGTATACTCATACTCACACAATATTATTTTCATACTTCTATGATCATCTTCCTTATACATGGTTTGTTTATCACACATACGAATTATTCTTATGCAAATTCAAAGCATATAATTATTTCTATACATATGTTATTCACCAAGGTATATATACATGTTCAACAATCCATATTAGTTAGATATTATATAAGGTTAAATAAAGAATTACACTATATGCTAATCATTTCCTTCATGATTTTAACATTTAGTTCATGCATATCTAAATCATTCAAGCATATTCTAGCCTTATGTAAACATTCATAGCATTTATATAGAACTATATAACATCCATTAATCAACAAATATTTCATCTAAAATTCTAATATGCTTGACATTCAAACATTATTTATAGTACAAATCAGCTATAATCATGCTGATATTTTTGCAATATACGTTATTGTTTCGTAAACTAATTTCAGATAGCTATTTTCTTTATGAAGAATAAAATGCATTTCTGAAACTTACTTTAATGAGTGTGGTAAATGCAAGTGTGTAAAGGAGTTCGAACGACAAACAACAAGCTTGGTCAAAATGTTCTCTACTAGAATGAGCTCTCTCCTAATTTTGGTTAGTGCAAATTGATGAATAAAGAGACTGGTCTTAAATAGAGTGGTCTTAAATAGAGTGAATGTGGGAAAATGCAAGGCTTTGAGAATGTTTAGCTTGAGCAGAAATTTGGAAGTCGAAGGCTCGGTTTGAGAGTGCAACTTTGCTGAAGGAGTTTCAACTTTTCTGGATGCTTGAAGGATTGATGCTCAATGGAGATGAGGCTTAGTAGAGTGAAGTTTTTTGGGAAGTGCCGGGCGGAGTCTATTATGCTGCATGGGAAGAGTTGGCAGCCTTCATACAAGTGTAAGGTGAGTGATGTGTAGATGGACGGTTGATGATGATGTGTTGGCAAACTCAAAATGSTTTGAATTGAGGTGGCAGGAACGGGGTTTCGGTCACATGAGAGAAAGAGAAAGAGAAAGAGAGAGAGAGAGAGAGAGAGAGAGAGAGAGAGAGAGAGAGAGAGAGAGATGGCGAATGGAAAAATCTAAAAAGGAAGAAATTGAATTGAATTTTACTTGCTAGAGTTTTAGTTTGGTCAAGGAGGAAACTATAAATGGTTTTGATTTCCTAAGGAAAATAGATTGCTAGGCTTAGGTTTTTCCTAAGGAAATTGAAGTCTAACATGATATCTGTCTAAGGCCAAGTAACGTATGTATAGAAATAGGTAAGTAATAAATTAATGATGCTATACTATGATCAAATTGAAAAATAAAGTAATCTAATTACAATCTAGATACAATTAAAACATCATGCCTTGAGGTTTGTTATGTAAAATAAGGGTATAGATATGAATACTTAGAACAACGAGTCATGGAACAAATGATCTATTCTAACATGAAGTAGGACGAATATAAGTGAGAATACAAAGGATAACATGACTCAACTTTTAAGAATTTCGAAAAATACAGTGGATTGTTCTGCAGATGATTATCTAGATGAATTGCATATAGATGAACTATTAAAGAACTATTATCAAAGCTAGAAAGAGGTTCAAATCGTAATCCTAGAGTTTTGAATAATTTCGAAGGGTTTTAAGTTACTATTTTCTTGAAAATGTATACAAGATTTCCTAGAATTCAAAACTCTCAGAATAGTTGATTGAGTTGTTATTCCTAATATTTTTCGGTTATGATCCACTCTTCAACTGATCTTCTTATCCTAAGTTTAATTTTACTTTTTTTTTCTGGGTCTTACAGTTCAGTTTTTGGAAATTATTAATGAAACTGCACCACCATGTTTTCCTCAATCTAATGGTGTGGTTGAGAGAGAAAATAGAACACTCATTGAGTTAATAATGCTATTATGATTGGATCATGTGCACCTTCGAGTGTATGGGATGAAGCCATTTTTATTGCATATCATGTCTTGGATCGAGTGCCACATAAAATTACCAAGATAATTCCATTTGAGTTATATGAAGGTCATAAGCCAAACTTGAAATACTTGAGAATAGGATGCTTGACATATGTGAAGTTGCATGACCCTAAAAAGTTTAAGTTGGGTGCAAGGGCTGCCACTTGTATTTTTCTTGGTTATGCTAAATCTAGTACAATTTACAGATTTCTTAATTTGAGCATAATAAAATTTTTGAATTCAATGATGCTATTTTTCATCATTGACGAATTTCCTTCCAAATCGAGGGATAGTGGGGGTCGAAGCGTTCTTCAAGAACAAAGCAATATGCATCAATTAATTTCTTCAAATATTTTTACAGGAAAGGAAAATGCTCTTTCTATCACAATTTTACCAAATAATACTTTTGAACCTAGAAGGAGTAAAAGAGGTAGAATAGAAAAAGATTTTGGTTCTGATGATTTTGTTTATAATATTGAAACTCTATCACTCTTCAAGAGCCTTTGTCTTCAAGAGATGCTGTTTTTTGGAAAGAAGCTGTAAATGATAGGATGGAATCTTTGATTTCTAATAATACATAGAAACTAGCTGATCTACCTCTAGGGTGTAAAACAATCCAATGTAAAGAGATCCTCAAAAAGAAGTTAAAATATGATGGAACCATAGATATATAAAGTTAGATTAGTTGCAAGAGGTTTTACACAAAAGGAAGACCTTGATTTCTTTTATACTTTTTCTCCTGGTACAAGAATAACATCAATTAGACTTATGATTGCTGTTGCTGCGCTACATGATTTACATATGCATCAAATGACTGTTAAAACTGCATTTTTGAATGGAGATTTAGAAGAAGAAATTCATATGGACCAACTTGAGGGGTTCATTCAGCTTGGAGAAGAAAAATAAAGTGTGCAAGCTCAAAAATTCACTTTATGGCTTAAAACAACCACCCAAAACTTGAGATTAAAATTTTGATTCTTGCATGATTGAAAATGGCTTTCGCTCAAATAAGTCTGATAAATGCATATATAATAAACCTTTTCAAAATTTACATGTGATCATTTGCCTTTATGTGGATGATAGGTTGATATTTGGTTCAAGCTTGCAAGTTGCTCAAAAACAAAAGATTTGCTTAAACAATATTTTGAAATGAACGGTTTGGGGGAAGCAAATCTTATTTTGGGAATTAAGATCAGTAAATCTGGTGATGGCATATTTCTTGATCAATCACATTTTATTGACAAAATATTGCATAAATATATTATGATGATTGCAAGTATATTGTTACTCCTTTTGATTCACTTATTTCCTTTTGATAGTGGCAATGATATATGTAATCAAAAGGATTATGCTAGTTTAATTAAAAATTTGCGTTATGCAACTAATTATACTAGGCTTGACATTGCCTATGCAATAGGAGTCTTAAGTAAGTTTACTAGCAAGCCAAGTAAAAAATATTTGCATGCCATGGATAGGGTTATGAGATACTTGGTTGGCAAAAAATAAATATGAATTTCTTTATGCAAAACATCCTGCAGTACTTGAAGGTTTCTGTGATGCAGATAGGAACACCTTGTTAGGTGATTCTTTCTCTACCACATGCTATATATTTACTATGGAAGGTGGTGCTATATGTTGGAAGTCAAAGAAATAAACTATAATTACTAACTGTACTATGAAGGCAGAACTAGTTGCTTTAGCATCAACAAGTAAGGAAGTAAATTGGTTAAGGGACTTATTATTTGGCAGTCAATTTCTTGAAAAAACGGTCCCTTCTATCTTGATTCATTATGTTAGCACTACAACTATTGGTAGAGTTAAAAATTGCTTTTATAACGGTAAATCCAAATCCATTAGAAGGAAACATAATATTATAAGATCATATTTCAATAATGGTGTCATTAATATAGAGTATGTGAAGACTCGTGATAATCTTGCAGATCCATTAGTCAAGGCCTTGGCAAGAGATATAGGATCTGGAGTACATCGAGAGGAATGGGTTTGAAGCCTAAAAGTTCATGATCCGCATATGAGGATGCCCAACCCAAGGACTAGAGATCCTGTAATTAGGTTCAATGAGAAAAACAAATCATATAGTGGACGTAATAGAATGAACATATATATATATATGCTCATTTTTATGATGTAAGTGCATTATTCTGTAACATTTAGAGGGTTGAGTTATTAAACTCTTAATGAAATTTGTAGCTCTTATAATGAGTAGGTATTTATAGTTACAGTAACACTTTTGACGGATTTCACTTATGTGAATGTGAAAGTGAGGTCGTTTTCTATGAAAAAATTGATTTATTTTTCAAAATCACTCATGAAACCAAGAAAACACGGGACCACAATATGCTGGCTATGGAAGCTCAAATTTCTAACACCTGGATTATTATGTGTTAGCAATAATTGTCTCTTTTGCTTATATGGTCAAGTTCAATGCTCAACACACTCTAGCTATAAAGGTAGAAGATTGTTCAACTAAGTGAAGATTCAATTCTGAGCACACCTTCATTATGCATAGTAATCTATCTTTAGCTGATGTTCTATTCTCTCAATCATTTGTATTTTTGCATCATTATCAAAAATAAACGGAGGATTGTTGTAGATACATTTTAATATTGATGAAACCTTGTTACATTCTAAATATAGAGTATGTTCATAATTTCTGTTTTAATACATTGTCAAGATGGATGAACTAAGATTGAAGGTCATATCCATTAGATTGTAAGGATATATCCACTTAATTCTAAGATCATGTTATTAATGTTTCATTGTCTTTAAATATCATATACCATTGCCTCATTGTATGAGTTACATATTGTCATTGTTAGCATAGAAAGTAATAAAATCAGCTTTAGAAGGTGTTCTTTGGTGGAGCTTGGGCTATAGCAATTTATGTGGAATTGCTAAAGCTAAATAACGATTGTTGGGCTATTGTATCCTGGAGAAGACAATCACAGATTATTCTCTGCTGCATCGCTTCTCAAAGACATGAAGATCGTAAAGGACTTGAATCTCCTTACAAAGAACAAGATATATGTACCTTATCCTTGTACGATGAGTTTTCTTCTCATTTATTTACTAATATTCTAACACATTCACCACCACATAAATATGATTTTAATGTGCGACATCTCCTCTTCTCTAGCATATTCCTTGTTGCCTGGTTAAGGCAGATTATCACAATGACTGATTAGATGTCTGCAAAGAATGTTAATGTATTTCTATTTTTGAACTTTAACAGCATATTATACGGAAATAATTCAGGCATGCTTTGAAATTTCAAAAGACAGAAGGTATTGCATTTGGCAATGTATATAAGATTAATCTTGTCTTGTATAGGATTTTCTCCAAAAGGAGAAAAAAAAGCGCTCGATAATTTCAGGTTTGATTATCTGCAGAAAAGTGGTTGAGGTTAATAAGAGGGTTATAGTGCCTAGCTTAAGAGAAATCTTTGAGGGCATTACATCTTCTTTTGTATCAAATAGTTGGAAAACTAAGGAATACTTGTATATDGCTTTTATCATTAAGTCAAAATTTATTCTTTGCATAAGGCTCAATCTGGATCAATGTTATTGGTTAAAATTTCATTTTCCTTGCATAAACTATTTGATACCTGGTTTTTATTGGTTAATTTTTTAAGACTTTCTTCTTTGATACGGGAAATCCTAATAAGTGTTTTAGGTTGTATTGCGTAATATAAAAGATATCGAACTCAAGAGAATTAAATCTAGATTGCCATCTACTTATAGTCCTAAATTTTATTTTGCCAACCAATTAATTGAGATGAGAATTAACTAATTAAGAATATCCTAATCAACTCTAGATGATCACACAAACTATTTCGAAGGAAAGTCAATATAAAAAGGTCTAAGACATATGAGTTCACCAAATCTTCAATTATGTTATCTAACTGACGTTCCCAAATCAGTATATCATGAATTGACCAATCAGACTTTATACTATTGTATAAACTTTCTTAATATATAAACAACCTATTTTTCTAAGTAATTAAATTATATCTATATGCTCATTTTAAACTAGAAAAATGCATTAAACATATAGTCCACAAAGACTGCACAAATCATGTAAATATATCTCTATTTCACATGTAATTCATGGCACAAGTTATTTAACCTGATTGCATAAATTTTATCTCTAAGCGTCTTACACAATGTTTGAAACAATTGAAAGATGTCCAGTCATACAACAGAACATTAAGAATAATAATAAGGCTTCAATGATAAAAATATATCGAATATGGAAAATACCTAAAATTCAATAATATAACATCTAAAAAGGTTACATCAAGATTTTAGAACAAAAGACTTAGTTCATCATGATTCGACTAAAAGCAAATAGAAATTGAAGATCGAAATAGAAAAACATCATGAAAGATAATAAGCTCGATCAATCTTCAATTGATCGGCATTTTTTTTCCTTCCAAATGGTTTCTTCTAAGTATTCCAATATGTTATCCAAGGTCTAATTATCCAAGAGTTATGATTTTGGGAATAAGGGGATGTTTTATAGCATCTGGAGTCTTTCATTAGGTAAACAACATGTGAAACTTTCCTAGAACTTTCAAAACTCATAAAAGATTGCAACAAAATCATAAAACCGTCTTAAATTCATCAAATCAGAGTCGGATTTAGCTAAACAATTGTCATATGGTTCACGAATCGGTTTAAATTGGCTAGGAACCAGCCTGTATATACCAAAATGGCGCCATTTCTTATATTTTCCAAGCACCGATCTAATTTTGTCTTTTGTTGTTCACATCGAATCGGTGCTGGTTTAGGTCCAAAGCAACCTCGGATTTGTGAATTTTTTCCCTTCTAAGTTTCTCCACATTACATGCAGTTTTGGTCCAAAAGTCACCGCTGGATTCCCTCTGGTTTGACGGAAATTGAAGTTTTTCTCTTGAACTGGCGCCTATTTGATATCCAACGTTGGTTTGGATTGTTCAGGGTTCAAACGACGTTCGAATTAGGTCAAACCAGTGCATTCCAATGCTCCTCCTATCCTCTATGCATTTATGTAGGACTTGTAGAGTTTTATTTTCATTTTCACCTTTATTATTCACAAATCCTTTCCTACAAAACTGAATTCATACATAATGAAATATTTACTCAATAAACCACAACTACATCTAGAATTATATTGAATTAAACTATTAAAACACCATATAATCTAGATATATAATCAAAGCATCATTGCTCTTCCCAGCTTGTGAATTTCATTCCATTTTTCATTCTAAGCACACTAAGTTTGGATATTAAAAGGCCCACTTTTCGAAGTCCAATCTAATACTTGGGAATCCATTCGAGCTATCTTTGATACCCGTTTGAGGCTGATTGTGTTGTTCCCCAATTATTCTATTCTTGTGCTATAGTCATTTTTTCTTTCCCTTATTTATTCCAACTTTTTTACCTTAACTTTTTAATGGTTAGGTTTTTTATTTGGTTTAGATTTGTGTGTTTTTAATTGTATTATGAGGTGTTTAGTAATTTCCTATTTTGAACTATTTTGTGGATAAAATATAGTTTAGTACTTGGATTTGGTTCGGTGGCTTGTTTTAGGAAACATCTTAGGAAAATGTAGTATAGGTTTCCATTATTTTTCCTCTAATTTATTTCATATTGCTTTAGTTATACTGGCCTCTTATTTGGTAGATTTGTATTTTAGGATATAGGCTTCGTTCTCCTAAGCTTAAAAGCATGTGATTTTAGTGTTTTTAGTTAAAATCACATGCTTTTAAGCTTAGAASAACATGCGTATACTTATTCCTATTAGTCTATGATAACGTGCTTTCTATGTTATTTTGTAGCACATCCCTTCTTATATTATTTTAAATATGTAATTATAGATTCAAGAAAAATTAAAAGATATATCCCGTTTGGACAGATATAATATAATTATAATTGCTAAGAATTTAAATTTCTTGTATTATCCTGTTATTCTTGATAATTATTTATAGAATTACCTTTTGTTGATTTCTAGTTATCTTAAAATTGTAATAAGACATTTTTTGCTCATTCAAGGATGGTATGATTACTACCTATTAGTTATATATTGTTCTCTATGTAAAATATAAAATAATTATTATGACTAATTATTTCATTTTCCTTTTATTTATTTTTGTTGTACATAATCCAATTATAAGAGTAATATCGTCAATAATGTAATTTTATGCATTTTCATATTTCAGAATTTTATCAGATATATGTTTACATTTAGAAGCAACAGAAATGTAGAAGTCAATCTAAAAGAGATAATAGATCTACAATCATATTGGGTGGTATTGCTTTTCGTAGTTGTGAGTTGCACATTTTTTAATGTAAAATATTTTATCTATTTCAAAATATTGTTAAATTTAATTTTATTAAAATGTGAAACATATTTTAAGCATATGTTAATAACCTTTCAGATTTTAAATTAAATAAATTAAATAAGGCTATTATTGAYAATATTTTAATAAGGTAAGGGAACAAAGTTGTCCAAAAAAGATTCCAATTAGATTATGATATTGTAATAGTATAGATGTGGCAAAGATATGAATTGGGAAAGATTCTTTCTTCATTTGATTGTGATTTTATTTCATAGTAAGAACAACAATGAGCTTGCAGCCAAACTTCTACATAATGAATTGTTTAGAAAGTCTTATGAACAAATAAAGAGTATCRCCATTCCCTTCAGCAAATTAGCCACTCGAATATAATGATATACAATATGTTCACATTCATTAGATTTGACCTTCTTCTGATTATTAGCTTAAGTTCTATACTGACGCCCTGAGATTTAGCCTTTGCTCTTTGGCATATGATTCTTATCATCTAAGTCCATACCAACCCAAACGATGAAAGTAAAGTGAAACTCCCTGAAAATGACACTTCCTTTCTTGTTAAAGTTCAATTCTTCTCCATTTGTCCCGAAGATTGACATGAGGTAAAACAAGTCATTCTACTTGAAAATCTAGCATAATATAAATAAGTAAACATTATAGTACGTTTATCTGTGCTTAATCGAGTTTTAATTACATGAGAGGGGGATTTCTACCAAGGAGAAGCCTCATATAGTGCCTTGATCCCATCTTTCTGGTGAACTTTTCCATCTCCATTTTTATCCACCAAAAAAAAAAAAAAAAAAGAATGCCTCAATAGTAGTATTAGGTGTTGCTTGAAGCTCTCGTAAGAGCACCTAATGATGTTTCAAATAATTGATAATATTGACTACATTTGCTATGATTTTCATATGAATTTAGTTTATGATGACTTGGATATGTAGGATTGCCATATATTCTAGAAATGTTAAAAAGATACTCATGGCTTATTTTCCAGTCTCTTCATGCTTGGTAAAGTCTAAATTTTTCTACTTCCTATCTATTTAAAGGTCATATTTTCAGTTTGTTCTTGCTCTCTTTTATTTCCATTTGTTTCCTTACTCAAATGGAAGTAATCTATGCTCCTAYTATACTYTACTGTTCCAATAACAAGAACAWAGAGGATGATTTCTCTTYTCTTGTGATTTGTGTTCTTGCTYTCTTCTGTTCTCATTTGTTTCCTTGCTCAAATAAAACCTTCTCTTCTGTGCTCTCTTCTATTCTCATTTGTTTCCTTGCCCAAAAAAAAACCTTGTGGGTGCATAATGCAAAATCAATATAAAATAGAAGGTTATCTATGCTCCTATTATACTTGACTATTCCAATAATAGGAATATAGAGGATAATTTCTATTCTCTTGTGATTTGTAGGTGAGTTTAGAACTTTCTCCCACTAATAGTTAATGTAACCATCTTCACAGGTTTCTCAAGTGTAGATATGTATTATGATATACTTAGGCTTCATTCTCCTAAGCCTAAAAGCAGGTGATTTAAGCTTTTTTCATTATAAGTTATAATGGAAAAAACTCAAATCACCTGCTTTTAAGCTTAGGAGGATAGGCCCTTAATGCATCAGACAAAATGTCTTGTATTTTGTGCTTCTTGGTTTGTCTTAGTTATGATTGTGATAATTARGTTTTTGTTGTGATTTTGTGATAATATTGATTGTGAAAACAGAGAGTGTCTCTTAAAATTTCCTTTAACTATGAAAATAAATGGTGCTCTTTTAATTGTTTGAATATTTCATCATGTTTACTATGTCTCCTAACTAAAACTGTTCATGGGTACTATACAAAAAGTCATGGGAAAGTATAGACTTGAGATATAAGAGTGATTCAAATGCATCTCACGGTCGGTTTTTTGTGAAATGTGCTAAGGAGAACTACTTGAGTATGCACCACTTTATTTTTATAGGATATCTTTAAGTTATTAGCTGAGAATTCTGTTGAGTAACTCTTCTTTGATATTTGGGACTTTATCCGGGTACTAATGACGCGATATCTACTTGTACAATTGAGGAATAATATTGYATTATTTTTAAGGTGTTACGGTTGGGAACTTAGCATTGTAAGTTTTCATTGAAAATGATATTTCTTGTGATATAATATTTCTTATAACATTAGGTGGAGCTATATATACTTGGATTTATTGCTATTATCAGATATTGGTGTGGTAATAGACAATTCAGTGCTGGATAGGCAAATGGGGGTATTGATCATATGTAGAGAATTAAGCGCCTATTAATTACAAATGTAGTTTATGATTATGTGATAAAAAAGACTCTTCAAAGAAGGCAAAGTGTATCAAGAATAACTAACTTGATAAGTTAGATGTATTTGTCTACTTATCACTTACTATTAGGATCGAGAGGCCCCTAAGCACYTAAATGGTGTCCCAAGTATGTCTAATGGACCTTGTAATTTAATACGTCTGGGTCTTCTCATTTCCTACAGAGGAAGTCTTTCTGGGTGTTACATTTCTTGTAATCTTTAGTAAGACAAAAAATCAGAAAAGCAATTCCATTTGGTGGTGTATGCTCATGCTGCAATAATGGTTTCTAAGATAAATAATTCTTTCTTTGATCTTATGGTATATTCACAGTTGATGGAAATGTTTTTTTGCTTTTTTTGTATAATTCCTCTTCAACCAAAATCACAACCATAAATTACTTGGTGATTTAAGATGCAGCATTTTGCTTAAAATCAAGATTTTTTGATCTTACTTCGTGCAATTGACATGTTTCATCAAGCTTGTTCTATTGCTGCCTGGTTTACCCTTGTMTATTCCGTAAGGGGGAATGATTGAGGATAAAGAACAAAGATAATATATTTTATTTCAATAGATTTCATCCACATGAGTCCAATGTTATGCATTGTCATAATGCCAATGAACATCTTCATGGTTAGAGGATTATGTAGTTGTAGAATTTTCTTAGCCTCTCTAGTATATAATTCTCAATTTTATGCAATACAACCTAAAAAMATTGGTTACAATTTATTAGAAAATGCCTATTCATCCCAATCATCCCGGTTCTAATTATTATATATGCATTTAAGTTCATTTAATTGAGTTTGAACTCTGAAATTTGTGAATATGCAATATTATTTCACGTGGTTGCATGCGGTGTAGAATTTGGCTTCAATTCACRTTGGGAATATTCATTGGTTAGTATCATTCAACTTAAATTAGGATGATTCGTGCAGATTTCTTTTATGTGTTTCTCGTTGCTTGTCTACCAACATATCTATTTTTCCCCTACTCTTGTTGGCTCCTTTAAACAAAAAATATGGGTAGAAAGCAATTCTCTTTTCTACAGCTGAAGTTGTAAATTTAACAACTTTTTTGCTTCCAAAAAACAGGTATATCTTGTTCTACCTTTGTTATRGATAGTATTACATATTTGGGGTAGCTTCTGACGATTTCAAGTTGATTTCTATGGTAAAATAAGGTGTAAATTAAAAAAAATAAAAGATCATAAAATCCCCAATTACGTTATTTTTTGGGGCTTCTCTTCTGACATGGGTTCGTCCAATACTTGCAACATGACGTTGTCATTTGTTCCATCTTCTAAACCCCTTCACTCCTTGTGCCTGTCATCGTTTATATCTTTCCTTTAAAACCTCCCTTTCTKTCTCAGACACACATAAAGAGAAGCAAACCCGATGGCATTGTCTAGAGCTTGCATGGCTTCATCAACTTTCCTCTGTAGCCTCCTCCACAACAACCACATTCAGAGCTTCTCTCCAAGTATATTTTTTTCAAATTTTTATTTCAAATTCAATTTTTTCCAACAGATTTTCATTAATTTTTTGAGTTATTTATTTCTACATGTGGCTGAAGTTATAAATCAAAGAACACCGTCGTCTAAGGCAATTAAACCGATGATGAACCAAAATTTACATTGGATATTAGTTCGTAAGTTGGGTTGTGTATGCCATTACCGATGATGTGAATCGGCACCCTAGTCCATAACATTGAGCTCCGACCTAGCGAAGAAGGAAGCTAGTTCAAGCTGTCGAAACGATCATGAAGATTTTCGCTGAGCCCAGTGCACCAGGGGCCAGGTAGACTGGAAACCTTTGTTATTTTATGACATACTATCACAAAGTTTTGAATTAAGTTGTTAGAGTTGAGTGTCTAATCCACAATCAACCTATATTTTGAGAATATACAAAGCATTAAGTAGTACTAATGTATTATACAATTAAAAAGTTCAAACGATTGATCTCAATGATCGTACAACCATTGAGATGGACTTCAATGCAAATACAATTCATATGAAGAAGTTAAAGATCTCAAAGTTCAATGATAAAGTATTGAAGACTTACAGACTTGAAGATTATAGATTAGTCATGTAAAGTATATACATTAAGTTATTCTTTGTGACTARTCCATCTGAGAGTACATTTAAATTCATAAGTCTAATACACATTTTTACATAACTTCATACAAGTCTTTTTGCATCTCAAAAGAAGTTTTGAAAACACATATTATATACTAGCCTTGTTTACATCTCAAAGTTATCTTGAAGAGTTTGATATTTGTATGGTATGTGGCTAAACACGATTGCCACATATAGTTGTACTGTCCTTACCCACAGAAGGTATATTCTGTTTGTGCACTTCRTCTGTGAATGTTCAATAAGTTCAGAAATATTAAGGACGATGTCCTATACGTTACTAAGTACACATATGTGCATCTGTGCAATTGCAAATTTGAAAATATGTGTCTAATAGCTAGTACAACGACTATTTTATTAAACTCTCATTTTCTTGCAATAGAACTTGATTTTTACACATATAAAAATCCTATTARAAGCATTACACTCACAAGGAACATATCTTTGAGAAATCCAACTTGCAATCAACTTGTTTTGAGCTAAATCTTCACATTTCATCTAAGAAATATCATTGAGCTTTATCTACCTAATTAAAACTCAAAGGACTGATTGGAGTCTTCAATTATATTATCYATCCATCAAGGGATCTGCATGAGCTTCTATTGTAAAACTCATCTTCTTWAGTGGTGAGTTCTTTCTGAATTTTATACTCTTGTGATAGAGGAGAGGTTACTTGTTTAAAACCCTAGAAAATGGTGCACCTCTCTTGTATTGGAAAAATGTTGGCTRTGTGATACCAATTGAATTTTGTGTAATCTTCATAAAGTTACACTCATTAGTGGAAGTTTGAAATCCTAGGGGAGATCCTAGGTAGTGGATGTAGTCTTTGGATGTCGAACCACTACAAATCCTTGTGTTCTATTGTATCTATCCCTTTTGCTATTTTATCTTTGATCCCATATTGCTCTATTGATATTGTGTAGCTTTATTCTTTCAATATTATTCTTGTTTAGATTTACAAGTGGTTTTCTCACATTATCTTATAGAAATCTCGTAGAATATACCAGTTGTTTGGAATAGGATTGTGTAGCTAAATAGTTTTCTTTACATTATTTTTTACAAATCTCATAGACAAAGTATAGTATTTCAATTTTTTTTTTCAAATTTAATTTTTCAATAGATTTCCATCGTGGTTATTTTTATTTTGTATATCTACTTACATCTAATCGTGTGCTTGTGATATGGAAGAGGAACCAAACTCCAAGTCTTGTTGGCTTGAAGTGCTTGAATTTCTTGACGCGTGGCTTTGCTCCATTCCAGATTTTGAATGGCTTGAGAAAGGAAGTGGGCTTTCTCTCTATAGTTATCTTGATAGTAAAGGCTCTATGAAGAGAAGAAAGGCTAGCATAAGACAAGACATGAGAAAGACTATGAGTAGTACCTGAAGGGGCGACCTCGCTCGAGGAAACAGACGGGCTGGTACCTCACATTAATATGAAAGTCCTGCAATGCGGTTGCAGTTTTTGGGAGTCGGGATGAGTATGATCTGAAGATTTAGGTGAATTGGCTATGATATCTAAAGATTGAGTATCAGCAGAAGGTGGGATATTATGAGAGGTTGTAGGAGCTGTGTTATTTGTGGGAATAGGATTGATATTAAAACCTGGTGATTGAGTTGGAAAAGGAAACAAATCTATGTTTGATGAAGGAGGACTATCATAATTAGTTCGAAAAGGAAACATAGCTTCGGAAAAGATTGCACCTCGTGAAATTAGGGTTTTCTTAGCTACCAAGTTATAGACTCTGGACTTTTTTTTGACCATGAGAATAGGCAAGAAAAGTGCACTTAGTGGAGCGAGGATCAAATTTGCTACGTTGGTTTGGATGTGTAGACACAAAACATTGATAACCAAAAATCCTTAAATATTTAAGAATAACTTGGCTCTTTGTGGAAGAGTTTTTCAAATGGGGTTTTTCCTGAAGGAGTGGTATTGGCGTTCTATTTATCAAGAAAGCTAGAGTAAGTACAGCATCCCTAAAAGACTTTAGGTAGGTTAGCTTAGAAAAGAAGAATCTAAGCTACATTTAGCAAATGCTGATGCTTGCTCAATCATCCCATTTTATTGTGGTGTGTCGGCACAACTAATTTAGTGAATGATAATTTTGAAGGAATAGAATTGGGATATTTTAAATTCTGGACCATCATCACTCCAAATAAATTGTTTAAGACATTATATATCCAAGGGTGGTGAAGCAGGCAGGAGTTCTTGCTTTGGCTAATGAAATGAAACTATTTCACTCTAATGTAAGGTTTTTAGGACATTATCTATGTCGAAGCTATATTTAACCTGTTGAAAGTGTAATTTAGTTTCCTGACAAGTTCCTTAATGAACTTAAAGAGAAAAGTCAAGCTATCTTAATCAGTCATCCGAGTGTTCTCCTTATAGATTTCCTTGTAATATTCATGGATGTAAAGAGGAATAGAGGATGGATACAATCATCAGTCAAAATACCACTCCAAAAGCAACTCTAGAAAATTTGGAACTGAATAAACCAACTGTGCCTTTTTGGYGAATATTTCTAGCTCTGGATGTTATAAGGACTAATCCTATTYCCATAAGTATCGCTGGATAATAATAAGCGTTCTTTTTAAGTCAGCTTATRGTGRATGGATATWAAATATTCGCWTCYAATAATAAAAARTYACCTAAAAAAATCRAATCACCAATTTCATAAACAATTTTAACTTTTATATTTATTACTAAATATGTGATTTGACCTTTTYATTTCATTTAACTTCTTATTATTAAGCAAGYAAAGATTCATCCATCATAAAACTACTCCACTAATATTACATTCCTAACATAAGGTCTAAATATAATCTCATGTRSGAACCTCGGTTAACCATTAACATTCAATGGGACCAAAGGTCAAAATAGTAATGTTAAAGATAA
The DNA here is from genome assembly GCA_001752375.1 of Rhazya stricta. Lineage (NCBI taxonomy): Eukaryota > Viridiplantae > Streptophyta > Magnoliopsida > Gentianales > Apocynaceae > Rhazya > Rhazya stricta. The sequence goes on along the minus strand of MEJB01000026.1, from coordinate 1,624,075 downwards.
AAGGAAATTTTTGTACAATTATTGATTAAAGAGRTACTAACCAAGAAGCGATGCMCAGTGCAACAGTACCCTCTGATCCAAGTTAAATTTGCRAMGATATTGCCCARTTAGAAAGTGATGTTGGGGTATAAGAGTAATTTAGARGTCTTGTTGGATAGTTGGTACGTGGTACATRACCRCACTTCCATACCATGCCGAGAACACCGGCAAAGTTCATTCTGTAAAACTCTTCCTAGCTGCAAAACCGAAAAGAAATAGCAGCCATTTATYTTCTGCCCWTCTGCTCCGTCTTTTGSCACTTCTTCCTCYGCCAAATCCAAACCCTCCAAAGAAAYACACATAATCTCTATCTWCAATGGCCCAGCTGGCCTCAGAATCTCCCMATGACCCAAAAGGAAAAAGAAGAAGAAGAAAAAGAAAARRAAAAAGAGAAATAAGGSAAAAACCATGGTGATAGCTRTAGAAAGAAGAGGAAAGGTTTAGAGGACAAGAGATATGTCATCTAATATCCTCCAACCACATACCCCTTACTTGCTATAAATATCCTTTCRCAGGAACGGATTTTGTTGCGGCTTCTCACATTCAAAGTTTCAAGAGASAGAGAAAACTCCCAAGAGCCCCTTSTTCTTCCGATGTCCTTTATTGKTTACTGTTCTATTACATGTAATCTGCCTAATTTTGTGTTTGCATAGGATTCGCTGTTMGGTAATCTRGGATTCAGTTTTCGTGGAAATGTTCTTTTGATTTTATAATTTGGTATGAGAGATTAAGGCAGAAGATGGAAAGGGGTTCTTCGAATTTGCATCAATTTCGTGGCGCGGATCAACAGGCTAAGACAAATCGCGAGCATCAAATCCTTTTGAATAAATATTTGGAACTGCTAAAGGTAGGATTTTGTTTTCTACTTGTTATTTTTTATTTAAAAAAACTTTTTTACTTCAATAGAGGGCTTGAGTTGTTTATAAATGTATTGGATTTTCTCTACTAGAAAGAATTTTTTTTTTTTTTTTTTTTGAGTTGATTAAACAATCAATTTGATTGTCTGTTAAGCGCATTGTGAAAAAAAAAAAAAAAAAAAAAGGAAACATTTTTTGAGGTTGAGGGGAAAAAATGGTGGGTTGCCTTTTCTTCAGTAAAATATTTCTTCAGCATTATTCATATTGATCAGTTATGATTCGTGGAATCTTGTAGGGATCTGTTCCAAGAAAGAAGAAATTGAAGACTGTAAAGCAAAACAGAGACAACCTTTTGGCTCAAGTAAAGTATGAACCTKTTCTTCTTCCAAAATTCCAGAAAGTGCTTATTTGTTTTGTTATTCGGGTTATTGTTGTATTCTGTTGCCATAAAATAAGGATATGTTCAAGGTTCTCGAATACTAATGGTGCTTAATTTATCACTGGTCAAGATCAGATTTTTGAGACGAAGACGAAGGTATTTGTTGAAACATCAATCTTTGACTAGTGAAGTTGATAAARTTCTACATTCGGAAAATTCAGATTTACACAAACCTTTGGTTGAGGGAAGAAGAAAAATACTGCCTATGAAGCTGGCGGTTGGAAAGAATTCGATTTTGGTAATTGAGCTGCATTACAAATATTGTGGAAGTTTTAAGTTGTTGAAGTGTTTATATTAAATCATGCTTTGCTGTTATTGTAGAGAAATGGAGAGGGAGCAGGAGGAAGAGGAGAAGAGAAGGAAATTGTTCAAGAGGCACAGAGGGTAGAGAAGACTTCAAGAAATTACTTCCTTAACGATAAGAATAGGTGAAAAGAAAATCTTGTAGCAGGATGAAATGACTTTAGAGGTTTAAGTTTTACAGTTCACCTTTGGAGAAGACTAGTTAACATTTGATATTTGCAGAGTTTTTTTTTTTTTTTTTTTTTTGATATAGAGATTTTGCTTCTTTTTTGATAATTTTTTAAAAATCGTTTTATTCTTCACATACACCACAGTTGGTGAAATAATTTTAAACCCAAATAAAGTAGAACAGAAGATAGGTATATTAAAATGAAAATTTGGAACACCAATAATGACATCAAGAGGTGTTTTGTTGCAATCAAACTTGGTTGACCAATTGATTAGTTGAGCATTTTACATGCTGTATGAGTTGAACKATCTTTATTGGTGTTTATAGAGTCAGCCTTGGTACAATTTAGTGACTGTTGGATCCAATCTTCTGAATTTTCTCAATCCTTTGGACGAATGTCAAGAACAGAGGATCTAGTACCATTTGTTGTTTTATGGAATTAAAGGGAGAGACCTCCACTAGAATGTTGGGTTTTCCATATCTGATRACAAGAGTAGTGAGAATTTTAGAGATCTAGCTTTGAGGAGTTGTATSAGATTAAGAATAGAAGAATTTGCAATGCTATTGGGGCCTTTAAGTKCATATTTATGTAATGTGCAGTCGAGAATTGTTTGTGCTAAACAACTCTGCTTTATTTAGTCAAAGTTAAGATTGTATTTGAAGGAAATAGTTAACTTATAGTTATTCTGAACAATATATGATGGATTGTGTTGCAACTTCTATGTGAGATTTGNTAGTAAAGGCTCTATGAGGAGAGTAAAGGCTAGCATAAGACAAGACATGAGAAAAGACTATGAATAGTACCTAAAGGGGCGACCTCGCTTGAGGAAACAGACGGGCTGGTACCTGATGGGAGAGTCACATTAATATGAAAGTCCTGCAATGCGGTTGCAGTTTTTGGGAGACAGGATGAGTATGATCTGAAGATTTAGGTGAATCGGCTATGATATCTAAAGATTGAGTATCAGCAGAAGGTGGGATATTATGAGAGGTTGTAGGAGCTGTGTTATTTGTAGTAATAGGATTGATATTAAAACATGGTGATTGAGTTGGAAAAGGAAACAAATCTATGTTTGATGAAGGAGGAATATCATAATTAGTCCGAAAAGGAAAACATATCTTCGGAAATGATTACACCTCGTGAAATTAGGGTTTGCTTAGCTACCAAGTTATAGACTTTATACTTTTTTTTGAACATGAGAATAGGCAAGAAATGGGCACTTAGTGGAACGAGGATCAAATTTGCTACGTTGGTTTGGATGTGTAGACACAAAACATTGATAACCACAAATCCTTAAATATTTAAGAATAACTTGGCTCTTTATGGAAGAGTTTTTCAAATGGTGTTTTTCCTGAAGGAGTGGTATTGGCGTTCTATTTATCAAGAAAGCTAGAGTAAGTATAGCAGCCCTAAAAAACTTTAGGTAGGTTAGCTTAGAAAAGAAGAATCTGAGCTACATTTAGCAAATGCTGATGCTTGCTTAATCATACCATTTTATTGTGGTGTGTTGACACAATTAATTTAGTGATTGATAATTTTGAAGGAATAGAATTGGGATATTTTAAATTCTGGACCATTATCACTCCAAACAAATTGTTTAAGACATTATATATCCAAGGGTGGTGAAGCAAGCAGGAGTTCTTGCTTTGGTTAATGAAATGAAACTATTTCACTCTAATGTAAGGTTTTTAGGACATTATCTATGTCGAAGCTATATTTAACCTATTGAAAGTGCAATTTAGTTTCCTGACAAGTTCCTTAATGAACTTAAAGAGAAAAGTCAAGCTATCTTAATCAGTCATCCGAGTATTCTCCTTATAGAATTCCTTGTAATATTCATGGATGTAAAGAGGAATAGAGGATGGATACAATCATCAGTCAAAATACCACTCCAAAAGCAACTCTAGAAAATTTGGAACTGAATAAACCAACTGTGCCTTTTTGGTGAATATTTCTAGCTCTGGATGTTATAAGGACTAATCCTATTYCCATAAGTATCGCTGGATAATAATAAGCGTTCTTTTTAAGTCAGCTTATRGTGRATGGATATWAAATATTCGCWTCYAATAATAAAAARTYACCTAAAAAAATCRAATCACCAATTTCATAAACAATTTTAACTTTTATATTTATTACTAAATATGTGATTTGACCTTTTYATTTCATTTAACTTCTTATTATTAAGCAAGYAAAGATTCATCCATCATAAAACTACTCCACTAATATTACATTCCTAACATAAGGTCTAAATATAATCTCATGTRSGAACCTCGGTTAACCATTAACATTCAATGGGACCAAAGGTCAAAATAGTAATGTTAAAGATAAAAGGAAATTTTTGTACAATTATTGATTAAAGAGRTACTAACCAAGAAGCGATGCMCAGTGCAACAGTACCCTCTGATCCAAGTTAAATTTGCRAMGATATTGCCCARTTAGAAAGTGATGTTGGGGTATAAGAGTAATTTAGARGTCTTGTTGGATAGTTGGTACGTGGTACATRACCRCACTTCCATACCATGCCGAGAMMMCSGSMAARKKYCATTCTKTAAAACTCTTCCWAGCTGCAAAACCGAAAAGAAATAGCAGCCATTTATYTTCTGCCCWTCTGCTCCGTCTTTTGSCACTTCTTCCTCYGCCAAATCCAAACCCTCCAAAGAAAYACACATAATCTCTATCTWCAATGGCCCAGCTGGCCTCAGAATCTCCCMATGACCCAAAAGGAAAAAGAAGAAGAAGAAAAAGAAAARRAAAAAGAGAAATAAGGSAAAAACCATGGTGATAGCTRTAGAAAGAAGAGGAAAGGTTTAGAGGACAAGAGATATGTCATCTAATATCCTCCAACCACATACCCCTTACTTGCTATAAATATCCTTTCRCAGGAACGGATTTTGTTGCGGCTTCTCACATTCAAAGTTTCAAGAGASAGAGAAAACTCCCAAGAGCCCCTTSTTCTTCCGATGTCCTTTATTGKTTACTGTTCTATTACATGTAATCTGCCTAATTTTGTGTTTGCATAGGATTCGCTGTTMGGTAATCTRGGATTCAGTTTTCGTGGAAATGTTCTTTTGATTTTATAATTTGGTATGAGAGATTAAGGCAGAAGATGGAAAGGGGTTCTTCGAATTTGCATCAATTTCGTGGCGCGGATCAACAGGCTAAGACAAATCGCGAGCATCAAATCCTTTTGAATAAATATTTGGAACTGCTAAAGGTAGGATTTTGTTTTCTACTTGTTATTTTTTATTTAAAAAAACTTTTTTACTTCAATAGAGGGCTTGAGTTGTTTATAAATGTATTGGATTTTCTCTACTAGAAAGAATTTTTTTTTTTTTTTTTTTTGAGTTGATTAAACAATCAATTTGATTGTCTGTTAAGCGCATTGTGAAAAAAAAAAAAAAAAAAAAAGGAAACATTTTTTGAGGTTGAGGGGAAAAAATGGTGGGTTGCCTTTTCTTCAGTAAAATATTTCTTCAGCATTATTCATATTGATCAGTTATGATTCGTGGAATCTTGTAGGGATCTGTTCCAAGAAAGAAGAAATTGAAGACTGTAAAGCAAAACAGAGACAACCTTTTGGCTCAAGTAAAGTATGAACCTTTTCTTCTTCCAAAATTCCAGAAAGTGCTTATTTGTTTTGTTATTCGGGTTATTGTTGTATTCTGTTGCCATAAAATAAGGATATGTTCAAGGTTCTCGAATATACTAATGGTGCTCAATTTATCACTGGTCAAGATCAGATTTTTGAGACGAAGACGAAGGTATTTGTTGAAACATCAATCTTTGACTAGTGAAGTTGATAAAATTCTACATTCGGAAAATTCAGATTTACACAAACCTTTGGTTGAGGGAAGAAGAAAAATACTGCCTATGAAGCTGGCGGTTGGAAAGAATTCGATTTTGGTAATTGAGCTGCATTACAAATATTGTGGAAGTTTTAAGTTGTTGAAGTGTTTATATTAAATCATGCTTTGCTGTTATTGTAGAGAAATGGAGAGGGAGCAGGAGGAAGAGGAGAAGAGAAGGAAATTGTTCAAGAGGCACTGAGGGTAGAGAAGACTCCAAGAAATTACTTCCTTAACGATAAGAATAGGCGAAAAGAAAATCTTGTAGCAGGATGAAATGACTTTAGAGGTTTAAGTTTTACAGTTCACCTTTGGAGAAGACTAGTTAACATTTGATATTTGCAGAGTTTTTTTTTTTTTTTTTTTTTTGATATAGAGATTTTGCTTCTTTTTTGATAATTTTTTAAAAATCGTTTTATTCTTCACATACACCACAGTTGGTGAAATAATTTTAAACCCAAATAAAGTAGAACAGAAGATAGGTATATTAAAATGAAAATTTGGAACACCAATAATGACATCAAGAGGTGTTTTGTTGCAATCAAACTTGGTTGACCAATTGATTAGTTGAGCATTTTACATGCTGTATGAGTTGAACKATCTTTATTGGTGTTTATAGAGTCAGCCTTGGTACAATTTAGTGACTGTTGGATCCAATCTTCTGAATTTTCTCAATCCTTTGGACGAATGTCAAGAACAGAGGATCTAGTACCATTTGTTGTTTTATGGAATTAAAGGGAGAGACCTCCACTAGAATGTTGGGTTTTCCATATCTGATRACAAGAGTAGTGAGAATTTTAGAGATCTAGCTTTGAGGAGTTGTATSAGATTAAGAATAGAAGAATTTGCAATGCTATTGGGGCCTTTAAGTKCATATTTATGTAATGTGCAGTCGAGAATTGTTTGTGCTAAACAACTCTGCTTTATTTAGTCAAAGTTAAGATTGTATTTGAAGGAAATAGTTAACTTATAGTTATTCTGAACAATATATGATGGATTGTGTTGCAACTTCTATGTGAGATTTG
>MEJB01000026.1:1606923-1617207 GCA_001752375.1 Rhazya stricta | reverse complement strand
GAACATGCATTGTCCTTGTGATATGGAGCAAATTGATCCATAACATGACATTAATCCTAAAATGATAAGATTTAAGCACTTGGTTTTGTGCTTTCTGTGAACTCRATACTYACGGTTAGTTTCAGATGTGATTTGCTTGTTTATTCTGAGCTTTTCTATTCCCCACTATGTTTATTCAGACCACTAGGGAGGAGGGCAGCCTGGATAGTATGTAATTCTTTTGTCGATCATTTATGAGGAAATTTGCAGATTTTGTCCTTAAACTTGGTGTCATTTAGTCCGTCATATCTTCAAACTTGTGTTTCTCTTTTGGTTGTTTTTTGGTCAAAACGCAGTGGAGCTATTAACGGTAGATGAGTACAGTTTGCATGTAGGTTTAATGTCGTTTTCTAGCATTTTTGAATTTGAATGTGGTTGAATTTTTGTATCTTTATAGAAATTTGGATATTATTTACGTATTCTACAATGGCGTCTACAAGATCAATGGTGCGATTTAGATACTTGGTATCAGTTAAGGTTAGGACCTCGGTCTTTAAAGCTGTTCAATTTAATCTTAGGAGATATCACCCCTTTGATCCACCAATGCCCGCGGTCTTGTCACTGCGATCAATTCAACTCCGGACTTATCAAACTGAAACATCACCATCACGTACAATACCCATACAAAACATTTAGATCTAAATACGTACAAAACATGATGAATTTCAGGCCCAAAAATTGATGCAATACCCACTAGTTTGTATCTTTTTGAGGGAGTTCTAGGATTGAGAAGGTTTTCCAATAATGGAGGTGAGACTGATGACTCTGGAATTTCTTCTTATAAGATGCTTCGTGGAATTTGTTCGGTTAATTMGAACCCCGAAGAAAAGCCTCCCTTATAAGATGCAATTCTTTCTTCACATAAGTMATGGGGATTCTGTCTCTTGGTAATCTTGCTGAGCACATCAGTCCAACTCTAAGTACTGAGACGAGGCAAATTTCCCAGTTTCCATTTTTATTCTCCACTCCGTCATGCTTATGTTTCTTCCCTTGTGTTTCTTCTCTCTTATCATCTGCAAGAAGGGATTGGTCCACAATCTTCAAAACGTGTTCYGGTATCGAGGTCTGAACGTACTCGTGTAGATCAAAGCCATCCTTAAACATATCATCGGTGGGTCTTTTTCCTGTAAACATCTCTAACAAAAGAATTCCAAAGCTGTAGACATCGCCCTGGATTGATACTKTACCACCCATCCCGTACTCTGCAATCATACAAGAATAATCAAGYAAAGATTCATCAGATCATTGATTTCCAGCGGCATTAAATCAATGATCTGATGGTCCTTATCCATCAGATCATTGATTCAGCTTAGAAAATGAAGCAATGGATGACATATAAAATTGGCAGAAGGTAGAATTGCATGTGACTACTATTAATCACTAAGAAATCTAACATTAGAAGTTCTGCAAAATTGTTACCTGGAGGCATGTACCCAATTGAACCCTTTATCCCGATTGTACTACTTTCTGCTCGAGAGGAATTCTTGGAGGTTTTAGGAAGTAGCCTTGCCAATCCGAAGTCGCTCAGGCGAGCAGTGAGATCATAGTCGAGAAGAACGTTACTTGGCTTCAGATCGCAATGTACAATAATTGGATCACAATCTTTGTGAAGATATTGCAATGCTGATGCTACATCAATCGCAATATTTAGCCTCTGAAGAAGATTCAAAGTTTTTGAAATAGTAATTTCAAGAAACTCAGGGTGGAGCCATGTATCAAGGTTTCCTTTTTCCATGAACTCATAGACTAGAGCCTTGAATTCATGACCTCGTAAATCAATACCGGAGCAGTAAGTTTGAAGGGAAACTAGATTTCTATGTCGGATATTTSTTAGTGCTTCACACTCAGACTTGAAGCTCCTTGAAGCTCCATTCTTTTCCAAGTCAAGGACCTTCACTGCAAATGTCTTATYCCCCAGTTGATCCAACCTTCCTCTGTAGACAGASCCGAAACTTCCTGATCCAATAAAGTTCCCTCGAGAGAATTCTGCAGTTGCTCGGAGGAGATCGGAGTAAGAAATTCTGACAAGCCTTTTAAATCKTAAAGTTATGGWAGATGAGGGCATTTCAGMGGAGTCCTTGCTTTTCTCCTTTTTCCGATATGAAACATAAAGGGCTGCTATAATTATAAATGTCAGAAGCAGAGCTGAAAGTGTTACAGTGACTATGAGTACAACCGATCTTACGTGCTTTTTCCGTTCAACATGACATGGCGGAAGCCCAAGTTCAGGCACACCACCACAAAGTTTACTGTTTTCTGCTACTGAGATTATGCTAGCATTCCGGAGAGTACTTGGTACCTCGCCCTCGAGATTATTGAAAGATAGATTCATATATTGCAGAGCCTGAAGCTCCCCTAGATTACCAGGTATTTCCCCGCTTAAGTTGTTTCTTGAAAGGTCCAGATACCGAATACCTTTTAGAGAAGCTAAATTCGAAGSSATTGATCCCTGAAAGAAGTTTACTTGCAAATTGAGGTACTCCAACTTTGAACACTCACCCAACGATCCGGGAATTTCTCCATTTAACTTGTTGTGGGAAATATCTATATTATTAATATTTTCCAGTTTTCCAACTTCAGTAGGCAGGGGACCTGTCAACGTGTTGCGAGATAAATTTAGTATTATCGACATGCCATGGATGCTAAAAATCTCTGGAGGTATGGTGCCTTCCAGGTTATTTTTTGAAAGRTCCAGCTCTTTCAGATTTTGACAGTTGCCGAGACTTGAAGGTATTCTGCCTTCTAGCCTGTTGTTCTCCATGTACAGATTGAAAAGCAAAGTCAGGTTGCCGAAGGATGAAGGTATCTGTCCTGACAATTGATTTCCCCCGAGATAGAGAGCGCGCAAGTTCTGAAACTTCCCCATGKAATCAGGTATGAGGCCCGAGAAAAGATTTCCTTCCAAGCCTAACAGAATCAATTGTGGAAAATTTGCAATTCCATCCGGAATTGGTCCAGATATTTGATTTCTACCTATACCAAGTAGAGTAAGCTGATTGGATAGATTCCCTATGGCATTTGGCAATCGACCTCCTAAATTGTTCCCATCAAAGAAAAGTCTGCGTAGATTGCTGCAGTTTGTCAAAGAMGGAATGAACTCCAAGTCATCCGATGAGTTACTTCCTAGATGGTTAAATTCAAGGTTTAGCCACTGAAGATATTGCAGATTTCCAAGATTGGTCGGAACCTTTCCTTCAAAATCATTTGAAGGGAGATCTAGCAGCTCGAGCTGAGAAGCATTGGCAAATGAAGCTGGAATGGTACCTASGAATTGGTTGGCACCAATGCCAAATTGGCGAATATTGGGAAGAGCAAGTCCAATGTTCCCTGGTAGTCTTCCAGAGAGTTGATTCTGTGCTGTTGAMAAGACAGTGATTGATGAGATATTGAAAAGAGGAGGAGGGATTGTACCGGATAGATTATTAATTGCTATAGCGAAAAAGGATAGGCTTCTCAGGTTTCCCATTTCATCTGGAATTCTTCCCTCAAGWTTGTTGTCTGATACAGAAAATTGCTTGAGAGCTGACAAATTCCCAACTGAACGGGGAATCTCTCCAGTAATTGCATTCCGTCCAAGAATCAGCGTCTCGAGTTTCGTTAGAAGATCAATCTGGCTGGGAATTTTGCCTGAAAACTTGTTAGTTGACAGATATATAACCCTGAGATCCGTGCAGAAGCTCAAGTTAGTTGGAATTGCTCCTGTCATTAAATTGTTTGACATGTTAAGGTATCTCAATCGAAATAGTCGACCTATTTCTTGGGGGATTTCACCATAGAATTCATTGTCCTGCAGGTTGATAAACCTCAGGAAACTAAGATTGCCTATGTGAGGTGATATTGAGCCGGAGAATGCCCGGCCAGCCAGATTCAAGGCTGTCACTCTCTGGTGCTGGCTGCTACATGTAACACCTTGCCACTGGCAATGACTCCTGGAGTCATTCCAGGAACTTAAGATCCCATAACGATCAATGGGAATATGGCTCTTGAATTCAATTAGAGCAAGTCTATCAGTTTCTTGAGAATAATTTGCAGCCGAAGCAGTTTGTGATGAGCACATGAAAACTGCAAATAGCACAAGAATTCTCCATGAAGAAGAGGATTTCATATTTGTCTAAGAGGATTTTCTGAGATAAAGACTTGGGATGAGATGACAGGAAGGTGCATTGACACKTATATGTCGAGTAACTCTCTAATGTCTGACCTTATCATAATGCTATTACCTACSATGGTTACTTTATTTATTCTTGTTTCGTTGACTATGTAATTCATAATGCTTTGCTTTGTGCTGAGCAASTTCTAGCGCAAGAAAATGTATTAATGTTYASTCAATTTATGCTGAATTTAGAATTTAGTATTGAGAGCATTGCAGCATTAAATAGGAAATCTAGGAAGTCTTGARAACGTMMTTAGCTCCTTATGATAATTTTTTTTGTGTGGCGCTTAAACGCAACTTCTTCTCGGGTTCTCCTGAAGCCAAGTTTGACTTAACTTGGATTCGTTCTTGAAAATCTTTCGGCTTATAAGGAATATGTAATAATTAATATATAAAATATCAATTTACATAAAATAAATATTTAATTTGAAAAAAAGTTAAATTTAACTTAATGGTACCTTCGTTTTCCCTTTACTGGTAGGGGATTTCGAAATTTCTATATATTCATTATTTGATCCTACTTGTAGCAGCATGTTGAAGAACTGTGAAGTTTTTCTTCCTTTATGTTGCTCCCTTGGGTTCTCATGGGAATTAAGGCATTACCTATTCAACAAAGGAAGGACAATCAGAAGATCACAAGTTCTAAATTAGGTGATTTTGGATGCATTAAACGCCTATTATATGCATGGCTTCTTATGCACCCAGCAACATTCGTCCTTCATTTTGAACCATCTTTGCCAAACCATATGTTATTTTCTCTTGAGTTTTTACATCCTTTCTTCTATATGAACCCAGACTTCGTCTCAATGAACCTAGAGGTAACATATTCCTATTTGTTCTTAGATAATTTGCAATATGATCTAGTCGTTTTGAATTAAATACAAGAGGAASTAGACGGACTTYGAAAATTGAAAACTCGATATCACCCATCAGAACAGTATGTGATATTTTTCCGCAAAACCCAAACAGATACCTAAGCTTTCTCCTAAGTTCTCCAATTTAACATGTCRGTTTAGAAAGCATAAAATGGCGTATACCGCCATAGAGCAGGAATGGCGGCTGCAGTCACTTTCACTTTCAATGGGCTTAGGTTTCAGCTACTAGGCCAGGCCTGAACGACCCCATTTTGCCCTTTTGTGATAAAGCCACAAAAAGGATAGAGAGAAGAACATCCACAAGAAGGAAGGCCCATTTCACCTTGTACTTATTTGTTTYTCGAACAGGCCAAAATTGCCTGACAACCTGTCTTGGSTTTGTCAAATGAACCCTTTTATCATTACGTCGATAGCCTTCTTCAGTACATGGAAACTTCCTCGAAGTTATCAAGCCTGATTTGTCTTTATTGACATATTCCCTTCGGATGGTGAATCCAAGATGCGCTGCATACATGGCGTAGAAGTTTTATAACTCAGCCTCAGAGTCAAATTGTTGCCCTTCAAACGGTGTACGTTCCTTTAATATGACATCACTGCACACATTTCACCATAACTTGACGCGCTATTAAAGAGAAAAATGAAGCAACTGTGYGAAGAAAGTTTTGTCTGAATGGCGGATTCACWATCGCGTATCTAGCACAAATAGGCATACTMTTATTCCAATTGGATGAAGAGTKTGCATAGCATATTTTGTACTTCTTTTATATCTATAATAGATTCCTTTACGACAGAAAAAAAAGAGAAAAATGAAAAATCGGGCAATATTATGGGGATTTTGTCCCTTTTTTTTTTTTTTTTGAGTTCAAACAGATCTATTATTATTGGCAATATTATGGTTTCCTTAAAATTATTGTTCTCGTTCATGCAGCAATTTAAATGAACATTTGAAATTTGAACTGATAAAAGGGGGGAAAAAAAAAAGAAGCAAATTCCATGGAGTATCACCTTATAAAAGTAAAATATATTTTCAAATATGTTTCAGGAACAAGTAATCCTAGTTTATTTTACTCCTTTTATACTAATTCTATATTGGCGAGATTAGTGATGCAGATTTGACAGGAAACTTGGATAATTGAAAGAGCACATCTGGTGGTTATTTTTATGTTGGTATTAAACTCGTCTTTTGGCACAAGGAAAGCAAAACTCCATATCTATCTCAACTGTTGAAGTGGAGTATATTCCACAGCTGCTATGGATAAAGCATATGCTTGAATGGTATTTTTCAGAATAAAAATAAATAAATTAATGAAGAAAACTCGTTTTAGAAGGCTGAGGCACTGATATCTCGCTMTCTTAAGAGTCTTTGAGAATCGATGCGGTGGAAAATAATCCTTGTTTGTCTCCTCTAGGATATAACAACCTGACAATCATTGTTTAGCTTTAGCAATTTTGCATAAATTGCTATAGCCCAAGCTCCACCAAAGAACACATCTCCAAAGCTGATTTTTACTCTCAATGCATGCTAGCAACGACAATGTGCAACTCATACGACAAGACAATGGTATAARTATTCATAAAAAATGAAACTAAGAACATGTCCTTACAATCTAATGGATATGACCTTCAATTTTAATTCATCCATCTTAACAATGTATTAAGAGAGAAATTATGATATACCCTATACACATAAGTAACAAGGTAATGAATATTCATGTATATTCATCAATATTAAAAATGTACCTTCAACAATCTAATGGATATATCCTTAGAATCAAGTGGACATAACCTTACAATCTAATGGATATGACCTTCAATTTTAATTCATCCATCTTAACAATGTATTAAGAGAGAAATTATGATATACCCTATACACATAAGTAACAAGGTAATGAATATTCATGTATATTCATCAATATTARAAATGTACCTTCAACAATCCCCCACTCATTTTTTATAATGATGCAAGAATACAAATGATTGAGAGAGTACAATATCAGCTAAAGATAGATTACTATGTTTAATGAAGGTGTGCTTTGCATTGAATCTTCATTTAGTTGAACAATCTTCTAACCTTCATTGCCAGGGTGGACTGAGAATTGAAGTTGACAATATAAGTGAAAGAGAGAGTTATTGCTAACACATAATAATCTAGGCGTTAGAAATTTGAGCTTCTATAGCTAACACATTATGCTCTTGTAATTTCCTRATTTTATGAGTGATTWTGAAAAATAAGCCAATTTTTTCATAGCAAGCAACCTCACTTTCACATTCACATAAGTAAATCTGTCAAGGGTGTTCTTGTAACTTAAACATCCTACTCATTCAGAGTTWTAGGATAATGCACTTACAGCATAGGAATGAGTATAAAAAATATGTGCATTCTCTTATGTCCACCATATCATTTTTTTCCCCTTATTGAACCCAATTATAAGATCTCTGGTCCTTGGGTTGGGTATCCTCATACATCAATCATGAACTTTTAGGCTTCAAATTCACTCCCCTCAATGTACTTCAGATCTTATCTCTTGCCAAGGCCTTGGTTAATGGATCTGTAAGATTATCACGAGTATTCACATACTCTATATTAATAACACTCTTATTTAAATATGATCTTATAATATTATGCTTCATTCTRATGGATCTGAATTTACCATTCTAAAAGCGATTTTCAACTCTACCAATAGTTGCAGTGAGATCATAATGAATYAAGATAGAATGGAATGTTTTTTTTCAAGAAATGGAATGTCAAAGAATAAGTCTCTTAACCAATTTGCTTTTTCACTTGCTAATGCTAAAGCAACTAGCTCAGCCTCCATAGGAGAGTTAGCAATTATAGTTTAATTCTTTGATTTCCAACATATAGCACCACCTCCCATGGTGAAAATATAACTTGTGGTAGAGAAAGAATCACCTGACAAAGTATTCCAATTTGCATAGCAAAACCTTCAAGTACTGCAAGATGTTTTGCATAAAAGAAACCATAATTTTTTGTGCCAACCAAATATCTCATAATCYTATCCATGGCACACCAATGTTCTTCACTTGGCTTGCTAGTAAACTTGCTTAGGACTCCTATTGCATATGCAATGTCAGGTCTAGTACAATAGTTGCACAACGCAAAGTACCAATTAAATTAGTATAATCCTTTTGAYTACAAATCTCATTATCACTATCAATAGGAAATAAATGAATACTAGAATCAAAAGGAGCAATAACATGCTTGCAATCAACATAAATTATATWTATCCAATATTTTCTCAAAAAAATGTSATTGATCAAGAAATATGCCATCACTAGATTTTGTAATTTTAATTCCCAAAATAAAATTTGCTTCTCCCAAATCCTTCATGTTAAAATATTTCATAAGCATTTTTTTTTCATTTCTTGAACAATGTGCAAGCTCGAACAAAAATATCAACATATCATCCACATAAAGGAAAATGATCACATGTAGATTCTCAAAAGATTTATAATATATGTATTTATCATACTCATGTAAACAAAAGCCATTTCTAATCATGCAAAAATCAAAATTTTCATGCCACATTTTGGGTGCTTGCTTTATGCTATAAGGTAACTTTTTGAGCTTGCACGCTTTATTTTCTTCTCCAGGCTGAATTAACCCTCAGGTTGGACTATATAAAATTTTTATTCTAAATCTCAAAATGTRGTTTTAGCATCCATTTGATGAATATGTAAATCATGTATTGCAGCAATAGCGATCAAAAGTGTAATGGGTTATTCTTATAACAGGAGAAAAGGTATCAAAGAAATCAAGGTCTTCCTTTTGTGTAAAACCTTTTGCAACTAATCTAGCTTTATATTTATATATATGTCTATCAGATTTTAACTTCTTTTTGAGGATCCATTTACATCCAGTTATTTYACACCCAGGAGGCAGATAAACTAGCTTCCATGTGTTGTTAGAAGTCAAGGATTCCATCTCAATCATTTACAGTTTTTCTCCAAAAAATAGCATCTCTTGAAGACAAAGCCTCTTGGAGAGTGACAGGGGTTTCAATATTTTATAAACAAAATAATCAGAACGAAAAAATTTTTCTATTCTATCTCTTTTACTCCTAGATTCAGAAGTAATATTTGGCAGAATTGTGATAGGAGGTGCATCTTATTTATTTATTTTTTTTGGTAAAAACAATTGARGTAGTTAACTTGATGCATATTGTTTTGCTCTTGGAAAACATTTTGACCCCTACTATCCCTAGGCTTGAAAGGAAATTTATCTTTATGAAGAATAGCCTCATCTTTCCTTTCCCGCTTCCTCTTCCTTTCCTCTTGTGGTTAGAAACCCAYTGACTGCATATGYCTCGGTTCGAAATCACKAGGTAACCKGTTWGGTTTACTTTGGAAACGCTCCCAAGACCAAGCAATGGACGATCTTGCTATTTGTCATTGAATTTAAAAATTRTTTTATGGTCATAATTAAGAAATCTGTAAGTCGTACTAGATTTAGCATAACCAAGAAAAATACAAGTGGCARCCCTTACCTAATTTAGSCTTTTTARGGATAGGCAACTTCACATATGCCAAGCATCCCCAAATTCTTAAGAATTTCAAGTTTGGCTTATACCATTTCCATAACTTAGATGGAGTTCTCGTGGTATTTTTATGTGCACTTAATTGAAGACATGACATCCAGTTAAAATGGTTTCAACCATAAACTCGAAGGTGCAAAAGATTCAATCATCATAGCATTTGTTAACTCAATGAGTGTTYTATTTTTTCTCTCAGTCACACCATTAGATTGAGGAGAATATAGAGGTGTAGTTTCATGAATAATTCCCAAGGATTGAATATATGAATTGAATTCTAGAGATTCATATTATCTGCCACTATGAGTTCTAATTCTCTTAATCTTTTTATCAAACTGATTTTCTACTTCTGAGAGAAACAACTTAAATGTCTTCCAACTCTCCATCTTTGGCTCTGATATCAAAAAATGATAAATTTATTCTGAAACTCTACAATGCTGTTCTAATTCAGCATTCATCTGAACTGGTCGTGTTTTGGTATCAGAGCCAAAGATGGCGTATGATTTTCTTGTTGAGACTATTCAGATCTGGGTAAGATCTGGGTAGATCTAGTCTTATCCAGTGATTGTTTTTTGCATAAGATCGCTAAGGGTAAGCCGAGGAAGGCATGAGACCCTCCAACATGGCAACAAGTTGGTAGCCAGATTTGATCTTGATCTATTTAGAA
>MEJB01000026.1:1586355-1603518 GCA_001752375.1 Rhazya stricta | reverse complement strand
CAACAAGAAATTAAAAAGATAAAACAAGAGATAAAATATTTAAAAGAAAAACAAAAGCAAGATTCTGCTGTTATTCAAATTCTTCTTTCAAAACAAAATGAAAATTCCTCATGTGATTCAGGACCAGATGAACAATTAGAGCTTCCTAGCTAAATAGAAAACATTAATAAAATTCCTCYTGATTTCT
Source organism: Rhazya stricta (assembly GCA_001752375.1). Classification (NCBI taxonomy): domain Eukaryota; kingdom Viridiplantae; phylum Streptophyta; class Magnoliopsida; order Gentianales; family Apocynaceae; genus Rhazya; species Rhazya stricta. The sequence continues at coordinate 1,603,331 of MEJB01000026.1, read as the reverse complement.
TATTTGTCCTTAGGGAAATCACAGCTCAAAAATATCTCATTCACAATACTTTGAAATTCTCTTATGATTATGTTATAGATACTATTGCCTTATTTGATATTGGTGCAGATCTGAACTGTATCAAAGATGGTTTAGTACCTAAGAAATTCCAAGAATCTACAAATAGTAGATTATATGCTGCTAACAGTTCCAAGCTCCAAGTCAAATACAAGATTGAAGCTTCAATCATCCATTCAAATATTTCCATCAAAACTCCATTTGTGATTGTCAATGATATTTGTCATCCAGGAATCTTAGGAACTCATTTCCTAACCTTGATCACTCCCTATAAGGTAAATTCCAAATGTATTTCTTTCAAAACTAAAAATACCCGTCTATTTTTTCCCTTCTTAGAAAAATCTCAGACAAAAAATCTAAATCTCATCAAAGCATATTCTGTTCATAGAGATCAGATTAATGCTTTATCACTTTRCAAATCCTTTCAATTACAGGAATTTAAAAACACCTTATTTCATCTTGGAAGTCTGAATTATGTGGTAGATTTTATACCTAATATTATTAGGATTGCAAAACCTTTGCATGATAGATTAAAAAAGAATCCAGTCCCCTGGACGGATGAGCATACTACTTTAATAAAGAAAATTAAATCACTCGTAACTGAAATTCCCTGCTTGCATATTGTTGATCCCTCTCTATTTAAGTTTGTTGAAACTGATGCCTCTGAAATTGGTTATGGTGGAATTCTTAAACAATTGTTAAATGGGAAATAATCCATTGTTCGATATACTTTTGGACATTGGAATGAAACCCAAAAATTATATTCAACTATTAAGAAAGAAATTCTGAGCATTGTCATGTGCATACAAAATTTCAAAATGATTTATCAATTCCAAAATTTTTATTACGTATAGATTGTAAATCTGCAAAAGAAATTTTGCAAAGAGATATTCAAAACCTTGCATCAAAACAAATTTTTGCCATATGACAAGCTATTTTAAGTATATTTGACTTTGATATTGAATTTATAAAAGGAGATACAAATTCTATCCATGATTTTCTCACCAAAGAATTCTTACAGAATGCCACCCAGAAAAGCGAGAGAAAAAGATCGGAATGAGAGAGAGATCTCCAAAACCTCACAAAATACCTCCACAATGCCAATCATCCCAAGAAGATCTTGGTACAACATCTATGAAGAAGAAGAAAAGAAGCCTCAAAATTCCAGCCAAAATTCAGAGTTAATTCCCAGTATTCCATTGCAAGCACTGATGGAGACACTTGCAAATTTCAAAGAATTCCAAGAGCTCCTATCCAAATTCCAAGCAAGCTCTTTTGAAGATAAAAGCAAGGTTGTTGTCCMTGTAAAAACCCAACAAATCCAGGCAAAAAGTACCTCACAACGTACCTCCTAGATCAAGGAAGATACCTTGGTTGAGAAATCAATTTAAGTATCAGCCCTTTTTATTAAAAAACCCTTTTTTCAAAATATTATTTCAATTGAAAAATCTTTTTATGAACCTTCAGCGTTCAAACCAATCCAAAAACCTTTTGGATAGAATTGGTTTTACATACCAGTTCATCTACTAAAAACCCCTATTTATTATCAAACAATTTTGGAAATATGCAGTTCGGTGGAGATAAAACATTTTTTCTTAGAAAAAACCCACTAGCAACAAGCTTATTTCACTTTTAAAATTTTAAATATTTTGTCACCTGACACATGGGTGAAATCACAGGGAGAACTCAATCAGGAATTTGGTTTTCYAGGTACCTGTAAGAGTGAACTTTTCATCAGGAGAYATTCACCTACTGGGATTACCAGCAGGCGTGGTACAATTCCTTTTACATCTAGAATTACAAATCCCAGTGCACATGGTTAATATATTTTGATATCCGTCTATGTGATGCCTCAACCTTCCCCTTCTGGTTCATACAATGGTGGGATATCTTCGGAACTATCGAAGAATGGTTGAATCAAAAATCGCACTTAAAAACTGCATTCAATACCTTCAAATCTCACTACAAACCAACTCCTGAAGAATCCCATTTTGGAACATTACCCTTGTTCCACACAAAATTCTATTCACCACGGGTTCTGTCATGGTATGTAGAATACAATTCCTCAATAAAAATTCCGATCATCCAACGAAAATTTCAGATTAAATGGTAGACATCCTTCAAAATTCCACCATCTTTTCAAGTCTTATCTATTATAGAGTTCTGTCAGCAAAGACAGACAATGCAAAAGATTATGGCTCCGACTATCACATTAGACCAGAAAGAATTCCTCAATGAGAAATCCCAGCTCCCAGCAAAGCTTGCAGTAGCCAAATCCCCTAAAGAAATGCAGCAACTTCTGTTGTAATACATCCCACCATCATCATCAAAGGCAGTGTCATTTGAAGACTCAACGACATCACCTGCCCCAGACGAAGCCGATCTACAGTAATATATGAGAAGAAGACTTCATAGGAACTCCAGTAGAAATACTGGAGAATACTCTAGCACTCTACATAGAAAATTATTGTAAACACTGTTCAAATGCACTGTACGCCGTAGCATTTACATTGTACACTGTAGCACTTCTGATTTTCACTGTAGCACTCACGAAAACACTGTAGAAATACCCCCTCCTGGATTCTATATAAGAAGGCTTCTCCCACATTGTTGAGGGACGAAAAACTACGAGCAAAAACACTCTTCTAGAATTAGAAATCCCTTTCCTCATTCTGYTCGATCTTTTCTGAATATCATCAGAAGAAATTGTATCCCAGATTTTATAAGYAAGTCTTCTTACTTATATTTTCTAATTTATAATATATATAAATTCTGATTTTATAAATTGTTTTCATACATGCATATGGAAGGCACTGCCTCCTGCCTCTCATGCATCTTTAAATACCTGTTTGTTTGATTAAATTCCTGAATGGCCTGTTTAACTGCTTGACTTATCTGTTTAAATTACGTATTATTTATTGTGTGGTTTGTTTGTTTGTTTTTATAAATTGTGATTATTAGAAATTTACGAATACTCCTTGTATCAATATATATATATATATATATAAACTTAGAGAAATTATCAATAAATGTAATAAAATATTTATTTTCTCCTCTTGTCAAATTCCTCCAAATTCTCTTACATTTGTATGAATCAATTCAAGTAATTCARTTTGTTTATTTACGTTTTTATGAGGCTCCTTGGTGATTTTTACTGCAAATTCCAAACTTTTMAAACTTCTTGTGCTACTAGAAAAATATATTTTTGGGGGCACTTTTATGGTATAATAAAGGTACAKCCTGCATTTGTGGCACATGTAGAAGTGCCCTCCATTCTTGGGTTGGCATACGAGTGATGAGATGCAAATGCTTTATTAAACTTAGATTAAAAGGGGTACTTACAAATGCCCCTAAATATAGGAGGTAAATGTACCTATTTRGAGAATAAAATGACATTACCATGTGCCATATTATGTACTTTTGAGGCACTTCTTACATGTATTAATTATTTTGCATTTGAGGCACTTAATTTTGTGCCGTGGACATTTAGAAAGGCCCCATATATATATATATATACATACATATATATGTATATATACATATGTATATATATGTGTGTGTGTGTTTGTTGTGAATCATATATATGTGTGTGTATATATATATATATTTTTTTCATTCCAAACCTACACTAGAATTAATTAAAAGGAAGAAAAAAATGATCATCAAAAAATGCAAATCATTATACAAAATGGTAAAAATGAATTTTAGTATATATAGATCTAAAATTATGCTTTCACATATGTGTCAAAATGACATAATAAATGTGTAAAACACTCCATGTCCTCCAAACATAGCAAAATAGGCAACAACATTTAGTTTTTTCTCCAAAAGAATGCATATATGAGACATAACTTATGTATTGAATATCTAACTTAACGACCTTCCTTCAAAACCCACATTAAACAAAGCACCAATTATTAAAAGATCCATGGTTTGCACAAGCAACTAAAAAAGTACAATGGAAAAATTAATTTCATGTTTATGCAATTGAACAAGTATATATAGTATGACAACAAAAAATGAGCTATTAGCAAATTTTTGGTTTCCAGAATGAAGAAACAAGGTTTTCATGAGTACTAGTACGAGAAATGCAGATATAGATAATTGTTTATGCTAGGTATGCGCCTAGACTAGGCATTATCAGTTGTATGTTGCTGCTGTATGCTTTTTTGCTTTCTTCTCAAGTTGCCAGACGACATTGAAKTGTTTTAAATTAAAGAAGCTAGGATTTAGAAATCTCACAAGAACAACTCGTGGTATTGTTCTCGATTCCGCWTCCATTGCAAAAGGCCCTAATTTAATCTTATTATTCGAAATTATGCTCTTTTGTAAATTCTAAGGTATATTCAACAGTGAATAACGACAGCTCTAAGCTAGTAGAACGCCTAATAAGATTATGTTACTCKTTGTTGGTTTCTAGCAAGTATATCAGAGTAATKATTTGTAAACTTTCAGAAAGCTATATCAAAAAGCTTCCTAGTAATTTCTCAGATYTTGCATGGTATCTGAAGCTTTCTTAGTCAAATCCGTCTAAGGCTGCTCAATTCAAGTAAATTCCTTATCAAATTCAAACAAACTCCTGATCCTAATTTCTCAGTATTAGCTATTAATTCAAGAAAACTCCTCATCAAATTCAGTAACCACAACATAACTTTCTTCCCTAGTAAATTCAAGAAACTCCTCATCAAATTTAACAATAACAACACAATCTATTCTTCTCTAATCAATTCAAGAAAGCTCCTCATCAAATTCAACAATCAGAACTTAACCCATACACTCATTAATTCAAGCAAACTCCTCATCAAATGTAACTAGTAGAATTTAGTGCACAAATTCAACCAACAACCAAATTTCAAAAATGTAAGCATAACATAATTAAAATCAATCGAACTTCAAAACAGTGACATACCAAAGGAGAAGGCCAAGCAATAGTTACTCCTATTGCACTTCCTATTGTATTGAATTCCTCATATGCCCTAATCAATGGCTCATCTCACTAATATGGCATGTTAACATGCACTTSACAACAATGTCGGCCTAACAGGTGCCCTCTAACTTCTTTAAGTGCATTCAAACTTTGGATATCTCCCTTTCCAAACTTTTTAGAGTTGTCAAGTTTTCTCATAAAAATAATAAAATCACCAACCTAAAATGTCGAATTCAGTTATYTTAAAAAAGATAATGAAATATCGGCATTAATTTCTTAACATGAACTAGAAGAAAGTAGTTTCTATTTTAGTGACTCAACTTACCTTAATGCATTGTGAAGTGGTTGCCAAGGGAACATTAGCACAACTAGTTTGTCCTTTATTTAGTTGTTCAACCATGCTTTTCAATTCAGCAATTATTGCATCTTGTTTGTTAATTTTTGAATTCTGTGGACTAAGACTACACTCCAACCCCTTCATAGAAGCTTCACTTTCCTTCACCAATCGATAACATGTTGTAGCACGAGGAATAGGACTAAATAAATATGTGATGGCTCGAAACCACACATATGAACTTTTCCAGGTGGATCTTTACCAAAAACTTTGAAAAACAAATCACCAACACTAATATGGTCTATTGATCCAGTTGAAAATTGTCTTTGATTTTCTTTCAATTGAGTCTTATACATATAATAAATAACAAACATCATTTTATGACATTGAAAGTCACAATGGTTGATTTAAAATTAAGAGTYACACTCTAACTTACAAGAGCATCTCTTACTGTTTTTGTAGGTCTGAGTAGTGTAACATGTCTTGAACATTTCAATGTGGGAAGGAGGATGACCCAACTTCTTTTCCTATAAAATCACAAAATATCCTTGCGTGAAACTTTAATTTCAAGAAATTGTAAGTATCTTGTGTAATGAAAATTACAACATATATTAAGTTTAAATCATGGACTAAATTATGAGCAAATGTATTAAAGTTACCATTTCGTCTTCAATTTTAGCACAACTCATTTTTAGAGGAGTATGCTCCATTGTTTTCTTTGCTTTATGCRTCTTATTTGCTTCACGAAGTTTCTCCTTTATAACTAAAAAAGGAAATAGTGAGAAAATATTTTTTTTTTTTCAGATGGAAAGAAGAAGTAATTGCTACATATCTTTGCATTTTATGTATTCCAATAGGATAAGAAATTGCTTCATTACTCTTCAACAATTTGAGTTGGCTTATTTGCCAAACTGTCTGATGTATTAAGGTCAAGAATTTCAGATTTAACTCTTGCTCTCCAATTTCTCCTTTGCTTTCCTAATTTCTTCAAAATCCAAAATTATGAACCGGCTGGTAACTCAAAATTTTTTTTTTTTTTGTGGCATAAAGGATTATTATTTATCAATTCAATCATTATATGAAACATCTCATCATTTCTAAATGAAAATATCATATTATTTTCCTATTTGTTTCTACCTTTATCAAAGCATATCATCTCGTCCTTTTTAGCTTCAGGCACTGTACACCATTCACGAACATCAAGTGGAGCATATCTACCAATTCCTGTCAGTGTCCCCAAGTAACTCAGTTAACYTTTTCTTGTTTACACCAATAGGTTGTCCCCCCTTATTGCGATCCACTTGAATGAGTTTCTTACCATCTTTGCATGCCCAAATACTTGTGATTGTTTACACCAATCATGCATATGAAGTGGAGCATATTGACCAATTCTTGTTAGTGTCCCTATGTACTTAGTTAACTTCTTCTTGTTTACACCAATAGGTTGTCCCCGGTTATCGCAATTCACTTGAATGAGTTTCTCACCATCTTTGCATGCCCAAAGATGAGGCATATGTATAGGTCCTCTTCTTCTCAGCTTCAGGGGAACCATTTTCATTCTCTATACCTTTATCAAGAATTAGAAAATAAATYGAGTTATAAGAAGTTGCAATGAGCTTGTCACTGCAACCTAACTTAGAACACACAACAAATAAGATTTAAAGATTCCTTAAAAAAAAAAGTTGCGAAAGACTTCATCCCTAGGTTTAAACATATATTTAGTTACTTTCACTTAATCCTAAGATGAGGGATTACATGTTTTAAAGCTGTCAATCACCAAAGATTGTGCCATGAGAGAAGCAAAAATTAGAATGAAAATTTTGAATAGATCATTTCTCCTCTTCTTTCTTTAGACTATCCTTTTTTGTTTTACGGATATGGATTGATTTTTTATTTGTGCTTGTTTTGTTAACTTTCTTTGTTTTGAATCAAGTGATGGAGTCTTTCGGAATAGAAATTAGATAGGCTCTTCCCCTTTCCTTTGAGATAGAAATGTCCTCTAGAAGCCTTATGCCGATCAGTTAGACTGATCTTTTTGATATAGCTTTTTTGGTCTTTTTAGTGGTTGCGCCTTACCAATCTTGTTCATGGACCTTTTCCATATTTATTAAACAAGAAGAAAGTTTATCAGGGAAAAAAAACCTAGTTATATACCATGTTCATCATTTTGGTAAAAGAAACACTACCTATTCTAAGTGACAAAACTGCATGCAATGGATTATTCTTGAAACATCATTATTAAGGTCTAATCCTTGATTTGATCGATGATGATTAAGGAACATCATRCAATTATTCACAACCCACAAAGCTTAATTACAATTGTCTCTATTAAGATGATCCTAATGATTYAATCTTGAGCTGATAACTTAAAAAGCAACGTGCTTTTACTCAATCTCGATCGTTGTACTACAACTATTTATACTTGAATGTTTGTTTCTTAATATATTATGGTTTTCATTTTGTASAAGGAAGCAATTATTTTAGTCAYGAAGGGTCTTTAACAAGGGAAACATTTTAACTACCGAATATTGATGTCATCAATAACTAACAATGACCAATTTTGACGGAGAAGAAAGCTAGAAATTGTTTAGAAATATCATGTTATACCAGAAGATTTTAACAGAAGTTTCCCTAAACTTGAAAACTTTAAACAAATGCTAGAAGTTTATAACAAAAGATCAATTAAACAAAAATAAAAATTTGCAGAACTTGCAAACTTCTCAAAGCATTGCTGACCTTCAGGTGTACTTGTCACACATCTTGAATGCCTTTTCCTCTTCTAGTCCGCGGAGCCATACCTRATTAAACGAAACAGAAAAATGAGACAATTAATGAACGTGCAATGGAAGAAACAAGTCCATATAGGGTAGAGATGAATTAAATAATTGTACAAAACAGTCTATTTAAGCTAAAATTCTAGCAATACTGTACAATTCCTATTACTTCAAGAGTTCGTCATCATTATTATAACTGATTATTCAAAATTGAAACCTACTAATCACATGTCAATCTTATCTAAATGATCCATGTCATAAACGTATCTAGCTTGTGTAGGAATAGCAACATGCCACCCTTTCTGAAATTGATCTTCAACATAAACACTTGCTTTGCTTTTGATGCAAGAATAAATGACTCATTGTAGCGCTTGACATTTGTGAAATTAGTTACTGCAAAACCATCTTCATCTTGCTTCAACCTTGATCATTTGGAAACCCAATCWCATTCTAAGACAAACTTTTGATCCCCCGAGTAATAGAGTTCAATGATATCTTTCAATACTCTATATTACACAATTTCTCCAGTAGTAGGTTTTTTATCTTTGGCACTTGAAAAGCTTCAAATAGTTGCATTGACAATAACCCCACTATTTTGAGTTTTCCTTTTCTTTTCCAATCTTCTTGTATGGAACCTAAAGCCATTTACTAGGCATCTTTTATACTTTTTACCCACAAAAGTTGGACTCTTAGCAAGAAACTTCAAATCAATCATTGTTGGATCTTCATCTAGCATTGCCAAATCCCGGAACCTAATAAAATGTATCACGTTAAGGATTTAAGATTAACAAATAAAATAGGCTAATAGCATAATGTAATCATCTATACTTACAGATTTAGAAAACCATAGGGAAAATGTTTCACTATGAATTTGGTCAACTTCATTCTTCAAAGCTCRAGGATTTTCTCTCTTTATAACGTCGAGGTGTTGTCTACAATTAAGTGGGGCTTGTATGAGAATTCTTTGGAAGAATTTTTTACTGGAAAAAAAAAAGAAATATCAAAGTATTCATTATATACGTATAACTTAGTCAATGTATGGTTTGACTGCATCACTATTGAATATAACATATCGATGTCCCTTTGTTAATATTTCATCATCAAGTGACATTGCAACCCCTTTTCCAAATRGATGCTCAGAAGATGAAAGAACATCTAAACCTATTCTTTCAATTGCATCATCATCATTTCTACTAACACGGTTATGTCTTAATTCAACATTATTAGCAAAGTAAAGAAAACAAAATGTTAAGCACTATTCAGCCGAATAACCCCCAGCAATGGAACCTTCTGGATTTCCTATCTCATAGACATAGGATTTCAAAGTGCATAGATACCTAAGAAAAGTTCTACTAAATAATTAGTAGGAGTTTTAAGAATATGAAAGGACAACCTTATTATGAGAAATAAATTTATTACCTCTGTATTGAATACATCCAGTGATAAAGTATTGGTCCACCTAACTTTAACTCGGTAGCCAAATGAACACAAGGATGTACACTTATCCAACTGACAAAGTATAAGAGAAATGTTGTTCTCCAATTGAACAAGTTTTTGAAGTTCAAGAACTTTAGAACATAATTCCCTAGAGTATCGACTCAACTTCATCAAAGTAGCTCAAACCTCTTTCTTTAGGTTTTTCTCAAAGCTAATGGTAGAAGTTGCAACGTTAAAATGTGATAATCATGACCCTTAAGTCCAAGAATCTTTGGAGGCTTTAATTGAACACACCTTGATATTTTTGATGAATAGCCATCTAGAACATTCAACATTTTATGAGTAGAAGAGAATGTATCTTTCTCCTTCTCACTAAACATGTAGCAAGTTGGAGGTATAGTTGTTTTACCTAATTCATCTTCTATAGGGCGAAGTTCTACTCTAAGACCCATTTCTTTTAGGTCTTGTCTTGTTTTGTACTCTTTGCTTTTATCTAAATTGATCAAACAATTAACAATTTTCTCATGGACATTTTTGTAAAGTGCATGACATCAAGGTTATGAGGAACTAAGTTATCCTTCCAATATTACAATTTGGAAAAAAAAAAAATATATACTCTTCTTCTTCCAATTGAATGGTAACGTTTGATTGTCAGAAACTATTTGGCAAACTTAGTATAAAAACCTTCTAATTGAGTCAATGTACTTGAACTTAACATTCTAGATGGGGGGTCTCTATGTTCCTTTGTACCATCAAAAGATTGTAAATCATCTCAAAATGGATGATATTTTTTTAAAAATTGACGATGGCCCATATAGCATTGCTTTCCTCCATGCTTAGCTGCTCAGAACATGTATTCTCTCGACAAACTGAACATGCAAACTGTTCTTTAGTGCTCCAACCAGATAACATTGCATAAGCTAGGAAGTCATTGATAGTCCATAATAAGGCAACTCGCATCTAAAAATTCTGCTTAGATGAATCATATGTGTTCACACCAATATTCCACAACTTCTTTAATTCTGCAATCAATGGCTATAAATAGAAATCAATATTATTTTTAGGAGATGAGGAACCAGGAATAAGCAATGACAACATTAAGTATGGTTATTTCATGCACATCCATGGTGGCAAATTGTATGGTATTAAGATTATGGCCATATACTATGAGATGCACTCATATACTTGAAAGAGTTAAACTTATCGGTTGCTAACCTTAATCTCACATTATGAGATTTTTAACCAAATTCTAGATGTTTATTATCAAACTTATCGGGTGCGACCTTCATCATGCCATCGCATATCAACTACAGTTTTACAAGAAATAAATAAGAGCTGTAACCTAGGCTCCAAAAAAATTGCCACATAACCTTCTTTGCGATTTTTTTCTTCTCGGTAGTTTCATCATCTTCTGGCATAACCCACCATCTTTCATAATAAATTTTGCACACTACAAACGAACTGGTGTTCACCCCAAAATAAGGTACATTATTAGGACAAGCATCAAATTTCTCATTTTGAATTCCAATTGCATCATGTACTAACTCCTCTATATTATTAGCCGGATTAGAATATCACAAGAGGCATTAGGTAATGGAGCTGTCTCATTAYGGAAAGACTATTCTCCATGAGTTATCCATTGGGTGTAATCCTTGATGATCTGTTAAATCTCAAATGAACTTCTACACCTTCCTTTCTCAAGATTATGCCATTTTTACACACTTTGCATGGGCATAATATCRTTCCGTCAATAATTGAATTAGAGAATGCAAAATCAAGAAAGTTTTACAACCCTTTCCTATACCCTTTGGTTGTCCTAGATAACTTCATCCAACTTTTATCTGTATTTTGTCCAATGGAAGTACACATGAACAAGTCTAAAAAATTAATTAAAATCCACAATTAATACACAAGTACTAAGGGCCAGCCATGATGCAAAAACAAAAAACTTGATAGTTCAAATTAATTAGAAACAAGCCTATATTGATAGCCTAAAACAACAAAAAGCATAAAACTCAAAAGCAAAAGAGACTACAATGCAAGTTAAAGCTCAAAGCATATACTTATAGTCAAACTCAAGTAGATTGATGATTGAAASAGTATTAGAACATCTATAATAGTGATTGATTGCAAGCATTTTCCATTCAAAATGGTTCAAACACCACTACAGCAGATTTATACTTCTGCAAAGCTCTAACAGAGCATTGTTCATGGTGAAGTCTATATCTTATATTTTTTTAGAAACATTCAATTATGTTGGTTTAGGAACCAAAAATTCCTCAAAATGTTTAACTAGGATGCTTAAAATGAACTAGGAGTAGCTCATGATTAATTGAATAATCTTAAGTGAACCAAAAATATTGAACCAAAAAATTCCTTATGATATGGGTCAGGGATACTGAAGTTTTTAAGAGACTTATAGGCTAAGTGTTCAAGTTTGAATTTCTCGAGGTGTTATTAGTACTGCCCTCATACCTCAGAACAATATAAGTACAGAGTATTGATCTATTCCCTATAACACTAGGAGGATTGAAGGTGTTGATTGTAAGGGTGTCTCAGAATAGGAGGAGGCCTAGTATTTTGAATGTTATAGCTTTTTCAATATTAGAGAATACAACCTGCACAACAGSTGGTTCTCAACTCATAAGGTAAAAGAATGTATGGTATAAATTGCTAATAACATAACATGATATAGTACCTTAAAATAATAGCTTTRCTGCTCGATTAGTTGATCACCACAAGATAACCTAAATGAATTACAAGTTTTATATTTGAATGCTCTATTCAATAGAATAACTACCTTTTAACTATAGGATATAAAAGTTCATTTTAATGTCTAAAAGCTATTATTAAGAAGTCCTATCAAACTCCATTGAACAACCTGATGAGGAATTTTTAATGTCGGAAAGCTATTTTTATTCTTTTATACCTGTCTAATAAAYAATCAAAATATTCAAGCATCAGTTTCTGATTTTGGTTGTTGATGAGGAAATCTTTTATCTCATGAATCARCAAGATCGCTTGAGGGTGTCCTAGTCCTTAACCCATACATACCTTGTTTCAAGAACTCARCCACGAAGATAAGAAGACTTTAAATAACAAAWAATATGATATGAGTCATGGATACTAAAGTTTTTAAGAGATTTATAGGCTAAGTGTTCAAGTTTGGATTTTTGGATGGTGTAATTGGTACCGCCTTYATACCTCAGAACAATATAGGAACGGAGTATTGCTCTTTCCCTATAACACTGAAGATTGAAGGTCTTGATTATCTTGGGGGTTTTAGAATAGGAGGTGGTCTAGTGGGTGAATGTTATAACGTTTTCAATATTAGAGAATACAATCTGCATAACAGTTGGCTGTCAACTCAAAGTGCAAAGCACCCTATTGGATGTTGTAGATCCTTTCCCTACGAGAATTTAATCCAACTTGGACARCTTCTAGATACATCATTTTAGTTAAATTTTCACAAAAGTYGCCATACATTACTTAMGATTTCTTTTTTATTTACATGTTTTGATTGCTTAGAATATACACCAACTTCCAAAAGGTTTAGCATGCTTAATGGTCATGATGAAGTGGCAGGACATTTTGAGAATAATAAAACCACAAATATTCTAAATTTGTATACTATTTCTAACTGTATGCTAAATTGCCAATTTCAACAACGTCTATGACCAGTAAGCTTGTTTTGTAACTTATACAAATTATTTRTTGCTTCATACAAAGAAAAATCAGAATTCAAGAGATAGAAAACATTACCCATAAGCTAAAGACTTGTGCAATTATGGTCAGCCCAACCAGGATTCAATAGATTTTGCAATTATAGTTAACCCAACCAGGACCAGTAAACAAATTTTCTAGTCTTCACCTCTATTTAATTATACTCGTACAAGAAAAATCAGATTTCAGGAGATAGAGAAATCAAAAGACATCTAACAGGAAAATTTTTTAAAATAAAAAAAACAATCAGCCCTAAACATAAATCCAAACGTAAGACTGATGCAAAGTCTTCAAAGAAAACATTACCAGTAAACCCGTCAAATAATGTAAAAAATAGAAGTCTTCTAAGAAAGAGGCGACTAAATATGCCTTTTAAACTACTGAAATTATAATAGTAAGAATAGTATAAGAGTGATGCAAAATCTTCTAACGGAACATAATTTTTTGGCATACCATTCAACATAAACCCAGAAATCTAAAGAAGCAACCACTACACTAGACATTTGAACACAAATGAACTCTAATTAGATGGAATTTCTTTAGGATTTTTGTGCCAAATGGAAGTAGGAAGCTATCTCTTGATTACCTAGACCAATGAAGCTGGGGCTTTGGTAGTAAAGTTAAGATTCACAATCACCACTAAAGAAAGGTGGTTTTTTTTTTAATAGTAAATTAGGGATTCACTATTGCCTTGTTCAGAGGATGTGTTGTTAGAAGGTTTTTTTAGGTGCTCTTGCCAATGGGGGAATTGTTGTCATTGTCGGAGGAGATAGCCACTGTGAGCCAACATYGGAGAAGGAGGGAGGTTTTGAGAAAGGGAATATAGGTAAAAGGCCTAATCCACAACAAAACTTTGTGTAAAAGGCATTAGGTAAAAATAATAAACATTATTTTTACCTAATAAATAACCAATTTACATTTATACCCTCAGCACTTTTGAACATAGTGGGATAGTTTTATACTCCAACTCATGCGMTTTTCCATTTTCACCACTCACTAATGTCTTTCATATAATTTTAAAAGTAGTGCCTCTCCTTCTTCTTCTTCTTTTTCTCCACTGCCTTTCTAGTTCCACTTTTTTGCATATTCATCATCTTCGCGACTTATCTTCCAGGCTTTGCATCATCTGCACTTCGCAAAAGCTCAAATATCTTAACACATTCATCATAAGGAAAAACCTCACTTTACATGCAAAAAAAATTAAATTTTCTAGGGTTTATCAATAAAACAGTGATATATACCTTGATACGGTGATTTCAAAGAATATATTTTTAGTAAAACAAAAATGGATCATTATAAAGCTTTGATTTCTAGCATTATATTGGTCAATATGTTCATCATAGCAGGCCACTGTGGTAGACATGTCTACCACGACTCCCTGCTGTCATGAACCCACTCACCAATATATGTGCACCACAAAGGCCACCATGATAGACATGTCTACCATGGCAAGTATATGTGATGAATACACATTAATATACTTACATTATAGTAGGAAACCGTAATAGATACATATACCATGGTGGCTTGCTGTGATGCATATATATTAGTGCGTGATCATCACAGCAAGAGTAATGACATGACCATTACGGTGGCATAGAGTGATGACAACGACCAATTCACTCATCATAGCAAGCCCCCATGATGGACATGTCCGTCACCGTGGCCTGCTATGATGCACGTATTTCGTTAATATCGAAGAGCTTCATTTGTATTTAGCATCAATTCAGTATAAAAAAGTTTCTTTTTAATTATATCTTGATTATTTATGTTGTATAGGTTCATCGCAATATCCCATTGTGGCAAGCAACCTATCATGATGGCATGTTGTGATGAGATGTTCTTAAACAAAATATATTAATTTTAGTATATCTTAATTCTGAATTAGCTTAGGAAGGTTTTCTGGTTTAGAAATATTTCCAACTTACACAATATTAGCTYATCAYAGCACCAGCCATTGTAGTAAATGTATCATGGTGGACCCTCTRTTATGAGCAAAAGTGGGCAAATGTGGACTAATGCTCATCATAGCAGCTCACCGTGGCAAGCAACCTATCATGAYAGTCTKTTGTGATGAGAAATTCTTCAACAAAATGTATTAGTTTCATTATATCTTAATTCTAAATTAGCTTTAAAAGGTTTTCTGATTTAAAAATATTTCCAACTTAAGCAATATTCACTCATCACAGCATCCCATTGTGGTAGGAAGTGTATCACGTGGACCCTCCGTGATGAGCAAAAGTGGGCAAGTGAGGAGTAATGCTCATTACAACAGCCTGTCATGGCAGATAATCTATCTCGGTGGTCGGCTGGTGACGAGGAATTCTTTACAAAAATGTAGTAGTTTTAGTATATCTTAATTCTAAATCAGCTTCAAAGGTTTTCTGAGTAATATTTTCAATTTACGAAATATATGCTCATCACAGTAGCCCGCTGAGGCAGGCATTGTATCATGTGGCCCACTGTGATGAGCAACATCTTTGTAAAAGGAACACTTGAAATGTTCTAAGTGAATGTTATAATGACACGATTTCTATTTCTATAATTGGATTGCTAGACAACGTGTTACTTCTCTTTTTACTATAGGACAGAGTAGGATAGAACATATATCTAGATACTAAAGATTTATAGATCACAACTAATTCATTATTCCATCGAATATGTAATAATAAATCAAGTTTTAAGCTTTTCATTTTAGTAATTTTGCTAATTGATAGAGTAATGCTCATCACAGTAGCATGGTGGTAGAAAACTGATCACGATTGCCCACGGTAATGAGAAATTCTTCACAAAAATGTATTAGTATTGGTATATCTTAATTCTAAATTAGTTTGAAAGGTTTGCCTTTTAGTAATATTTCCAATTTAAGGAATATATGATTATCACAGCAGCGCCATTGTGATGAGCAATATTTGACATCATTTTGTCATCACTTCATTTGTGAAATAAATCGTTGAAATATTCCAATTGAATGTTATAAYAACATAATTTCTATTTGCGTAAATTGGTTTGCCTAAACAACGTGTTACTTCTATATCTACTATAGCACAAAATGGGATAGAACATATACCTCGATGCTAAAGATGTATAGATAACAACTAGTCCATATTTTATCGAATTTGTAATTATACATCATTTGCAAGGGTTGTCACTTTAGTAATTTTATAACTTGATGGCATCATGCTCATCACAGCGGCTTGCAGTGGTAGGCAACCTATCATTGTGGCCTGTTGCGATGAGAAATTCTTCAAAACAATGTATTAGTTTAATATATCTTAATTCTAATAGAGCCCATGCCTCGATGTTAAAGATTTATAGATCATAACTAGTTCATTATTCCATCGAATATGTAATTATGAATCAATATTAAAGGTTACCACTTTAATAAATTTGCCAATTGATGGAGTAATGCTCATCACAGCAATCTATTGTGGCAGGCAACTTATCATGGTGGCCTGTTGTGATCAGAAATTCTTCACAAAAATGTATTAGTTTTAGTACTTTAATTCTAAATTAACTTGAAAGGTTTTTAATTTAGTAATATTTCTAATTTGCAAAACATATACTCATCACAACGGCCTGCCGTGGCATCCATTTTATCACAGCAGCCCCCTACATCATGCATTATATCACAGCGGCCCGCTGTGGTAAACATTGTATCACAGCTGCCACRCCGTGATGAGGAATATTTAGCAAAAATCATCACTTGTGGTCATTTTCTTGT
>MEJB01000026.1:1571264-1585916 GCA_001752375.1 Rhazya stricta | reverse complement strand
GGCAGGCATTATATCACATAGGAGCCGAGTGTGGATGAAGCAATAATTTAACAAAACCATGCACTTGTTGTCCCCATTTTTTGAAGTAAAAGACCCTTTGAATATTCAATTGAATGTTATGATAACAAATAATTTTCTATTTTCATAAGTTGGGATTGCTAAACTACGGCCAGCTGTTACTGTTTCTTTCTACTATACAACAAAGTGGGGATAAAACATATTTAAATAGATGTTAACAGAATTTATAGATCATCAATAATCAGAGAGTCAGCATGCGAATATAATAATTATAAATCATTTTTAAGGTTGTCAATATAATGAATTTTGCAATTGGTGCTCATCACAATAGCCGCGCTGTGGCAAGGCAGTCCTCCCTATCACGTTGACACTACTGATGATGAGATATTCTTCTACAAAAATGTATTAGTTTTTAGTATATCTTAATTCTTAAAATTAAACTTGAATAGGTTTCTATTTTAGTAATAATAAGTTTCTAATCTAATACAGAATATTACTCCATCCACAAGCGGCCCGACCATAGCAAGACATTGTATCACACAGCTCCTATTGTAGTGAGCAAATATTGAACAAATATCATCACTTGTGGTCTTCCTTTGTAAAAAGAACCCTTGATATGTTCCAATTGAATGTTATAATGACATAATTTCTATTTCCATAAGTTGTATTGCCTAAACGTGTTACTTCTCTTTCTACTATARCACAGAGTGGGATAGAACATATATCTGGATGCTAAAGATTTATAGATCACAACTAGTCCATATTCCATCAAATATGTAATTATAAATCATTTTTAAGGTTGTCACTTTAATAATTTTTCCAATTGATGGAGTAATGCTCATCACAGTGGCAAGCTACCTATCACGGTGGCCCTCTGTGATGAGAAATGCTTCACAAAAAATGTATTTATTTTAGTATATCTTAATTCTAAATCAGCTTGAATTATTCTGTTTAGTAATATTTTCAATTTACAAAATATATGCTCATCACAGGGGCCTCCCGTGATAGGCATTGTATCACAATGGGCCCTGCTATGATGAGCAATATTAACAAAAATCATCACTTGTGGTCATTTTTTTGGTCAAAAAATGACCCTTGATATGTTCCAAGTGGATGTTATAATGACATAATTTCTATTTCCAAAAGTTGGATTGCCTAAACAAGGTGTTACTTCTCTTTCTACTATAGCACAATTTGGGATAGAACATATATCTAGATGCTAAAGATCTATAGATCACAACTAGTCCATTATTCCATCAAATATGTAATTATAAATCAAATTTTAAAGTTTTCACTTTAATAATTTTGCCAATTGATGGAGTAATGTTCATCACAAAAGCCTACCGTGGCAGGCAACCTATCACAGAGGTAGGCGATGATGAGAAATTCTTCACAAAAATGTATTAGTTTTAATATGTCTTAATTCTAAATTAGTTGGAAAGGTTTTTTTAAATAATATTTCCAATTTACATAATATATATTCATCACAGCGATGCCGTTGCAATGAGAAATATTTGACAAAAATCATCACTTGTGGTCACTTTTTTTGTAAAAAGAACCCTTGAAAAGTTTCAATTGAATGTTATAATGACATAATTTTCATTTTTATAAGTTAGATTGCCTAAACAACATGTTACTTCTCTTTCTACTRTAGCATAGACTGGGGTAAATCATATATCTAGATGTAAAAGATTTGTAGATCACAACTAGTCCATTATTCCATCGAATATGTATTTATAAATCAATTTTTAAGGTTGTCACATTAATGATTTTTCCAATTGATGGAGTAATACTCATTAAAGCAGCCAGCKTTGGCAAGCAACCTATCACTGTGGCCCGTTGTTATGAGAGATGATTCACAAAAATGTATTAGTTTTAGTATATCTCAATTCTCAATCAGCTTGAAAGGRTTTTTGTTTAGTAATATTTTCAATTTACAGAATATCTAATCATCACAGCGACCCRCCATGGTAGGCATTGTATCACAATATTTAACAAAAATCATGACTTATGGTCATTGTTTTTTAAAGGAACCGTTGATATGTTCCAAGTGAATGTTATAATGACATAATTTTTATTTCCATAAGTTGGATTGCCTAAACAATGTTTTACTTCTCTTTCTATTATAGCACAAACTTTGATAGGACATATATCTATATGCCAAAGATGTACAGATAGATCACAACTAGTCTATTATTCCATCAAAGATGTATAGATAGATCACAACTAGAGGGAGTTGAACCTAAATCAGATGTTAATTCCTCTATGTTCCCACCCGCTACACCAGTATCTTCAGGAAGATACTGCCTTTCTGAATCCATACCATCCCAATCTGTTTGCATCTCAATCATTGTTGCAATGGTGCTTCGTTCAAACTATCTTCAGCAATAGKTGCTTCGCCATCATCTGCAATAGGTGCTGCTTGTGCTTCACTYTCTCCTAAATTCATGCAATGTAGCATATGGAAGAAACAGATCATCATTGATACATTAGAAATTTGATTTACATATAGTGATAGATATAAGAGCACATTTTTTCTTGAAAATGCTTTGGCTTTTTCTTGCTTGGTCTTCAACGGTAAAATAGGGAAGAAAACTCTTAGTTTAGAGCTTTTATATAAATGAAATGGAGAATAAAGAAATAAGATCTTGTGGGTTTTGCTAAGGTTTTCATGAGGAAGAGAGAGAAAAAAATTTGGTGCTTACTCGGTTGGTTATAGGCAATTAGGATAATAAGAGGGTATTTTGGTCATTTAAAAAATCTATTGGGATAAGATAATTTAATAATTTAATATATATATATGGCTATTTTAGTCATTCAATAATACATTTTAGAGTTTCTTTAATAGATGAGGCCTTTTAATAAAGATTATTTAAAAAGGAGGCTTTCCCAAATACATTGGTTGACTAGACTCTTCAACAAAGAACTCCAATTAGGAAAGACTAGAAACAAGAATGTGAGCTAAAGACAGGTGAGTAGATTGGGTGTAGAGAACAAGATGAGGTATAGTTAGGTGGTCCGCTCACATAACGTCAAAAAGTTTTCGGAACATGATAATATTTAGGAAAGTTGATCTTTTTATTTTTATTTTAGATATATTTGTTCCCTCCATATTTTTCCCTAAATTTTGTTCATCCAATTATTTTTCCTAAATTTTATTCCCTCCAATTCATTACACTTTTTGTTCCAAAACGACATTAAGTTTTGTAAAGCTTTTTCAATGCCAAACTATGTTGTTTTGGTCCCTAAATGAAATCTTTACAATACTCATAGTTTTGTTCTTAGATAGTGAGGCACTTGATATATGTGCCCCAATAAATCTCTAATATGACACTTATGGAAAAAGTGCCCCAWAATTAGTGCCCYAGTCACCTATTTTTCTAGTAGTGTTGTTCAATTTAGGAATTAAACTTAAACTACTCATCATGCCAACATATTTAGAATTGATATGATATAGACGTGCCTGCTAAGTATTTAATAAGATAACATATAAATAGAAGAAATATCATTGTTCATATCAATGTTTAACTTAAACATTCCATCACTAACATAAACCTTGCCCACAAAACTTCATTCTTAGACATTACGTATTGGTCAGATATAATAGTTTGCTTAAAGCAACTTACAACTTTATTCATATCAATGTTTAACTTAAACATTCCATCATATTAACCTTGCCCACAAGACTTCATTCTTAGACATTACGTATTGGTTAGATATAATAGTCTACTTAAAGCAACTTATTGAGAAGGTAACTTGACACAAGGTTCTTCCTAATAAAAAGTGTGTTGTGTACATCACATCTTTCAAAATTAGYATTCTTCCTGAGATAAAATTTATTTCAACTTCACCACTCCCTAGAGATTCAATGGTATGTGGATCACCAAGTATCAAAGTCTTGGATTCTTCATGGGGGGTATACTTCTTGAACCAATTTTTGTCATAATGAACATGCCTATTGGAACCATAATCTGCACACCATCCTTCATGATTTTCAACCATGATAATGTCTGTCAAACATAGCTACAAATGGCTYTCTGGTAATGTATACTTTAGGTTGAGGATCACGTTTTTGGAATTGAAAAATTCGAGCCATGTGCCCACTCTTGCRATAWACATAACAAACACTTGATTTTGYATCAATAGAATGATGAACGTGACTTTTATTCCTCTTTTGAGACTCCATCTCTTGTTCTTTTTCTTCTTTAGCTTCAAATTTGGATTTCTTGAATTATTAGGCACACTATCAGAAGTGACAAGGTTTATCTTGGTGGAATTCCCATTTATATCTTGTGTGACTTTAGCATCTTGTCCTYTTGCCTACCCTCAACTTGAATGCTGGTAATCAAATCCTTTAATGTGATCTCCTTTTTCTTGTGTCRAAGAGTTTTTTGAAACTCACTCCAAGAAGATGGCCATTTGTATAGAATTCTAAGCAYRATCAGGTTGTCATCAAATTTCACTCCTTCTGATATCATTTCATGTGCTATCATCTGAAAGTCTTGAACTTGATCAATAATTGATTTCCCATCCACAATTTGGTAGCGTAAAAATTGACTAGCAGCTATTTTTTTATGCTAGCATGCTCTGGATCATACTTAAATTGCGAAGCCTTCAAAATCTTCTCTACAGATGAAGAAGTATTTTCACAGTAATCATAAAATTGATCAGAAAGGCAATTAAAAAGATAGCAACATCAATTGTACTCATCTATCTCATATTGTGCAYATGTCTCCACATGTTGTTATTGCTCCTCTTCTGTCATGCTCTCAATATTCTCTTTGTTTAGATTCTTCTCAGTAAGGACATATGATATACTGAGAAGATCGAGATAGAATTAGACTTCCCCTTTCCATCTCTTGAAATGGGAACGATGAAATTTGAAGGGCTTATTGAGATCTCTAACTTGATTAGTAGCCTTGTCTTGAGTAGTCTCCATATGTGAATCTCTATAAAATTGTTAGAACAACAATAAATAATTGAACGAAGAAAACTTGTACTACAAGGCTGAGAGGTGGATATCTCTCTCTCTCTTTAAGGAGTTCAAGCCCTTTACGATCTTAAAGTCTTTGAGAATCGATGCAGCAAAGAATAACGCTTGTATGTCTCCTACAGGATACAACAACCCGATAATCATTGTTTAGTTTTAGCAATTCTGCATAAATTGCTGTAGCCCAAGCTCCACTAAAGAGCACTTTCTAAAGCTTATTTTTTACTCTCAATGTAGCTAACAATGACAATGTGTAACTCATACAACAAGACAATGGTATAAGGTATTTATAGASAATGAAACACTAAGAACRTAACTTYATAATCAAGTGGATRTAACCTTACAATCTAATGGATATGACCTTTAATCTTARTTCATCCATCTTGACAATGTATTAAGAGAGAAACTATGAACATACTCTATACATAGAATGTAACAAGGTAATGGATATTCATGTACATCCATCAATTTTTTAAAAATGTATCTACAAGAATATTTCTTAGCTATCAATACTCTTTTTTGTGATAATAAAAGTGCTGTAAACATGTTAAAAAATCCAATACAACACTCATGCACAAAGCACATTGACATCTGATATCACTTTATTCGTGAGTTAGTTGAAGACMATACTATTTTGATTAAACATGCTTCCACTAAGGATCAATTGGCATATATATTTACTATAGTACTCCCAATATAAACTTTCTGGATATAAGGAGATCCATTGGAGTTTGTTTTTCTAATGAGTCACAATGATTGATGATACTTGCATATGTGTGTTGAAGGTGTATCAATTTTTTTCCTGCAAAAATATTATGTCTGGTTGTCTGCACAATCATTCTAATTGTTGGAACATTAAGTTTCGTATCATGGTTGTTGTTGATGAGTTTCATATTTATCTATGGGTACTTTGTGGACATGAAAAAATATTTTACGTTTAATATCAATTTATGGAGCACCTATCGGATGGATATCWTGTGCTGATGAATAAAAGTCACCTTTAGTAAGGGATTATGGTGTAGTGACACCTATCCTACGATTGTTCTACCATGGAAAAGGCTACCTTGGTATGTGAGTGAAAGTCACAATTTAGTTAATATTGAGTGCTTCTATGTCTCTTGGTTATGTTTAGATGCTCAAAAGAAAAATTGGAAGAGAAAAGGAYAGTTCGATACATCTATTTTTGTTTGATTGCTTCATAACTTTTGAGGAAAATAGCTACTAGACTGGCTACTAGATGTCTTCAGGCTAGTGCTACTCGACATTCTGCTCACCTTTGTGCTGCCAACTAATTATTTTTGGTTATGTTTGTGTATAATGAGGAGGAGTTCTATAACATTAATGGTAGCTTGTGTTATCTTTTTGGTAACTTAGTGGTAATTTTGCTAATCTTGATAGGTTTGTGGTATCTTGTATATCTATTATGTTGGTACATTTGGTTGATTGACTTTTATATCTTGCTAATTTTGTGTGGAACTTAGTATATCTTATTTTTGGGAACTATATGGTATTATGTGATATTTTGGGAAATCTTTTTGGAAGTGYATTTATGATGGTATTGCAACTTGGTAGATATGTATATTATTTGTATTGCAGGTTGCTTTAGTTGTTTATTTGTGGATATTACTTGGCTATATATGATCTTGATACTATTAGTTGAAAAATTGATATTGATGCAAATAGAGACTTATTTCTTTTGATATTCTTCTTTTGGTCAAGTGGCATAGTTGTATGTTTTGTTGTTATTGAAGAATTGCTGGAATGGTTTTTGATATTCTTATGTGTATGCTAAGGACTATATATGCTGATAGATATGGGTTACTGTGCTTTGTCCATATACAAACTAAAAAGTGGGAGATTGTAAGAACAACTTTTTTCCATGACCACAAATTGTTTTTCTTCATCATGCACACAACTAAAACAAATGGTCTAAACAAAAAGCTTATGGTGGGTTGGTCTTAACTTGTTGGTAGGCTACAAGTTATACACAATCCAATGATACGAAGTCATGTAATGCAAAAGTCAAATCATAACTTGTTGGCCAGATAAATACAAAAGCCACACTTCRACACCCGTGYATGTCAAGCCTCTTCCTTTCCATTYTGRTTTATCTARTGGTGGGAGATCTTCAGCCCCAACGAAGAAATGACTTTTGTATTTATCTGGCCAACAAGTTATGATTCGACTTTTGCATTAAAYGTGGTTGAGTATYATTGGATGGCGTGTAACTTGTAGGCTACCAACAAGTTAAGATCTRCCCACCATAAAGCTACTTGTTCTAAACACTCAAACTTATTTTATATGCACATTGATTTTTGTGTGGAAATTAATATATRCAATTATTCTTCAAGTGATTTAGTGTATATTCAATATTCTACTAAGAGAGTTTAGAGATTCTTTTATGGTAAGTATCTTAGTCTATCTGGTATGCTATAAGATATGGATTAGAAAATCTTAGAGAAAAATTAGGAATTCTAATCCACAAATTAAGAAACCCTCATTGAGCCTATTTATTATCCTGGAATATTGGAGTCCTTTTAATAAAGAATTAACGTGAGTTTTTGAGTAGCCTRMAATKTTCTCTTTGTGTGAGTAAATTGAAAGATTTACTTAACTATTCATCCATCTTTGATTGTGYTTGAAATTAAACTTCCRAGTTGGTTACTTGTTGAATCATATCAATTGACGAACTAGTTCTTGAAAAAAGTTTGAGAGGGCTGTTGAAAGAAGTTCCACGAGAAGTCTTGATCGCAAATCGAGCATCAACGTTGAAGAATCTCCAACAACTCACAAAGGCTACAAGATTCAAATATAAGGGAGTGTTTTATTTATTTTAATGATTCATGTCTAAGATCTTTGGTAATTGATTATTTTAGTGGATTTRATTCAATGTCTGGACATGGTCCCATGGTTGTWGGAATTTTAAGTTGAACCATGTCAACTGTTGTGTTCTCTACTTAGATTTATTTTATTCTTTTCATTATTGATAATCTATCAAGAAATTGACTAAACTAAATCAAGTTTRATAATTATCAACCTAAAAGAATTGTATCAAGCCTTCATTTTCATCATCTAAGTTTGCAATCATTTCAAAAATTTTGTTCTCAATCCCAATCATCCYTACATGTACRTCAACTTGAATCTCTTTTACTTTCCCTTCAAGCYTTGCAATTCTTTGGCTTTGTTGCTAATCTTTTGTTAGAGTTTGATAACTCCACTTTGATGCTAATAGTTTTATCTAGAACAATATTTAACAAGGCCGCAATTGCATCAAWTTTTTCATAGCCTTTCTTGAAGCTTTCTTACTTCTTCTTTCTTGAWCTTCTTCCCTAACATTTTCCTYTTCTTGCCTTGTACTTTCTTGTTCATCTTTTGATTCAGCCTTATCTTCCATTTCYTCATTTTTATCTCTGTTTGCATCCTTAGTTTCCATATGATCAAATTTTAATTCTTCATTCTCTTCATTAGCAAAATACTCTTAAGTATAGATCCTTTCTGACATTGTCATCTTCATTGCTSTTCTTATTCTTTGACGCTGTTTTCATCATTTTTGTAGCTTCATCCAGATCAAACCATGTGTTTCCTACCTTTCTCAATTTCAACTTCTTTAATGCCTCATCATTCAATATATTTGAATTCTTTACATTATCAACTAACAGAACACTAAATGCCTTGAAAATCTTAGCCRAGAATCCTCCATAMGGTAAATTCCTATTTCTTGCCTGTTTTGCTAAATATATACGATTTTCCATTAAGTGAGCAAAGTTGACAGGGATCCTCTTTATCATTGCATACATCAAGTGCATATTCATCAAATCACARAGGTCTTTTGTCCTTCAATTGACAACAAAATTGTTCCTATAATTCTATGGAAACCTCTATGATTTACATTGAAGTGTTTAGTTACTCGATCATTAGCCTTTATAAAAGTTCTTCCTTGTCCAAAAATGAAAAGGTTTATCTTGTAACAATAATGCCTTTCATCGGTATTTTTAGGTAGTATAAAACTCGATAGCAGAAAGTAATGTTACTTTACGTGTGTTGTGATGATTAAAGGCAACTTCCAAGGCCTATGATAATGAAATGGATGAAAACACATTCATGAGATGAGTCATCATTAAGAATATATTAAAAATACATTGATACAATATGCTATCAACAAGAATACATTAAAAATGTATATAATTAATATGTTATTAACCAGAAGACTGAAGACACATTTGGTTAATGTGTTATGTGATAGAGCATTAATTAATTCATTTTCTTTTGTTTTCTAAAAGAATAAAAAAATGACATAATTGTAAAAAGTTGATAATGCACATTCCTATAATGCTTTATTGCTCARACATAAGGCACTATCAAAAATGCGTTAAGGTCATCTACAATATAAGGTCCAAAAATAAAATCATTTTTTGAACTTTGGCAAAAATCGAGGCCAAACAGGGGAATAACGCTAATTTATAACACTTGAATGCCTTAGTATAGAACAATTATTCTTATTTCCTTGTTTTCTTTATTTATTTCTTTCACTATTTCGGACATTGGTGTTAAATGTGCATGAATAGGATACTTATATAGGGAGATGATGTGGTAGCAAATAGGTAGATAAATAGTAAAAAAAATAGTAACATATTTGAAACTTACCAATTATATCAATGAGTTACATGAATCCACAAAAAATAATATATTATCTATTTAACATCAAATTATAGTCCCATTGAAWAAAGGGTACATATGGCTGTCAATTGGATTGGGTGAGCTGAGCTTGCCTATGCCCGAACTCAATCCAATTTTTTATTATTGAGCTCAAGCYCGAGCTCAACCCAAACAAATTTAAGATATTTGAACCCGAGCTCARYTCACACTCAAGTTGGGGTTGAGTTCAAGCTCAACCCGAATTAGTCAAAATAAAGTTCTAAAAAATTATTTTCTCTTAAAATACATAATTCAACTATTTAAATGCTGCATAACCAATATAATTAAATCGTTCAAATACCTAAATCTAGAGACTGGAATCAAAATACCATAAATTTAATAGATAATAAATAATAACTTACAAACCAAATCATCATTCTATTCTACTTCACATCATTAAAAAGCGTGTTTAAAGCCTTAACAAACAAGGTCTTTARGTAACACAATAAATCTAAAATGAGCCATTTGATCACATAACTAAAATTTTAGGCAAGTTCAAATTCTTAAGTATCAAACTTCATCAATTATCCACTATGACTCAGTCTAGCATTCCTTTCAAGATTCTCCATCACTTATGTTTTGGCATTTCTRTAAGATAGCAAAAGAAAGAATGATTAAATTTGAAATATAAAGAAAAATCCAAATACTATGAAAAAATTACATACTTGATGGACATATGGCATTTACAATCACCAAATCAGGCAAAAGAATCAATACTAATCAAGCTTAATTAAGTAAGAACAATAATGGACRAAGATAGTTTTGAAGCCACAAGARCTTATTAATCTGTAGAAATCATTCATACATCTTGCTCTCGCTTTCCATCATCATTKGTTCAAATTCAAACCTACAAAAACAAAGATATCATATTATCATATTCTAAAATTATTGTCAAAAGTAAATAGTAAATTCTATAATAAAATTCTTTTATTACAGCAAAAATATTAAAATACTAACCAGAAAATGCACTATCAAATTCATCTTCAAGGTCATCCTCCCCTTGGGAACTTCTAAGTCAATCTTGAGCACATATTAATGCTTCAATTGTAGATGGAAGCAATGAACTACAAAATTTGTTTAAAACCCGTCCCCCAATGCTAAAAGCACTCTCAAGTGCCACTAAACTTACTAGAATCGCTAAGATATCTCTTGCCATCAAAGATAATACAGGAAATTTAGTTGCATAGGTTTTCCAATAGTCCRAAATATGAAATTCATCATCATTACTTCCAATCATCTTGTGCGGATGCAACTTTTCCTCAAATAAATATCTAACTCGCTCTTACTATGCATCACATTTTCTTCCTCACTGAACTTATAAAATTCKTCCATTAGCTCCATTTTCTTYTTGAATGAAATACTAGAACTACTACTCCCCTCATTGCTCTTAAGTTTGACATTCTTCAAAGCTTTTTCTTTATGACAAGAAGATTCATATATTGTTRATATTCATTAAAAAGAGAATAAAGTTCCTTTTTAACATGATTTACTGTAGTTGTCAATAAGTAAGACACAAAAATCTTGTTGTAACWAAATTTCAAGTACTTAAGCTTAAACCTAGGATCCAAAACTAGAGCAATAGAGAGTAAGATATTTGGCTACTTTTGCCCCCAATATTTTYGAAATTTGAGAAGCATATTCTTAGCCATTCTCCCAAGCAATATGCTTTCATCCTTACTGWTTTCTTATAATAATACAAGAATRTGATAAACATCTCAAAAAATACATTTGCTATACAATACTTGCTGCCAGAGAGTATATTTATCACCTTAAAAAGGAAAATCATGAATAATTTCAACATTTTCCCAATCTTCAGGCAATGATGGATCTTTAAAATTCAAATCAGGAGATTCATTCTATCATATGCTTTTGTATAATGCAATGCAGATCTAAGCATCAAATATGTATAATTTCACCTAGTACATACATCTAGAACCAACATTATACCTTTAATAATACGTTCTTGCTCAGCATATTGAAGAAGTTCAAGCTTTCTTTTAGGTGAAGCTTTCACATATTTTACTGCATGATGAACCTTTTTAATGCAAAAATTAATCTCACCCAAACCCTCCTGAAAAATAATTCAACACATGACTCCAACAACGAACTTGTGAATTTCTACCCCTTGTACAACAACCCTCGAGATGAATAATGTTCTTGAAAATATCTTGAAACAACATTGTTATCTGAATGATTGTCCATTATAATTGTACAGATTTTGTCAATATTCCACTYCAACAAACAATWTATAATCAAATCAGTAAGATTTTCTCTCYTTGYATTAACAGGAACCAAAATAAAGTTCAGGATTTTCTTATACGATTTCCAATCTTTACCAATAAAGTGAGCCATAAGAGCCATAAAAGGAAGTTCTTGCTTAGAAGTCCAAGTATCTATAGTTAAACAAACTCTTGGACTCGAATTCATCAAAAAAATCCTCGTATTTATTTTTCTCAACCTCATACATTTTCATGCAATCACTTCTCATTATGTTTCTAGTGACAAACTTAACCTTTGGATTCACACCCCAAACTAACTTCCTAAAACTATCATCTTCAACCAAATTGAATGGSAACTCTCGAGAAATAATARAATGAACTAAATCTTTCCTACTGCACTATTGATCAAATTTTCACACACTACCAGTACCACAACCAGAAGTGAAATCCAAATTAGAACTTGAAAAGCTTAAAAGYGTCTGACATGTTGCTTCTTTATTAGATAAAACTTTCTTGTACATGGGACAAAGTCACGTAGCAATATGTTGATTCAGATTTTTAGTTCCACTTTTAGTCTGGCATCTAAAGGACTTCTTGTAGTAGTTGCATGTGCATTCATTTTCATCTTTTAGATTTATGGTGAAGTGGTTCCACGCCTCCGATCTTTTCTTTTGCTTCACTCCTGTTTTTTTTCGTAACATCTCTTGCTTGCTTTTAGTCTGTAACATCTCCATGCTTACACATCCGTTGATGTCATTTAACATATCTTTATTCTTTTGTAGTCGACTCTAAAAACGGTAAAATATGGTTCTCACTAGATTCTGAATTCTTACTAAAATTAACATTCATATAATTAGATCATTGTACAAATGAAAATAATAGCGTATACTACCATGTAAAAAAGCCGTGAAGATTCATTGGTACTCTGATCCCCCATTTTGGAATTCTGAGAAAGTTTGTTTGTATGTGTTTTCATGGTTTTAGGATGAATTTCTTCCAAACAAGCCAGCCATAAGTTGAATTTGAATGGTAGTGCTCAAAATAAGAATAAAATGAATGGGAAAGTTCATACAAATCAACTAAGCACAAAAACTATAGAGAAGTAGAAGCTAATATATCTTCTAAAATCAAAAATTGYTGCGCCTGCATTCTAGAGCAATCTCAAACGTATGAAACATATAAAAAGCACCTTTACTATTTTGTTGAATTATTTAAACTACTTATTTGGATATACTGTAACCATGTGACCAATTTTCATGTATATCTGACCCTACATTTAAACCAAGTTTCTTAAGTTCTTGCTGCCACTTCTTACAAGTGTAGAACATCTAAACCAGAAATAAAG
The DNA here is from genome assembly GCA_001752375.1 of Rhazya stricta. NCBI lineage: Eukaryota > Viridiplantae > Streptophyta > Magnoliopsida > Gentianales > Apocynaceae > Rhazya > Rhazya stricta. The sequence continues at coordinate 1,572,649 of MEJB01000026.1, read as the reverse complement.
TCACTTGAGTGCAAACAAAAAGAATCATCAGAAATTATAGGGGGCAGGGGTGGATTTCTTACGTCTTTGCACTTTTATAAACTAGATTTTGTTTGAGGGAACATTCATCAAACAACATTTAGGATATCAAGAGTAAAACCCAAGGCTTATCATCACCTAAATTAATGTTAAAGTAGAGATCAACATAAACTAATGGTTTTATTATTTAGTGTSAGATAGTTATATTTCAAAGATCTTAAATTTATACAACTGAAACTACAATGATTGAAATTTTKCATAAAGAGAAGAATATCTCAACTTGTAATTTTCAACACAAAAGAAAAAATTATACTATCATTGTCAAATAAATGATGAAAAACACAATCAGGTGGAATACCAAGAACTWGCAATGTAACACYCCCATATCAGAAACTACCCTAATTCRGGAATGTTATCGACTTAATTCTCATATATTTAAAATTTCTTTGACAATAAAGGAATAAAATTTAAACGTTCAACAAGTTCATAAATAAATAAAAATTTAATTAACAGAAYGACTCTTGGGTATCAAAGCCTGTTCCCAAACGATCTCCACGCACCATCTGGTTAATCATCACCTGAAACGTAAAATAAGGAAATATGGGGTGAGCTTCTAAGCTCAGTAAGCAAATCCCATCCATGAATGTATGAATAATGCCTTATATGTCATAAGTTATTAAATTTTGCTTTCTCTATAAAAGCTTTTTAAACATTTTCATTTCATAAACTTTCTCATAAAAACTTTCCTTTCAAAATGTAAGAACTTTTCAAACATTTCCATTCCTTTAAAGTCGTGAGCTCACTTGGTGTAATGCCTAACTATTAAGCTTGCAGTGGGCCATTATTCTTTGGAATCCAATCACATTTTCTACCGGTAGAATCGCAAAGCGATTAACATTACTTTAACTTTTCTTGAACATCACCTCATAAGAGGTGAATAATACATGAATTTCCCATCCTACAAGAGAGTTAGGTCGGGTGCGCCGGTCCTCCACGCCATATTTCCCACTCACATCTTTCATGGCTTTGGCTTTACACCTTTTTTCAATATCCTTAACGTTTGGAAATCATTCATCATAAAAATAACATTTTTAAAAACTTCATTCCTCAAAACATTTACTTTTCCAAATTTCATTCTTTAAAAACATTTCTTTTCTTGAATGTATGATTATGGCCATGCAAGATAATATGCAAGTAGTTCAATCTACATGGTCATGGACCACATGGACCCTTAACTTAAAATTTCTAACATGTGAATGAGTAATAAAATTCACATACTGGAAGTAATATCACATTATAACACATAAGAGTAATTATTAATTCACATAAGAAGATTCAATCATAATAACAATACATTCGTATCATAA
>MEJB01000026.1:1547263-1565351 GCA_001752375.1 Rhazya stricta | reverse complement strand
AATAGAAATCAAGGATGGAGCTTGCCAAATCAAGTGATAACTTGTCGCTCCTAAATGTGACTTCGATCAATCAAATCAATTCATTTTGCCTATAAACAGATGGCAAAGAATAAGAGGAAGAGGTCCATAAATTCATATCAAGGTTCAATAATTGAGAGAAGCTTAAAAGAAAGAGCACCAAATCTCTCTTAAATTCGAAGATAAAGTTGCGATCCCATAGAAAAATACCAAAGAGAAGAATCAATGGATTAAGTTATTACTACGAGAATATTTAAGAGATTGTACACTTATCTTATCAAGTTTATAAGATTAATACGCATGTTTCACGTTTTTCTTGTTTTTTATTATTATTTTGCAGACGAAAGATTYATGTAAACACATTGTGGCACGCCTARTGGGACAATTTCTATCGTTCATCTCTTCTCTTCAAAATAAATCAAGTCAAATTCATCAATGGCCACCAAGAACAACATCTCAAAGGATACCCCTTCYAGATCTGCAATAATTGGTGCTGTCGCCAAATCAACCATATCGGTCACATATGCAGAACCTATAACGTGGAGTAGGGCACCCTCTGATGCTGGAAACGATRTGGAGTACTTCTCAGACGATCAAATTTGTGAATACTCAAACCCGAGTTCAAGAATGTTCCACCTCMAGAAATGGGARTAAGATATGCTATAAGAACAGATCTCTCTTTGTTGAATGCAAAAACTAAATCCCAAGAGTCCAAACATGCTAACAATGGATATACTTCAAATTCAATGCCAGCTGCTCCTCAAGAGGATCCGAAGCTCAATATGATGGCTCGTGAAGATCAAACCACAAGTTTATCAGCTTTACCTGTTATGTTGGTGGACATTTCATTTTGTTGAAGAAAAGATTTCAAATCTAGCGAAGTTGGTGGAAAGTCTTGCAAAACACACTCAACAGCAAGATCTCACAATTGCTCAACTGTTGAATCGGCTTGACAATGTTGGAGAAATAAGCCAATTTACTCTAAAACATCTCAAGCCTTCGAATATGTCGGGATCTGCAAAAGTTTTAGGCAAGCAACCTCAAGTCAAATTCAAAACTAAAGACATGACAGAAACGGGAACTTCAAAAGAAGCCCAACAATCCAACTTTCCTCAGATGGATTTCCTTATTGACCAATTCAAGGATTTCATCATGGACACCATCAAGGATAAGTATGAAGGGAGTACTAAATCTTCTTTTACATATTTTGAACCATATACCAAGAGGATTGGCAACTTGAAGGTGCCCATAGGCTTCCAACCTYCGAAATTTCAGCAATTTGATGGTAAGAGAAATCCTAAACAATATATTGCACATTTTGTCGAGACTTCAATAATGCTAGCACATATGATGACTACTTCATCAAGCAATTTGTTCGGTCTCTCAAAGGAGACACGTTCAATTCGTTCATCGACCTCACAGCTGGATTTTTTGATAGCTGGGACGAACTTGAGCATGAATTCCACAACTGCTTTTGCAGCACCCATCGTACTGTAATATTTTGGAACTCAGTCATACTAAGCAATGGAAAGATGAGCCCGTCATTGATTATATCGATAGAGAAGTTTGAGCTTGGATTGCAGAGATCATGTAACACTCTTTATTAAATTTGTTTGATTTTGTGTGAAATTGGTGTGCCAACTAGAGTTGGACATTTTATATGATTAATATTTTTAAAACGTATGTTTAATAGGTGCGAAAATATTGTTCGTGTCAAATAAGAGTTATCATTGGCTAAAGACTCGACTTGTGGGCCTATGAATTAGTTAGTCGAAAGTTGAGCTTTTCATCAAAAGAATTTAATTTACGGGTTTTGGTTAGATTTGGATGGGAAGGCCCAACGGGTTGAGTCGCTGCCCAAAATAAAATTTTAAAAAAAAGGAGAAAAGAAAATATATGAGAAAATAAAAAGAAAGAAAAAGAACGGAAAAGGAAAAGAAAAACCCTAAAAGAACTTTTCATCTTCTTCCTTCCGCCGCTACCGCCAACGCCGCTGATTCCCCTCTGCCCGACCCGATGCTGCTTGTCGTGGTTTTTCCCTTGCTTCTCCTTCTCTCTTCCTTCCTCCACTACCGATGCTTGAAGTGGCCACCGTTTGCCACGACTTGCGATCGGCYGCCATATCAAACCACGCCGCTGCTCGAACGCCGCTCGCAACGCACGTCGCTGAGACTGTCTGCTCGAGTTGCTGCGAGGCGCACATGGGAGATCGCCCATTCCTCCCTGAGTCTCTTCTCCGACTTCTCTCTCCTGCTCTCGGGCTTGGATTGACGATCTGAGGTTCGCGCCAGATCTGGTAAGCCATCTTCTTCTTCTTCTTCTCGGCGCGACCAGATCTGCATGATCATCAGCCAGATCTGCCACCGTTGTCTTCCTTCTTTGTAGGAGAGACCAATCTGTGCGACGCTGTCGCCAGATCTGCTGCTGTCGTCTCCCTCTCTGTGAGAGCGACCAGATCTGTGCGACACCGTCGCCGGACCTGCCATCGTTACCCGTTTACTGCTAGGCATAACAAGATTTGCAGGACGCCATCGCCAGATCTGCCGCAGCTATGTTTTTCTCTCTCTGCTCAACAGATTTTTCCCCTCGAACTGAAGCTAAAACCTTGCAGTTGGCCGTCATTTTGGCTCTCTGTCCTTGCTGCTCGTGTTGTCGGTTGTCCCTCGCCCTCAATCAGACGCCGGGAGCTTAAGCAGAAACTAGTTTCTTTGCCGGGACAGCGTCGAACCAGAGCCCAGCAGTGCTCAACGCCAGTAGGTACTCTGTTCATGCACCAAGGATCTGCTCCTGGTGCAACCCAGCAGTGCCCAGTGCCAAGCTTGCCCAGCGCCTGACACCCAGTGCCAGTGCCAGGTGCCCAGGCCGACGCCCAGGCGCACCGACGCTGCAGGCTCACCCGCCAAGTGCCAAGTGCTGTGCCGCGCGTGCTTGAGCGCATGCACGAGGACCATGGCCATTCTCGAGACATTTGGATACATCGTGAATTTTAAGGTGAAAAACGCTACACTTAATATTTGAGATTGTTAATATATAAACATAATTATGCTTGAAGTGAAATTGAAGGGAGGAACATAGATTAGGTTTATAACCTAAGCTAAGGGAGGTTGGAATTGTAACATTTTTAAACGTGATATTCGATAATATGAAGAAGTAAATATGAATAATATTATATAAAGGACATTTTTGGATTAAACAAATAATAACGTTATAGTTGGGACGATCGATAACTAAGTATGATCCCTCATTTTGTAATCAATTAGGTCATTTGAGGCCTTCATTGAAGATTCACCCGGTTATGAAGAGTCCCATTTCACAACTTAAGAGAAGCCCGTATAACGTAAATGACTCCGGGTAAGTAATCTCACATCTCATTTATGTTATGAATTGGAATGTTAATTGAATTACTTTGGTTGCCTTCGAATATATTGTGATGGATTGTATGATGATGTGTGTATAATGTGTGGAATGTTAATGTGTTTATATTCATGTAGCAACTTTTATGTCAAATTGATATGCTATAGTAGCCTTTCATATTTTAGTTCTATTGTTAATGTTTGTATTATATAGAGGGTGGTAAGCATTTCATGTCATGAGCATGTAGTTAGAACTCTACATTACATTTGGCATGAGCCATTCACACACTTAGAAGGTGAATGGATTACAAAATGGAATTTTAAAGGAAAAGGTTAAAGTTTTGAAAATGTTAAAGTTTTCGGAAAGGAGTGTAAACCAAGCCACAAAAGATGTGAGTGGGAAATGGGGCGTGGGGGACCGGCGCACCCGACCCTACCCTCTTGGAGGGTATGTAAGAATGGAATGTTCACCTCCTTGGAAGTGGAAGAATGGAAAGAAAACTTTTTTTTTTAAATGTTAGCCGCTTTGCGGTTCTACCGGTAGGAATGGAATCGAGTTCCAAATAACTATGGCCCACTGCAGAGCTTAGTGGCTAGGCGTTACACTCTAGTGAGCTCACGAATAAAAGGAAATGGAATGTTTTACTATAAGTGAATTTTGAAGGAAATGTTTTGTAATGAGATTTTGAAAAGGAATGTTTGGAAAGTAGTTTTTATTTAAAGGCAAAATTTTATAATTTTATGGCAGGTAGGACAGATTGATGCATTCATGCATTRAGGTTACTTACTGGACTTTTTAGCTCATTCCTTTTCTTATGTGTCATTCCAGATGATATGTAACCAGATGGGRAGARAATGTCGCTTATGGGCGAGCTATGATACCCGGGAACTRGTTTTCGAATCGATTTATGTAATAAGATATATTATTTTTGAATGGTTTAAATTATTGAGACTTCCGCTGTCTTCATTTTTAAATAAATGTTGAGTTTTAAATGATAGATGATTATTTGCGAATAAACTGATGTAACATTCTCGGGTTAGGAYAAGGTTCCTAATCTGAGGGTGTTACAAATTACCTCTTCGAATAATCTGCAATTGAGATGTGCATTCAAGGTATGCAATGGGGCCTCCAATACATCTTAAAAGGACTCCAACCAAGAACCTTCAAAGAATTGGCTACGTGGGCTCATGATATATAGTTAAGTATTACAATGCACAGAGATTAAGGAGTTTCGGTACCCGAGCTATGAAAGAAATGAAAGACTTGACTTCAAGAAAATAACTAAACCATCTTGTAAGTCGAACACGAAAGGATCTAGGACAACAAAAACATTGYCTGTCATGATACCTACAAAAGTAAGCAGAAAGGTTACAGAGAAAATAAGTACCTTGCATGACTTTGAAAGATATGAAAAATAAAGAAAATCCATTTCTCAATTCTGAAGTTTCGAAAATGTTTGATGACATGTTGAAAGTTGGGATCATCGAATTGCCATAGATGAAATGACCAGAAGAAGCAGGACGGTTGGGAGATCCAAAGTATTGCAAATATCGTYGTCTTCTTGGTCACCCGAGTGAGAAATGCTTCATCTTTAAGGATAAAGTCATGGAATTAGCTCATAAATGATGCATTTTGCTAGAAGAAGAAAGAGTGGCTGCTAATCAAATAAGCATTATACTACACACTTTCTCCTCCAGATCTACTAATACAAATGTTGCGCATGTCTCACGATAACCTGAACRCTTTATCGAGATCAAATTTAGGTAGTTCRATGTGATGAAGTTCGATGTAAAGCCTTYACTTAAATGATCTTGCAAATCATCTAACCTAGTAGYARAAACGGCTGCAAAGCCGTCTGAAAACATTGAAGGTGGCAAAGCTGATGATTCTGATTTTGAAGGCTAGACAGTTGTGAAATGCCAAAAGAATCATATAAAGAAATCTGTAAATAAAAAATTCATTCAAATAACCAAAGCAAAAAAAGGAATGTACCTAAGCCAAATAAGGTCATTCCTAAGAAAGTCATCAACAAATCAAAGGGTTCATACATCACCAAGTACCAACGACTGATTACATTAGGAGAGTTCTCTCCAAGAGAATTAACTGACAATCTTGAAGTTGTCTCTTRKTCTATCACAGGTAAAATGGAAGTAATAATTTCGGCCCTTGCTCTCCAAAAGATTCAATTCAAGAGGATTGCCTTGTGCAAGCCAASRGATGTATTTCAAATTCAKTCATATGTATAAYGGCCATAATTTTCAAMAATGATGATTTGTTGCTGGGTTCAAAACCCTATAATAGGCCTCTATTCTTATTAGGCTATGCACAATAAAAKAAGATAAATTRAATTTTGTTGGAYGGAGGTTTAGCAGTCAACATCCTTTCTGTGCGCATGTCAAGAGAACTTAGCATATCCTCAGAAGAACTCTCTCAAARTTRCCTCATGATCCAAGGTTTYAATYAGGGAGGTTAAAGAACGTTGGGTACCATTCGATTAAACTTACTAATTGACGAGATGTCATTGAGTGTTTTGCTCTATGTGATGGATTCCAAAACTTCCTATGATATGTTATTGGGAAGACCTTGGATTCATGACAATGGGATTGTACCCTCAACACTCTACCAATGCTTCAAGTACATCGATAATGGCATTGTGAAAAAAGGTGATCCCTGAYRACAAGCCCTTCACAGAGGYAGAAGCATATATTGCAGATGCAAAATTTTACCTTGGYAGAAAAACATATCATTGGTTGAAAGTCARTTAGCCCCAGAGAAACAAATTCATGGTAAATGTGATGTCRTTCCTAAATCTCAACCCTTCTTTAACGAAGAACTTCATCATTCAGCAAAATTCCTGGGTAGYGCAGAAAGTGATAAGATAAAAGCACAACATATTCAAGCACTTACCGTCCTCCGCTATACCCAAAATTAATRAGGAAGGAAGACCATTCTCYCTTTATTGAAGTCAAATCTCTACAAGAATTTACCATGCCTTGACCAAAATTGAGGTGTCGAAGCAATTGAAGCCTATTTTCATGGGTTTTGCACGACCTAAGATGGGGCTAATCGTGGAGCATGGTTCATTACCATCTAAAAGTCAATCCTAATGCCTACAAACTTCTAGCTAAAGCTGGATATGACTACGAAGTCAAAATACCTTAGGAAGATTTATTCSAATCAAAAGGTCATGGCCTGAATGAGACACCAAAGATGTTAAAATAAAATGGGTATTATGTGGAAAGTTTGCGTGTTGGCATTGGATTCAAGCAACTTRCACCTGTGCACATAGCAATAAAGCCAATAAGTAATTGCATACCTCAGTAGAAGATGAATATTTGATGGTGGATCACAAATTGGTTTTTAACCGATTAGGGGAAGTAAACTCTCATGCCTCAGTTTTTGAGCAATTGGGACCTAAGGGAGAAGATCAAACAAAAAGTCCGCCTTCAAAAGACTTAGAGTAGACAAAGAATCCAAGATAATTTARAAGTTTGAAAAGCCTTCATGTACGGAGATTGATGTAAATGAATATCAAAGCAGAATACTTTTCAGGATGAGGAGGAAAAGTATACTTCTAGTGAATTGCRGCAACATTTTCAAAGCTAAAACGAAAATCGTAGTTCATACAAAGACAAAGAAGGAAGATGAAAAAAGTGTTGGCTTGTCTTACCATATCAGCATTATTGATGAACATAATAAAGACAAAGACGCTGAAAAAGCACCTCCTGAACTTGAGGAAGGCACGAAAGTTACTGTGGATTAGTTAAAAGAGGTCAACTTAGACACTGAAGATGATCAATGCCCGATATACATAAGTGCTCTTCTATCACCAAAAGAGAGTGAAATGTATGTTCAACTTTTGTAGGAATTCAGGGATGTCTTTGCTTGGACGTATAAAGAAATGCTAGGTTTAGACCCAAAGATTGCACTTCATCATCTGGCCATCAAAYGAGGAGCTAGGCTAGTAAAGCAGGGATAAAGGCATTTTTATCCCGAGTTGATCCCTTCTATCGAAGCTGAAGTCAATAAGCTCATTGAGGCAGGATTCATCTGAGAAGTCAAATACCCCACATAGATCTCAACCATTTTACCTGTAAGAAAGAAAAATAGTCAAATCCAAGTATGCGTTGAATTCAGAGMCTTGAACACTACGTGTCCCAAGGATGATTTTCCACTTCCTATCACTGAACTCATGGTTCATGCAACTACTGGACATAAGGCTTTGTCCTTTATGGATGGRTCATCTTGCTATAATCAAATACAAATGACGCCAAGGGATGAAGRGATGACTGCTTCTTGCACTCCTAGGGKTATTTATTGCTATAAGATGATGCTAYYCAGCATGAAAAATGCAGRAGCGCACACCAGYGARCAATGYAGAAAATTTTCGATGACATGCTCCACAAATATGTTGAATGTTATGTGGACGATCTAGTCATGAAGTCATGAAAATGAAATGATCACTTAAAATATTTGAGGGAGTTTTTGAACGACTACACCTTCATCAATCGAAGATTAATCCTTTCAAATGTGTATTTGGAGTTGCTTCAGGAAAATTTCTAGGATTCATTATGCGCCAACGCGATAGTGAAATTGATTATGCCAAAGTGGATGCCATATTGAGAATACCAAARCCTYGAAACGTGCATGGCATCCGAAGCTTACAARGAAAATTGGCTTATCTGCAGTGATTCATCTCAAATCTTGCTAGYAGGTGTCAACCATTCAGGCGATTGACATGAAAAGAGGTGCTTTTTGAATAGGATGWAGCCTGTAGCAATGCATTCAAAAATATGAAAGCATAACTTGATCCCCCTTCCTGGCTRAGCCGATACAATGGAAGCCTTTGTTGCTTTATATTTCTGCCTARGAATGTTCTGTTAGAGCTTTGCATGCTTAAGAAAATAAGGAAGGAAAGGAAAATGCATTGTATTATTTGAGCAAAATGATGACTACAAATGAGTTGAAGTATTCATCAATAGAAAAGTTGCGTTTAGTTCTCATCTTAGCAATCCGGAAGCTAAAACACTACTTTCAAGCTCATATGGTGCATCTCATTACCAAGGCAAATCCAATCAAGTATGTCATGACTAAACCTGACCTTTCTAATCACTTGGCAAGATGGTACCTGCAATTGCAACAATTCGAAATAATTTATATCTCTCAGAAAGCTGTGAAAGGGCAAGTTTTGGTAGATTTCTTAGCTGGTCACCTCTCACCTGCAAAATTGGACTTGCTGGATGATTTGTCCTGTTGAAGTCCTACCCCTATAGAAAATGTATTTTGATAGAGCTACTCATCGAAACGAAGCTGGAGCTGGAATAATCTTCATTATACCCCGAAAGCGATGTCTTTTCGTATTCGTTCTCTTTGACTCAACAATGTAACACCCCCAGATTAGGAAAATTTATCCTAACCTGGAAATGTCACATTTACTCACTCACATAAAATTTGCGAAAATTGGAAAAAATAAAAATATTGAAATTTTAAATAGAAAACAAGTTTTACAAAAATTTCGGTAGAGTTTCTCTCTGTAATAATGACATATTCCCTCTGTATATAATCAAAAAATTTCYTCAATAAACATTTCCAATACTTCACCTATAAATGAAATAACTTCAAATCCCAACAGTATCATTTTCCCACAAAATACTCATATATTTGAAATCCAAAAGAAAACCTTGACATAATAAATCTAGAACAAATAAAATACTCATATTTAATAATCCAGTGAAAGTCTTTAAAAGGATAGCTCTAGAACAAATAAAAGCTTAAGCATTCAATAAGTTCATAAATCAATAGAAATTTAACAGAGATAACTCTTGGGTATTAAAACTTGCTCCCAAGYAATCTCCTCATACCATATGGCTAATCATTACCTGAAATGTAAAATGAAGGAAATAGAATGAGTTATAAAATTCAGTAAGCAAATATCATGCATGAATGCAGGTATCGTGCACTACATGTCATGAATTTCAAAAAATTCACTTCTTTGTCAAGACTTRCCAAAAATTTCTTTTCATCAAACTTTCCAAACATTTTCGTTTCATAAAATTGTGAGCTCACTTGGTGTAACACCTAGCCATTAAGCTCTATAGTGGGCAATTATTATATAGAGCCCAATCAAATTCTAYCAATAGAACTGCAAAGCGGTTAACAGAACTTAATATTTTCCTAAACATCACCTTCTAAGAGGTGAATAACACATGAATTCCTACCCTACAAGAGGGTTAGGTCGGGTGTGCTGGTCCCCCAAGCGCCATTTCCCACTAGCACCTTTCATAGTCTAGGCTTTTCATCCCTTTTTAAAATCCTTAACATTTGAAAATCATTCATCATAAAAATAAAATTTTTTCAAACTTCATTCCTCAAAACATTTTCTTTTCCAAAATTTCATTCTTTAAAATATTTCCTTTCTTGAATGTATGATTATGTCCATGCAAGAAAATGTGCAACTAGTGCAAACTACATGCTCATGATCATGGACCACATGAACTTTTAACTTAAAATTTCTAACATGTCAATGAGTAGTAAATTCACATGTTGGAAATAATATCACAATATAACACATAAGAGCAATTAAATCATAATAACAAAAACATGTATCACAACAAATGAAAATGAGGGAATTTACTTGAAGTCCTCAGTGAAATTAAATTTTCCTTTAATTGCTAACGGAGTGCCTCGAACGCCCACAACRTCAATGTGTGCYAGAAAATATCCTAATTTTTATTACAAAAAGAATATTCATTTRATATGACTGTTCATCTTGAAATCAATCATCATTTCTCATATGAGCAACRCTCACCTATATTAACCCGTACCTAAATTTTCACGTTGAAAATAATGACATTACCAATAGTATAATAAATTTCATGGCTCTCACATTCCCTTAACCAGGACAATAATAAACCAATCACAATACATTTCAAAAAACATATTCCTCATACTAATTAAATTCCACCTTAAATCATGTATTAAACATAATTTATGTTCTCCCACAATATCAACACATGACACCAATATAACAACCTTTCGATTAATATAAATCAAAAGAAAACAAGGGTTTTAAGCTTGAAATCCAGCAAATTCTGGAATAGTGTAAGTACAATGTTGTCAAACGCGCTCAGAAGAGGCTGCGACTTTAGCGCTGCGAATGCGTAGCGCGCGCACGAATGGCCAAATGCACTGGGCTTGGGCAAGCGATGATTAGTCCCACCTCAAGCTCGGTAATTTGCTCTGAAGAGTTACAATTGGAACTGGGCGTCCTCCATTCTGGTCAAAAAGCCAATGAAAAAATATTGAAAGGACGGCAAAGCAACTGAGGGGCGAGGAAAGTGGGCGCAGAATTGGATTGATTCGTGCAATCAGCCACAGCGACCAGAATGCTGGTTGGCTAGCGAATGGCCGAGCAGCAGGAACTGCGTCCAAGGCGCGTGGTGACTGTGAGTAGTGATCAAAGGCAGTGCTGAAGCACTGCTAGCCTCTAGCCTAAGTAAGATTTGAGACAGTATACGACAATTCATCTATAAGAAGGCGAGCAAGAGAGTTGCCTATCAGTAAGCTCCTTTTCGGAATGAATCATTGAGTAGCAGACGAGCAAAATCTCTGGTGTGCACAATGTGCAGAGCAAACCTGGCAGACGCCCAATGTAAAGCATCAGCGCTCTGGAAAGCAACATTTCTAACCAAAATTCTCTTTTGGGGCTATTTTATCAACTAACCAACTAATTTGACCTAAATTAAATCAATTAGTTTTCCTTTAGATAGAACCAAACATTAGATCAACTTTAGACTCTGAATGAAAATAAAAAGGGTTCTAATGGTGAAACTTAAATCGATTAATTAAAAACTTCAATTAATTTAAAGTACTAAAAATTTCATAAGTTAGGTTTCTTTCATTTTTTTTTTTTTTTAAAACTAAACTTATTTCTAACCAAAATTCTCTTTTGGGGCTATTTTATCAACTAACCAACTAATTTGACCTAAATTAAATCAATTAGTTTTCCTTTAGATAGAACTAAACATTAGATCAACTTTAGACTCTGAATGAAAATAAAAAGGGTTCTAATGGTCAAACTTAAATCGATTAATTAAAAACTTCAATTAATTTAAAGTACTAAAAATTTCATAAGTAAATTTACTCACACAATAACTCACAAATAATTAATAAATCAAAGAGATAAATTCTTTCATTTCTAATTGGCACATCGAACATTGTGACCTCCAAGTCCTTCCGCTGCAAAATAACTAAAACATTAATAATCATGAGAATAATTTCGTTAATGAATTAGAATATTTACAACATTATTTTAAATTCATAAAAATGAAAAAGTAAATCTCGAGTATTACAAACAATGTTGAAATAATGTTGTTGAATATCAAGCTCTCATCCTTGGACTCGAAATAGCCATGCAAATACAGGAGTTGCGACCWAGGGTCTATGGAGGGATTCAAAGTTGATAGTCAATCAAGTCCTTGATGTCTATGAAGTGAAGAAACCCRAACTCCTTCCTTATTACATATACACAAGACAAATAGTGGAATGATTGGGTKATGGAACTATAAAATATGTGAAGGAATGAAAACAAATAGGTAGATGCTTTGGTGAAATTAGCTTCTATCCTCTCTTTACTGGGTCCACAAAATTAAATATCTATTTGTCAAAATTAGATTGTGCCTCATTTTTTCAAAAAATGAAGAAGATGATAAAGGAGAAGATGCAGAAAACATAATAAATGTTATTTCAGCCAGTGAYGTTGACAAAGAAGACTGGCATCAACCAATCATCGACTACCTTTGCTATTGTATCCTACCTAAAGAACTACTGTAGGAAAAGTGACATCCGGCAACGGGCTCCAAGATTTGTTTACTTCCAACATATCCTCTATCAGGCAATGCAAGCACTAGCAGAAGTTCATTTAGGTGTATGTGGGGCTCATYAATTCGAACCTAAATTGCATTTTCAAATTGAAAAGATGGGATATTATTGGCCTACAAAGGTGAATGATTGCTTGGAATATGCTCGTAAATGTCAAGCTTGTCAAATTCACGATAATGACATCCATCAGCCACTGGAACTGTTGCATCCAGCAGTCATGTTTTGGCCATTCAACGCATTGGGGGCTTGATGTAGTTGGACCATTGCCAAAGTTATCTGCTAGACATATGCTCATCTTAGCAGTGGCAGATTATTCTCAAAATGGGCTGAAGCTGTGGTATTAAGGGGGGTCAAAAGGCAGAATGTTGTTGACTTCATTCGCATAACATCATATATTGTTATAGAGTCCTAAAATACATTATCACTGATAATGGAAAGTCTATTCGTAGTAGTGCAATGGTCAGGCTTTGTTAAAAGTTCAACTTCAAGCAATACAACTTTTCGATGTATTATGCAGCTGCTAAGGGATTAGCTGAAGCTTTTAACAAGACTTTTTGCAATTTGTTGAAAAACGTTATCGACAGGTAAAAAAGAGATTGGCATCTAAAAATTGCAAAAGCTCTATGGGCGCATCGATCAACATTTGAACTCCTACACAAGCTACGCCATTTGCATTTGGTTATGGCGTTGAAGCAGCTCTTCCTCTTGAGCGTTAATTACCTTTATTAAGGATAGCTGTCCAAGAAGGGCTCACAGAAGAAGAAAATGCWTGCTTGCATTTTGAAGAGTTCGAAGCACTTGAAGAAAGAATGTTGGACGCGCAACAACGTTTGGAGTGTCATCAAGCCCGCATCTCTAGAGGTTTCAACGAGAAAGTTTGCCCTCGTTCTTTTCGAATAGGTGACATGGTGCTCGCAATTCGAAGGCTGATTATATATCCTCAAAAGATAAAAAAGCTTACAATAAAGTGGGATGGTCCATATGTTATGCATTAAGTCTCTTCAAGTAGTTCATACATGTTTGTTGACAAAGATGGATTAAGCATTGGCCCCATCAATGGAAAGTATTTTAAGCGCTACTATGCATAAATTGCAAATAAATAAATTCAATAAGCTCCTAGTGTAGAAGCCTAAACTACACTAAAACTGTCTAAATATCCAATACAAATTCAAGATGCTCCTAACTTGCATGAGTTAAAATTGCAAAAAACACCCATCAAAAGTGTTGCATCTAGTGAAACTGCTAAATCACTCTAACAAGTCCAAGTTGGTATGAACGGATGCTCCTAACTTGCATGAGCTAAAATTGTAGAAAATAACCACCAAAAGTATTGCATGTGGTAAAACTGCTAAAACACTCTAACAAGTCTATGTTAGTATAAATAGATACTCCTGGCCCTYTAAAAGTTTAAATTGTGTACAGCCCTTCCTAAAAATTCTTTCACATCTTCGAACTATATTTTGACTTGATTTTTTTTAAAGGATACGTAGACAGCTTAGAAGTTAATTTCTAAGTTCTGTCGTAACATAATAAAGTGAATAKTCCTTAATTGAATAAACAGTTTGTAAATAAAATATAAACAAAAGTGGAAGAAGAAATGCATATTTATTCATTCATAATATGTAAATGAATATTTGAGTAGGGGGCACAAAATAAAGTCCATTCAAATATTGAATTGAAAATTAACTATCTCTTGCTTGTTTGCTTTGAGAAGTTCCTTCATATCTTCCAAGTTCTTCATGGCCTCGTAAGATTGAAAGGGAGTGTTATCAATGGTAAAAATTTCATCTTTCTTGGTAGAATGAATGACTCTAGATTCTTCAACTCTTTAYGGCTCTTCTTAAGTGTAGCTTGAATCTTCTTCTTCCTCTTCTCAAGAGCGTCAATTTCCCCTTGTAAGTCGTCAATCTTCGTAGAAGTCACCTGGTGGCTCATCTCGGACTCTATGGGTTGCAACTTGGCTCTAGAAAGAGACTCAGAATGTATCTCCTTAGCCATCAAGTCATATGCGGAGGACCTCAAATGGTCATATTTATGAGCTCCTTCAAAAAAGTCAACCAAGCACTCCTTAAAGGTAAAAAGTTCAATGGAACTCATCTTCTTCATCTCTTCAAAAACTATCAGCACTTCTTCTTCAATAGCAGAAATTGATTCAATTAGTGTTTGAGCTTCTCAAAAACTTGGCGCCACAAAAGTTGAAGATATTAACGTTGAACACTCTTCATTGAACACTCTTTATAATGTCAACTCCATGGAACTCAGAAATGGCGGCAGCAACAAATTGCCTTTGMRAAGGTCGTGCCCTTTCKTTGCGTGAAGTAATAGGTGGACAACTTATCTCAGAGGTATGCTAGTTGATTTACCAGCGGGATTACTAATCAATGGTAGAGTAGTCATAGGYGATTGAGCAGTATCATCGTCATTCTCGCATAAGTCAATTTGAGAAAAGACACTCTTAATCCCGTCTGTAAGAAAAGAAACTTCATCCGCATGCAAAAGACCTTCAAGTGCCCCTAACTATGAAAATCAAAGAGTTAGAAGAAGTCTAAAATTAAATATTTATGTTGACATTGATGTACTTACATGAAGTGCTAAAATCTGAAGAGACATAGTCGAACTACATACTTTTTGCAAAAAGCCGGAAGAAGTAGTAGTGCTACCCAATCTTCTTCTTKTTCTTTAAAAGACGATTGCATGGCCGATCTTACTCAGTATCACTCACCTTTCCACTTTCATTGGAAAGGGTATCAACTTGCTTGCCGGTTGTAGAAGAACCCTCAACTCCATATTGAAATTTTATTGTAGGGAGGTGCAACAATATCTTGTTCATTGAGRGAGTTGCAGCATCTTTAGAGATAGGAAATGGTCTTAGGGGATTGAAGATTGCTATACTCTTTTCTTTAGAAGAAATTCTAGCAATTTCGCTTGAGCGAGAATCCCACCAAGTATTATACTCTTTCGTAGCAAATGGCTTTGATGTCTTCATAGGAAGTACAACAAAAGCGTGTGTCTTAAGGCGARTAGATAATTTCCAAAGTCGAACGACATCCTCTAATGTGTGCGAGTAAGATTTCTCCCTCAAGTCATCAGGAATATCTTGAAAAAACCCAAATTGCCTGCATAATCTATGCGGACTATAAGGTTCTATCACATACATGGAATCCTGTCGAAGAGTCAAGATGTTAGAGTGTAAACTAACGAAGTAATCGAACCAAGTCGATGATAGAGACCCATCATCTGCCAAAGATTGCTCGAAGTTGCTAGTCATGCAACATTACATGTCATGGAAGAAGGATCTATATGTCTAAAAATTGCTTGTGTTGCCGAATGAGAGAAATACTTGGCCATCTTCTCTCCATGGAACTTAACCATTCGTGCAGCTGAAGTAATCTCGTGATGGATGCCAAAGTACGGAGCAATCCATGCGTACACGTAATGAATTGGGAATGTTGCACAACACTCCTTCAAAAATGGAGACTAGGAGACATTGTTCAAGCCATTGTAGATATTCGCCAAATCTGGTATAGTTAGTGAGAATTTCCACCCATAGGCCATAAGACTACAAATTTACATATCCAACAAGATAAAAATGTAGCCAAGTTTACTTTCTCTCTCAAAGATTTTGGGATGTTGAGTACATTGAAGGGTTCGTTTTCCCCTTGACAATTGTCAAACAAGTAGCATTAATGATGCCTGTAGGATCATTCAATGTCCTTGGCTTTGCTACAGTTCATCGATTATACGATCTTAGGGAAGGTGGTATATACCTATTTGGCCCTTTAAACTAAAATTGGATCCAAATCGTCGAAGGAAACTCCATGTGGCTCGCCATTTGCAAGCCTCCCAAAGGCCAAAAAAAGAAACTTACAACTTTCAAGAAACAGATAGTTGCCTTCATTGTCAATCTCATAAAGCTCCTTGGTAAAAGGGATTACCTCATCGTATAACGAGCCATAAATAGGAAGACCAGTAAGACTCCTCAAATCCTAGAGTGAAATAGACAACTCGCCAATTGAAGTGTGCAATGTTTTCATCGATGGACATTAAAGTTCGCAAAAGGCGTGCATGAATAAGCTATAGCGGGAACCCATATGTAAACAAGAAGCTAAAATGGCATCATCATATTTTCATCTCACGAAGTAGCTTTTAATGTTTTACGAGAATAGTTTCCAACCACTCCCACAATTTCGCTATGAAAGCAAGTCACCAATTGAGATGGGGCATTTCAAGAAGTTCTTATCGAGGTTGCAATCTGCAAAAAGTAGATAGAAATTTCTGGAGCTTGTTTTTAAATCATGAGTTGAATGACAGCACAATGAGACTACTTGCGTTGCTGAGATGAGGATGAGTCGACTATAACTTCTTGGAACAAGTTGACTCGGGACCATTTACAATGTGAAAATTCACTTATGAAAGATCGATTCGCATTCTCGCCATTTAGCCATTTTTGATGCCGTCGGGACATCAAAGTCATAGATCCCCTTCAAATGCTA
Organism: Rhazya stricta; assembly: GCA_001752375.1. Lineage (NCBI taxonomy): Eukaryota > Viridiplantae > Streptophyta > Magnoliopsida > Gentianales > Apocynaceae > Rhazya > Rhazya stricta. The sequence goes on along the minus strand of MEJB01000026.1, from coordinate 1,548,606 downwards.
TGAGATGAAGATGATATGCTTTGGCTTCTCAAAATCAGGCTCTCCATTTAACTAGGTTTCAATTGCCACGGAACCTTAAGGAAAAGTGGTTTTAAAGAACAAGTATAATTGAAGCTTCCAAAAAAGAAAAGGATGTTGAAGTTGTTAAAAAAAAAAAAAAAAAGAGAAGAACCCCAAAAAGGAAAAAGGAAAAAAGAAGAATCTCCAAGGTGGCAAGATTAGCTCCACTGTTGGTGTCTCAACTTTAATGGTCGAGTAACAGCTGGGTTCTGTCGATAATGGTATAGGCGGACAAGAGCAAGATGATGCTATTCTCCAGTTTGGGAAAGTGAGGAAGAATGCAGTGKTCACTATGGCCTACAAGTATCCAATCTTCGCATTCYAAGCTTTTTTCGTAYGTCTCAGTAGCTTTGACACCAAAATTGCTTACAAAAGATTAACAGGTTGACTGGCATTGTTTGGAGGTCATTCTTGCTGTACGTGATGGCAAGGATGTCTATGAAACTTCTGAGAAGCTGCAAATTTTCTCTACATGCTGGACTAGCATTTGCGGTGCTAATTTTGATTCACAAGACTTTACAATATCAGTTTATTTKATGGGCACAATCTGCAAGTGATGGTAGAAGCTAATTCTGGAATTGGTTCATGCGCTTCCAAAGGTGTGTGAGACCAATTTGAACCGAATACGCCCGAATGARTTGCGAGCCAGAGATGGCCAGGCGTGCAAGAGGTGCTTGCAGAGCYCACAGAGGTCCAGAATAATGCTGCTGTGACGTACGTTCCTCAGCTTATTGGGCTCAGAATTCCAAAAGTTGAAGCGGCAGAACGTGTACTGGAGCTTGCCGCTAAGGCAGTTGCCGATTTTTTCGAAACTCCCAAGAGCCATGGATTTGCCCGCCGCCTGGAAACGGAGCGTGTGCATCTTTGGTGCTCCAGATCTGGTAGGCACCGTTGCAAACATGCAAACAAAAGGAGTGGGCACCGCATTTAGATCGGAGGAGTCAAAGATCTGGTTGAGGGTGAAAACAYCATACTTGTAGAAGGCAATCTGTTGGGTGCAAAAGCTGGCAAGATGGAAGCCCACCGTCATAGCTTGGAGAGATCAAAAGGCAAAAGAGTTACTCTAGTCACCATGCACGTCATTCCTTGCCGCTGCAAAGCTCCTTACAATCGCCGCCATGCGCAATCGTAGAAAAGACCAGAAGGGAGAGGGTTTCTCGGTCTGCAAAGCRCGTCGTYGCAGATCTCTAGAAAACAGCTGTTGGAAGTCAGTGGCCACTGCGGAAAAAAGGGCAGAGGATTTAGTGGCCACCGCTACAGCTTGAAGCCGCCTAACAGATCCA
>MEJB01000026.1:1523606-1538770 GCA_001752375.1 Rhazya stricta | reverse complement strand
AAATTCGATAAAGACTCATGTTCAATCAGATCTGACAAAGACACAAGAGGTAGGGAGTCGCGAATTCAAAAGCTTTATAGTGGTAGAGAGTTGTGCTGATAACGTCTTGTAATATAAGAAGGAAAAAGAGAAGGAAAAGTTWATAGAGGGAAGAAGAGAAGTATGGAGGAATCGTAAAYTGAATATCATTAACTTTAATGTGAACCAAAACTCTCTATTTATATAGCTAAACCCTATGGCTTCTAGGGCTTTAAGTGTAGGGAACTCATTCACCAATAATGATTTACAACAGAAATGATATTTTTATCCTTATCTTGGAAAAAAAGAGGATTAATTGGATGGGRAAAAARAGCAACTAAAAGAAAATAGTTTGATTTTGCAGGTTGAATGTGATTGGTTTAAAAATTAAACAAGGGTAAAGATAAAAAATAATATTTAATCATATCTTGATTTGTGGAATATGACATATTTTAAAAAATATAAGACAAAAAATTATATTGTGACATATTTCAAAAGATGGAAAAAATATATTGTGATATGTAATTTAAAATCAAAATAATAGTTCTTGACAAAAGCAACTTCCCTTGATTGCTTTCTTTCCTTTTTTGTGATATAAATAAGAGGACATTTTAATCAACSACCTTTTTCCCAATTTTGTATCATCTTGCATATCTACAGTTGGAGAACCTTCCAAAAAAAATCTTCTCCCAAAGAAACAATCAAATAGAGCACAAGTATACTAAAAACGGATTTTCTTATTCGCTTTCTTTCTTTATTTATTTGCAATATACCTAAGAGGACATTAAATGAACCAAGTCACTATGCGCATCTAYGGTTTATATATATGTAACCTGTTGGAGAACCAAGCGCCCATAGCAAACTCTTATAAACTTTTCGAGCTTTCATTTATCCTAGAATACAATAGTGAAATTACATTGCTTTCTCCTTTAATACTCGCCCCCTTGTTTTAATGGGGAAAACCGAAACTCTTAAACCAAGTCATTCAATCGATGTTGAAGAGGACCAGCATGAATTTCATCAATTGCTTCAGTCACTTCCCAAAGAGAAAAATGTGAGTGGAAGTATTGTTTATCAGTTCAAAGGGTTGTGGTGTCCACGAGAACAAATCAAATCTGTTCTGAATTTCCRAAAGCAATTTCAGGCCAGAGATTGTGATCTCATAATTGCAACCATGCCAAAATCCGGAACCACATGGTTGAAAGCCCTTGTTTATACCATTGTTAACAGAAGTAAGCAGTCTCTTGACCTAAGCCCACTGCTCTCTTTCAATCCTCATATGCTCTTTCCCGTAGTCGAGTATAGCTTTGAAGAACATTGTATAACACCCGACCTTGATCAGATACCTTCTCCGAGAATTTTTTTTACGCACTTGCATTACAATGGAATCCCAAATTCCATTACCGATTCTTCCCGTCGGATTATCTACTTATGCAGGAATCCCTTAGACCAGTTCGTCTCTAATTGGCATTATGCTGTCACAAATCATTTTGAAAAGGTGGAAGAGCTCACTATAGAAGAAGCTTTTGAATGGTATTGCAGGGGTTTATTCCAACCTTGGGAGCCATTTTGGGATAATATATTAGGATATTGGAATGCAAGCAAAAATAATCCAAAAAGGGTCCTGTTTATAAAGTATGAGGATCTTAAAGCTGATACTTTCAATTTTGTGAAGAAGATTGCTGAGTTTTGTGGATTCCCGTTTACCCAAGAGGAAGAGAATGGTGGTCTAATTGAAGAAATAATAAAACTATGTAGCTTTGAAAATCTCAAGAACTTGGAAGTGAACAAGAATGGTGCTATGAAGACAGCCCTCGTTCAAGTTAAAAACAGTACATTCTTCAGAAAGGGAGAAGTTGGTRACTGGGAAACTTATCTAACTCCTTCCATGGCCGATCGTCTTAAAACACTTATGGCAGAGAAGTTCGGTGACTCGGGTCTAAAATTCGAATTCTGCTCTGGGCTGAGCAATCAGTAGCCTAAGGCCTTAGAGTTAAGTAGTTGAGTTTTTTGCTACAATTCTATCACTCACTAGCCTAAGGCCTTGTTTTATTACATAACGTTATTGTATCCTCCAAGAAAAGATAAGGAAAAAATAAAAAAGTTTGTGGTTTATATTAATATTGGRGTTCTTTGTTATTTAAGTGTACTCAAACAATGTATTTAGAAAAAATATCATCGGTCAAATGATTTTTATTCAAATGCCTCGTTTATTAAATGAAGTATATAAAATACATTATTAAATGATTAAAATATTCATATATATTAAAATATCTCATTCTCAATATACCTTTTTGATGGCCAAAATACAATCTTTGAAAAATTTGAATAACTGTATTATATATTAATATTTTAAAAACAAATGCTCATTYCTTGCACACTCCGGTCTAAGTCGAAAAGAATACTAAATAGAAAATATAGATGTCTTAYATTAGAGATACAAATAAATGTTTCTCCAAGCAAAAAAATTATTAAATTTATTTTATTGTAATATGAGGTATTAATTTTACGAAAAGCCTCTCGGTTTTATTCAACTCGTCCTTTCCATGGAAAGATCACAAAATAATAATTGTTTCTCCATAAAAAGCCCACGAAATAATAAATTTGAAATATGTATACTAAGAAGCCCTCAAAAGAAGCCTCTTTGAGCAAAAACAATACACTAATTAGATATCAAGATGAGGTATTAATTTATAAAAAAAAGGGGCGCTGTTTTTCTTTTTATTTTAATCCCAACCAAAAAAGAACACAAGAGTCAAAGCATACTTTTTATATTCCATAACTATGAACATCGGAAAATGCTCTGCGCGAGTAAAAACTAATGAGGTATCTAATTTCAGAAACAATCTGCGCCTGTTTTATTTTTTTCTTTAACAACAAAAAGGAACACAAAATCAAAGAGTATTATATTCGCATTTATTAGAACATTGGAAAGCTTCTTCTAGTAAAAAGTAATGAGGTATTTAATTTATAAAATGGCCGTTTTTTTTTTTTTTTTTTTACCAACAAACAGGAAGGCACAAAAAAATCAAAGATAGTTCCAATCCGCACTCCATATTAGAACATTGGAAAGCTTCTCTCAGTAGAAAACATAACGTTCGGGTGGGTTTTGTTTAGATGTCAGTGCCTTGTTATTCAAAGTTTTTCAGCAGTAGGCTTGCTTCAGCCTTTTCTATTGAATATCATATACATCGCCGACAACAGTTAAAACGCCATGTTTTTATGTCCTTAGAAGCAACACTGTCCCCATTAATATGATGAGGGTTTTATGAGAAATGCCACTATCACACTCCTTGGACTCTTTGTGAGAAAAAATTAAAAGAGTACAAAAGATAATATCTTTTCCCACTAAAGACTCTTAAGAAAAGTTTGTCTAAAAAGATTAATTATATTTTTTGGACTTTATGTTGAGATACTAATTTTATATCAAATACCCTTCTCTTTATATTAAAAATCTSAAAGGCAATTTTTAAGAAAAGAAATATAGTTTAGAAACAAAATAAGGTAATTAGTTATGTAAAGTGGCCATCCCATTCCCAGACSCTACTTCCCCTCTCGCTCCAACTCCTCATTTTCTTTTCGGCACGAAATAAGAGAATTTTATTGAAAGTGAATAAATGATAAATTGGAGTCATAGTATGCACTTTATCCGCATATAAAATARTGCAAATATTATTAGGAGAAATGTACAGTAAGTTTTACAATCTCCAACCATACCCATCCCTTCTTTAGCCGGAGAATTAGCCACTCTATTAACTTCCTTAAAGTATGTGAAGTCTTCATCTCCTCATCCATGCCATGAKATATCTTAAAAGCTCCTTGGGCATGTTGAATTTTATCRAAGATTTATTAAAGATTTCTCAGAATTTCAAAATCGTTGTTCTTTACTACAACATAATACTCCATTGAACTTTGATGAATGTTGTAGCAAAGCATTCCRGCAGCTTAAACAAGCACTTAGCCCCAATAATTATTGCTCATGATTGGTGTTTACCCTTTGAACTAATGTGTCATGCTAGTGAATAATGCAGTAAGTGTAGTACTAGGACAGAAGAAGGGAAAGATYTTTCATCCAATCTCCTAGGCCAACAAAACTCTCAATGAGGCGCAGCAAAATTACACTACCACTGAGAAGGAACTGCTAGCAGTAGTATTTGCATTTGAAAAATGTCAAGCCTATCTTGTTGGAGAAAAGATAACAGTGTTCRTAGATCATCCAACAATCAAGTATTTGATCTTAGAAAAGGATCCGAAGCCAAGATTGATTAGATGGATATTATTGCTACAATAGTTYGATCAAGAAATCAAGGATAAAAAGGGCATTGAAAATCAAGTTGCCGACCATTTGTCTAGATTGGAGAAGAAAGAAAGAGACTCTCAGGTACAAATTGCTAATATTCCTTGATGAACATATTCTAACCATTTCTGATGCTGCARCACCATGGTATGCGAACATAGTCAATTATTTAATTAGTGGACTAAACCCACTGCACGAATCAAGCAACAAAGAAAAAAGTTCATGCGTGATGCCAAGTTCTACTATTGGGATGATACTTGTACAAACTATGTCCTGATCAAATTATGAAGAGATGTGTTGCTGGTGAAGAAATCCAAAGTTTGCTATAGCATTACCACAATGCACCAAACGAAGGACATTGTGAAGGTAAGCATACAATAGCTAAGGTACTTCAAATGGGTTATTAYTAACCAACATTGTTTAAAGATGCTTATGAAAGTGTCAAGTCATGTGACAGATGCTAATGAATGGGGAATATCTCTCAAAGACATGAAATGCCTTTGAATAATGTTTTGGAGGTTGAGCTCTTTGATGTATGGGATATTGATTTCATAGGTCCATTCCTACAGTTTTTTTTGGAACACTTATATTTTGGTAGTAGTTGATTATGTCTCAGAGTGGATAGAAGTTGTAGCATCACCTYCCAATGATGCTAAARCAATTATCAAGTTCCTTCAGAAGAACATTTTTACTAGATTTGGCAAACCTAGAGTATTAATTAGTGATGAAGGATCACATTTCTTCAACAAAATGAATGAGAAGGTGCTAGCCAAATACAATGTCAGGGATAAGATTGCTACAACATATCACCCTCAAACCAGTGGGCAAGCAGAGATCTCTAACAGGGCGATTAAAAGAATTTTAGAAAAGATTTTAAGTCCAAATAGGAAGGGCAGCTCATTGAGGCTTGATGAAGTATTGTGGGTGTACCAAACAACATTCAAAATCTTCTTGGGGATGTAACATTCAAATTGATCTACAAAAAAGCTTGTCATTTGCCATTTAGACATGAGCACAAAGAATATTAGGCTATCAAAACCTTAAACTTGAACCTGGACCTAGTTGGACAACAAAGAAAGCTATAGACTAATGAACTTGGTGAGGTTAGAAATGCTGCATATGAAAATGCTACATTGTAAAAAGAGAAAAAGAAAAAAATATAATGATTGAAKGATTTTAAGRAGATATTTCGAAAAMGGACAAAGGTGCTACTATTCAATTCTAGACTTAAACGTTTCCCAGATAATTAAAGTCTAGATGGTTGGCTCTTTTTGAGGTCAACAAGGTTCYATATATCTAGCAATAGAAGTGACAAATGACAAGACTTAGAGTACATTTCAYGTGAATAGACAAAGATTGAAGCATTACCAAATTGGAGAATAAAAAGGAAGAAGATCATCTTTACTATTGCACTGAGGTTTAGAAATGTTATAGTAAAGTTCGGATGATGACTGGAAATCAAGCGCTATAGCCGCTGGATAACTTTTTCCTTTGTTTTCTTAATATTTTATTTTTCATTATAATGTTATTTTTCTTAGCTTTTATCTGATAGAATGAAGCTAGCATGCAATTTTACGCTCTTTTTCCTTTTTTTGTGTTTCACTAACTAGTAAGGAAGAAGTCTTTGATTCATTCAGAAAAAGGACTAGAGGTCAAAGGTAAGGAATAGTGACAAAAATGATACATCATTAGAAGATCCTTGGTGGGAAATAAAAGAATGGAGAGGCTGAAGCCATGTCACCCCTATCTTTTCAATTTTAGCAAGCAATGCTAGGTGGCGCTTTCTCATTGCCAGTGGTMGCGAAAACATATGTTAACAAAGGAAAGAACTTTTTCTACGTCAGGAAAATCCCAACAKATGTATAGCAGAAAAGAAAAGAGTYTGTGAAACCCTTTCAAAAGAAACCCAACCGATCAAAACCCTTTTACCTTTGAATCAAAATATACATTCGCGAAGGGTTCCCTCTGCAACATAAAACTCCTAACCCCTTACTCTACCAGAGCACCCATATCCCCTGTACCACATGAACAACACACTCTCCTCGAAGATTATCCTTTCAGATACTTCAGAGAGCAATCATGGTAAGAAAGATAGTTACAGTGGCAAAGAAAAAAGCCCCTCTCCCTCGATTCGRGTCTGAAGAAGTGGAGAAGAGATTTGTAGAAACCTTTAAGAAAAGGAACATCTTTTTGGAGAAAAGGTTTCAAGTCAACAAGGTAACCTTCAGAATTGGTGTTGGGCATTAAAAAGGGGATTGAATATCACAAAGTGGCAAGACCTCTCTTAACACCCTACTGATCTTGTAGTTAAGCTTTTTCAAAAAGTTCTACGCCAACTACACAAACTGCAAAGATGGGGCAGTACCGATCAGAGAAGTTTCAATTAAAGTCRGTGCCAAGGTTATCAGTCGTGCCTATGGTTTACTATAGGTGAAGGTTGAGTATGAGAAGTTTGTTCTTGACCCCAATGATGAAAATGAAAGTGACATCTTGAAGACATTCAATATCAAAAGCACCGACTGGACTATCTCCTCAACTGGAACCAGAATGGTATTAAGGTCCTCTATAATCCATGCTGCAAAAGTATGGTATCATTTCATGAAGTCTAGGATCTTACCTACCACACATAATCATACTGATTCTGATGCGTGCATGACACCCCTTTATTGCATTTTAATTGGCATTAGTATAAGTATTGAGCATGTAATTTTTAAYGAGATCTGCAAATGTGTAGATTGAAAAGAGGGAAAGATGATTTAACCATCGTTGTTAAATCTTTTTTGCCAAGAGGCAGACGTCATCATCGACCCAAATGAAGATACTATGAGAAACATTGCACGCACTAATGAATACGCCTTAGCAAGGATATGCAAGGAATCAGGAGAACCTAGTACACTAGTCAGTAGGAAAAAGAAGGCCACCATTTCAGAACGAATCATGGAGGAATTAGAGGAGGACGATCACATTGAAAAGTTGCAGAGGAATTAAAGAAARAGCAAGTGGCAGAAAAGACACCTAAAAAGGAGCAGGTAGTGCCCTTTTGGAGATCAAGAATTGCTATAAAGGCTGCAGCAAAATCAAGCCCAATTGCACGATCAACTTGTCCACTTTTGGACTTACGTGTAGAAGATAGACTTAGCRGCCTGGATCAACCTCAAAAACACTACGAAGGCTATGAATCTCTGTGTCAATCCAGACTTCCATTCATAATTGCTTCCAAAGTTAGATGAGAAGGAAATTGAGTATAAGGATGCCACAGTTGAACATCTAAGTGGGTTTAGCAACTGATCCCTACCATGGTAAACCATCGAAGGCTTTTGAGCCTTCTTTAAATTTTTCTGAGGGATATTGAAGTGAACCGCCCCCCCCTCCCAAATTTGTTGAAGATGATGGAACAATTGTTTTTAGTTGTTGTTTTGGATAATTTGTTTTTGGGTATTTTGTTTTCTTAAATGCTTTTAGGCTTTAAACAGTTTACTTTAGTTAATTTACTTGTTTTGATTTGAGCAATCCAATTTTAAATCTTGTTCTRTCTTTATGATTGCTATGATTGCCTCTTTGTTGTAGTTATTGTGGAATCACATAGAAAATTTCTAAATACTAGTTATGTTGTAGCATGTGAATTTGCTTAGCGATGTTGGAAGTTAGTTAAGGAACAAAGTGTCAGTGTTCTTTTCGCACAATTTTTCTCATATAGAAACAAAGCAAGATTTTGAACTCCATTTTTTTATCTCGTAAAAAGAAGTTTTGAGCATGCAAAATTAGACTTGAGAGTTTTTTAAAGGATATTTTACAATGACTTATRGTTTAGAAAAGAGTTTACTACTTCAAATAAGTTAGGGGAAGATCGTTGAAAGGCTTAGAATAAAAGTGTGATGATTACTCCACTATTTTAGTACCTGAATAACCAGGGGCACTCATGAAACCCATGTCTGCTCTTGCAGSAAAAGGAGAATAAAGTATGAGTATTTTCTATCAATTCATAAGCTGTAACTAGTGTTAAGTAACAAGGGGCATTCATGTAACCCATTTATGCTTCTGCATCAAAAGCCTCCTGTGACACAAGAGAATATATTAATTAAAAGCCTAAGTTTTGAAGGCTCTTATGCTATAACGAAWCCCCATCTTGCATTCTTACAAATTTCTTAGTTCTCTTTATCAAATTCTRAACAATTGTGTTTAGTCCTTATTTTAAAAAWTTTCTTTGATTAATCTCTATGCTACTGCACAATTCCGAGGCTTGTATGATCACTAAGCTTGTGCTAAATTATGCTTACTGAATTTTCCTACTATTTTCACAGACACKCTTAAACTTGATCCTTCTAACCATGCGATTTACTATAGCATTTGTTCCCAATAAGGCATGACTAGGATAGGAATTTTTTTATGTATCTTCTACTTGTTATAACATTGCTTGAGGACTAGAAATGATCTAAGTTTTGGGGAGTGATCTGTCTTGAACATATCCCATTCCTATCCCATTCCTACCCCATTTTTTGCCCGTTTTATGCTAATTATTCTAGTATTTTGGTTTAATTTGTAATACTTATCTTTAGTTTTCGTACCAATAAGAGTTAGCATGTACATAGCTTAAAGACTGCTTAAACAATGCTTATCAAGTACTAAAAAGTTTGGTCTTGAAAAGCATTTAAAGAAATACTAATAATGCTACAAAATGAAAATTTGAGGAGAAGTTGTGAGACACGTGGAACAATGACAAAAAGCACGAGATCCCAGCATTTAATGAACATGTGAGCYGAAAAAGATAGATAACGAACTATTAGGGATGACTCAACCTTTTTACTCGAAGTGCTGAAGCAAGGAAAAGCTAATAGGGGACCACATTACTCAAAATAGAYAGAATTAGACACAATTGTCTGAGTCAGCAGCCGGTTTGCAAGAGCACTGAAAGCAACATCATCTCCAACTCAGCCCTATCTAAGCCTTTATAAAGAAATTTCCAGCARACAAGAGGAGGAGTAGCCATATAATATAAATTAGTTAGCTTCTGTTAGCGCTATTTCTTAGTTCTTACAAGCTTTTAAGTAGACCACAAGGGTTTTCTTCAAAGAAGAACCCAAATTTAGTCTAGCTTTCTATCTATTTTGTTAAGAACAGATCAGTGTACAATTTTCCCTTGCTTCCCATGATCACTTTTTGCACTTTTACAATAGTTTACTTAAGCTTCCTTAGCTCTTCAAGATTTTTTACATTTTATGAAGCCAAAACTAATAATTTCTTGCAATTTATTTAATTTCTAGAACATAAATCTCAATTTTATCTCTAAAAGTAATTTTACTAGAGTCATTAATAAAGAGAACAAGGCTTGATGAAGCATTGTTGTTAAGCTAAAAATTGCTCTAAGAAGAAAACGTTAAGCATAAATCTTTTGAGACATCAAGAGGATTMATAGGTGATTAAGGAGATAAAAAACCATCCTTTGCACTCTCTAATATCTCAACATCAATTGTAGTCARCGGCTAAACTCTTCATTTTATGATCAAGAGTTGGTGAACACGGCCTGAACAATTTCTAAGGGTTAAGGAGAAAAYCGATTAAGGAGAAAACCATCTCTAACCCTCAGTGAAGACCTATGAGACAACATTGGAGAACTAACAAAAGACAAGGACACTTGCTTACCTTTGGGAAATCCCATAGCATTCAAGAGCAGTTCATAAATCAACATAGACATATGCTTGATTTACCTACCATTCCTAYATTTGCACATTGAATAGTCTTGGGGTGAGATATTGCTCGATTATATTCTGCGATGCTACAACATTTCAAAACTAACCTTAAYTTGATTGACTAACTCTCTAGCATAACTTCATTTGTTTACTGTCTTAATTTGATTTATCACTGTTTTACATTGCTTCCACTACTATACCATCCCCACTTATCTTTACAGAATTTCATACCCATTTTCTATCATCCTCGTGAGAACGATACTTTATTTATCTTTACTACTTGTGGGCCGCATAATCTTGCGTGAGTGTGTGTTTAACTATAACTGAATTAGACCCCCTAACAAATAGCGGRCTATTTCCCTTCCTTGCAGATTACTACAATTATGTTATAGCATTTGTATTTTTCCTTGATGACTTAGGCAATTCTAGTCTTCAYGCATAGCAATGTAATCATGGAGAGAAAATAAAGCTTCCCCTCTTTCTTCTCAGTGCAAGTTTTGATCTTCCTACATTTATATTTTTTTAGTCATCAGAAAATACAATAAAACCATTCTCTCACTCATCTAGTTTGCTCATGAGAGGTATGCATAAGTTGGATTCTTAAAAACTGATACCAAACCCTTACCTCTAGCAACAGTGTCATCCTTATTACAGTTCTAGAGCCTTGGTTAGAAATACTCCATTTCGTCCCTTTTATTGTCAAAATTACCAAAACCTCATCCCAATTTTCTTCCTTGAACTCCTTCACATATGTTTGTGACTCAACCTTGATCTCACTTAGCCCAAATAGGGTATTTATTGCCTTTGTTGTCAACTTCATAGGAACTCCCCTCACAGTCACCACATTGTTCTGCTCCCAAATTTGAAGGAGATTCCCCTACCAGAGGCACAATGGGATTCTTAGGGTGTTCAGAAAAGATTTCTCACATCATTTGTTTGACTATTTCTGCACATAAGAGGGCATTCCCTTCGTTGACCCCTCTTTAAAGGCAAAGCTTTTCTCCAACATCAAGGTTTTCTTTTGGTAGATCTCCTCACATCGTGTTGCTGCCTCATCAAACACAAACTTAGGGGCATCCTCTCTCTTTTTCTTCTGAGCTACGTGTTTGATCACCATTTTTCTTTGATATGTAGGACAGAGAAGAGTGTTTATTTCTTTGAACTTTCACAAGGTTCTTTYTATGCAGAAATGGTTTTGAAATGAATGGGGAGTGAGTTTATGTAGCCAGTTATGAGAATCATTCCTCCCTTCTTAGGTACACATTGTATTGGACTAACCTACTGGCTATATGAAATTGGATATATTATGTCAACATCTAGTTATTTGATGACATCTTTCTTCACAATTTCTTTCATTATCAGGTTCAATCTTCGTTGCTGCTCTATTGAATGATGTAGAAATCTTCCAACAGTATCTTATACATATAAATTGAGGGATTAATTCCCTTGATATCTRCCGCTGTCCACCCGAATGCCCTTTTTTACTTGTTCGAGACTGAGAAAAGATTATGCTCTTCCTTATCCAAAGTTGATGAAATAATCACTGCAAATGTATCCCTATCACCTAAACAAGCATACTTTAAGGGTGAAGGATGTCCATTTTGCTCCAGAACAGGTGGCTCCTTAATAGATGATTAAGTGGATTGTTGGCTTTTTCTAATAACCCCAATGCTTCAAATTCTTTAACATWAGCTGCAAAATTCGTTTCATTTTCCACTAAGTCAATTTCAGCATTTGGTCCACCTAGATCATCTTCTTCTTCATTTTTTTAATTTGCTGCAGCAAAAATAGTCATCTTTGCCACAARATTCTTGTAAATGTTTAGCAACTACTTTATCTATAATATTGATCGAAGAACACTGCTTCACTTCATTTGGGAATTTTATTCCMTGAAGGACATTGAATGTGATCTCCTGGTCATTAAAGGCTCATAGTTAACTCTCTTTTTTGCAYGCCTATGACCGTTCTTCTGGTGGCAAGGAATGATYTTCCCAAAATGATGGACACTTCCTTATTCGCTTCACAGGCTAATATGATAAAATCTTCCAGGAATATAAATTTGTCTACCCAAACTAATACATCTTAAATTTTACCTTTGAGGTAGACAATGTTCTGTATGCCAGTTGAAGTCTCTYAGTTTTTGGCCTTACTTTTCCAATCCTAAGTTGTTGAAATGCAAACATGAGGATTAGGTTGATACTTGCTCCGGGTTGCATGATGCCCTACCACAATAGGTTTCAATAATTGAGCATGGAATGGTGAAGCTATCTGAATATTTTAACTTTAGAGGCAATTTATATTTCAAGATGGATGTGCACTCCTTTGTTAAAGAAACCATTTCAAATTTTGCTTACCTCTTTCTATTAGATGGAACATCCTTCATAAACTTGACAYAGTTTAGCATTTGCTACAAAGCTTCAAAGAGAGAGATATTAATATATAATTGTTTAAGAATATCTAAGAATTTACTTAATTATTAATTTTTATGCTTCTTTTGAAGCCTTTGAGGAAGTGGTGAAGATGATCTTTCTTCGTTATGCTTGGTTTTGATATAGAGTCGCTACAACATTCTACTCTGGTGTCCATTCTTGATCATTCCTCGTTTCTTCTATTTCTTCTTCTTCAGCTTGGGTGTTAGYTGGTTCTCTTTGCTACTTGCTCTTTACTATTGGTCCTTCTAATTGCTTCTCACTTTTAAGGAGGATGGCTTTATTAGTCTTTACTATTGGCCTTTACTACTGGTCTTTACTAGAACATTGCTCCTTATCATCTTTCCTTGGATTTTGTGTGTCATTGGGCAATTTACCTGGTAGTCTGGATATAAGGAACAAAGTAAGTATAAGAGATTGGGAGAGGTTTGGACGTTAGTAACGTTGCGGATGAACCTTGGAAAAACGAGTTGATATGATGATGTGAGTCGAATACGGAACTATCTGTCAACGATACTTGAACGTGCTTTTTAGGTAGAGTGTTCAAGGTTTCGTGGTTTGTTGGTTTTCTCTAACTTCGAAGACTCTCTCGTAGGGGAACAGTTTAACCTACTCCTGGGTCCACGATTTTTTAACCTCACGTTTCGTCGGGTCTTTTGAGATTCGTTAAGATCGACTAAACTATTCGGACACATGATCATCGCTGGGATTTATGGAATGTGACGTCATAAAGAACTACTCGGGGACTCGAATCGGTAACTTTTACCTTGAATTCGTGATTTATCATAACGATTAGCTTCCAAAGCACTAAACGCTCACCGTTTCTTTTGGAGGGGTGAATACCCCGGTTCCTGAATCAACGGGTCCCTTACCCACCGATTACAGATTCTCTCATCAAATACAGGTTTTACGACCCTTTACACTCGAGATTGGTAAACCCGCCCTGTATGAGTGGAAAACGACACATCTATGGTTAGTAGTAAGGAAATCGTATTCACGTTGGTTACATGGGCACATGAGTAATGTGAGTAATATAACGACACTTGTTACAACCGATTGTACGTTCTGGGACTAGAACACTTGTCAGTATGATTCCTAGGTAATTTAAGATTGATTTTAAGTAATAGGTTACTAATAGGGAAACGAATAACAGAATAAAAAAAAGTTATTGATTAGTAAACATTAATTTACTATAAATGAAACATAAATCATCAATTCTAATGTCGAAGTCGCTTAATCACCTTTAAAAGTTCAAATTGTAAAACATGGTATCGATATGTGTGAGTTAGGAGCACTGCTGTAGGGTGAATAGGTGATACAATCCGAATAAACTATGTACATATGAACGACGCGTTCCGAAATCGGCTCGTGATATATATATTTGATAGTAACTAGTGTGTGGTTATTCAAAAGTCATGGTGATAGCTCCGTAATCAAAACAAGTTCACGCCACACTTCTCAAGGAATGACGAGTTGTATAATTAACAGACAACAGACACGTTCTGACATCGAGATAACGTACGCTGTATTCCCTGTTTGGTTACGCGTAGAGATGTAGGTTCAAGTAACATCTGGGGATTTATGTCCCTGACGAGTTAAGCTCAAATTCAAACATTACAAGTCTAAACATTCACCATCTAGGTAAAATACTCTACGCATCTCTTAGTAGGTAAATGTAGAATCTGAGAAGTCCTACGAATCCACTAAAGTAAAGTTAATGTTCCACAGGGATTTCTTCGGTAGTACGTGCTTCATTAAAAGTGTGGAAAATTCCTGCACGCGCTCTAACCAATTTGAGAAAATGGAAGACTTAGACTTCAATAAAGAACTTACTAGAACGACCTTTTCATTCAGAATTAACCTTTTATAAAGGGAGGATACTTTTGATGGTTCAACTCTTAAACTGTAGTTGAGAAAATTA
Organism: Rhazya stricta; assembly: GCA_001752375.1. Taxonomy (NCBI): domain Eukaryota; kingdom Viridiplantae; phylum Streptophyta; class Magnoliopsida; order Gentianales; family Apocynaceae; genus Rhazya; species Rhazya stricta. Next base: position 1,524,418 of record MEJB01000026.1, on the reverse strand, counting down.
TTCAAACCTATAACTATAAATACTTGTAGCCCTAACTAAATTTTTTAACAACTCTTTTCACGGGGGTAGGTAAACCGGTAAAGTTTAACCCACGTTACCATACAGAAAAATTTTCTGAACTTAACGAACCTTTGCTTCCCTTAATACCACCTGTACGAAATCGTTTTACCTCGGAACGAATGGACGTTGTATACTACTTCGTATACTTTAAAGATCCTCCTATCGGTTATTGTCTGATAGTTGCAGCAGGTTTGCTCTAGCGGTCATCTTTCTCTCATCGGTCAATCAAATGTTTTTTCTAGTTTACAACACTGTGTAACTGTTGTCTCCCATCGAAGTCGACCTGACCTACTCAATTCCATTATACATCTGTTGGATAACGACATGCTCGTTCAGGCTCATAGTACAGATAGTAACAACCTCTACACACTATGTGAAATTCTAAGGGGAACTAGATATTACCACCACCCTACGAATCTTTGAAACCATTTTTGTTATTTGGTGAATAAGATTGTGTATGTTAGATGCTACCTCCGGTCGTAGGTTTCGAAAAGTACCTCGTTGATTCCTACTTGGGAGTAGCACGACGGTCTGTTACCGTTCGTTATATAGGTGGTCCAAAGATGCTTCCCGGTCGCCCGTTTCGTAGTTTAAAGTACTTTGTTAACTCGTTGTACGCTTTCGAGATAACTTGCCTTATGTAACCGTTGTTTACTAAGATAAAGTCTTTAGTCAGTGGTACTAACTTCTTAATTTCGTTATAGTAAACTCCTTAAATCTTTTTTCGACCGTTGAACAACATCGTGATTCGA
>MEJB01000026.1:1466591-1522416 GCA_001752375.1 Rhazya stricta | reverse complement strand
TCCTCCAATTTTAATCTCTGAAAAACTTTTCCAACCCCCCATCAAACACAAAGACGGGTCTCACAAGTTTGTTCTTTTATGAAAAGGGAATCAAAAATATGGAATTGAAATTCCCCAATTGGTGCCCTCGCCCTTATTCCTCCAATTTTACACATGCGATTTTCAACATTATCACCTCATAAAATCAATGATACCCGCTAGCTTGGGTGCATGGGAGTCATTTGTCCCTGGATTAAACCTCCTAACCAAGGATACAACCGTTGGCAACCGAACCTGGGCACCAGATGACCCAACCATCTGCTCAACGCATTCCCGGTTGGCCACTGGCCACCCAATCATTGGCCAAATGCAGGCTTACTCCAATACTGTCACCCCAACTAGCTCAAGAGGTACTTGTACTGATGGACCAATCAAGCAYAGTATTTTGCCGGCTGAGCTGGTTATTCAGAGTTCATCAATTAAGTACTCAATTCCTTCYATTAATTCATTTCAAGTATGTCAATCATGAGTTTAAAAATTTTTCTGAACAATTTTTCTCAAATAGACTTTTGCAATCATAAATGCAATTCACYTTTAGTAATAATTTTTCAAGAAACAAGTTTATAAAATAGCATATTCTTTGCAAAAACTAATTTCAAGAAACTTAATCTTTATAATTGCAGAAATAATTTAGAAAGAGCTCACAATAATTTGCGGAATAAGATGGTTGATACGTAATTCAAGTGTACGGGGATTCTTGAAAATATATCTAGAGTACCCTTGAATAAAAACAAGTAMGATAGCCAAATTTGAAAGAGGGAGGAACTCACCCATGACTCGATTAATCAAGAAAAGTTCTACTATCAGGCACTACCTAAAATAATTCGTAAAAAATTCCTTAGTAATAAATCATACCAAATGCAAAAAAAAATATATCCTAAATAAATCCATTCCAACATTGGCTCAGACTTTCCAATTTGTTTTAGAAACTTAGTAGGTTATATGAAACAGATTATGATAAAATCGAACCTCAAGTATTCATGTCCAACCCGGACAAGGTWTTACTAAAATAGGTGTAACATGAGTTAGGATGATAGTTTTAGGTTAAAATAACTTRAAAAAATTATCCTAAAGTGCAAGGCCTTCTAATAGTATAAAATAGGTTTCAGAAAGGCTATGATCACAMTATTCTAAAGTGAAGATAGTGGGTTTGAAATTAGGTTTACAAAAATGGACAGCAAAGAATATTTAGTATATTAAGCTCATGCTATTTTGAGTTTCTTAATAATATTGGTTCCAAAATGTTTCTTGCCCACCATGTTTTCCTTCATGTAACTTTTGAGGTTTAAGAGGATCTGCATGAATTCTAGTTTGAATGGGGATAAGAATTTCATATTCAATCGGCTAAAACTGACCTTACCTCAAAGATTAACCTATATCTTTAAGCTTTATAAGCTCAAATTAAGTGAAATTTGTACCAAAATATTCCTAAGAGTCTTGGAATTTCAACCATATATTATTAGGTAACATCCACTTAATAAAATAGTTTCTATATCGAATTTAGTATAAATACTATTTCTGGTTCAGCCAGAAAAACAATGCATACCCTAATTGCCATATCTTGAATCTTATGGGACTTTAGATGCTGTACTTTGTACCATTATAATTCTAAAAGACTTAATTTTCTAATTCTCAGTTTATGTGATAAAAACAAGGTCATTATCTATACTAATAGGTTCTTTCTATATTAATTCATATATCTACTTTGCTAGCTTTGACATTAATATACTACTTGTCTTACTCCTTATTCATATTAATTCAACACCATCCATATTTAACTGAATGGATTGCGCAATACCCATACATCTATCTCAGTTTCTATGGCTGAAATACATACACATACCGCATTCATGTATGTATATTACCCACATCACTCAAATCTTTCATTCTTATCATGCTACACTCACACCATATCTTTCCTAAGATTKATAATCTTACTACCCTGTGAATTTTGCAACAAGAAAATGGATAGAAGTCTAGTATCCCCATGGAAAAAAAGGAAATGCAAGGAAGATAGGATATAGCTGGCTGATGCTTAAACTTTTCCTCACTTCCAGCTTATATTTCTTTCGGTTTGAGATGATTAGAGTAGCTGAACTTTCCGTAGTATCTTGATGCTGTAAAGAGTGAAAAAGAGGCGTATATTCTGGACTTTTGTAGAGTGGATGAACAGATAGGATCARCTGTGTTGAAGGATGCTAGACAGTAGAAATCGACTGATTGTTAATGCAAGAAAGATGGAACGTTTGRTCAAGTAGAATGGAATGAGTGGCGAGCTTTGGGTCAGTTTTTGTAGAAGTGTTTTGACAGAKAGAAAAATGCTGGAATGGACGAAGAAATCAGCTAGAAGAAAGAAGGGAAGAAACTACAAGTGATTTTTTTCTTGAAAATGAGAGTTCAAATCCAAATTGAACACTTAAAGAATGAGCACTTGACACATGGATTGACAGATGCAATTATCTGGTTGATTCATCTTAAAACCGACAGCACACCAAGTTGAAAATCTCATGACATCCTATCATGGAAACCTCCTAAATACTTCCATAAAATCTCATTTGAAAATGTAAGAACTTTTCAAAACCCTTTCCATTCATTGAAGTCGTGAGCTAACTTAGTGTAACACAAAGGATAAGCTTGCAGTCGGCATTGTTCTTGAACCCGATTTACATTTCCTACCGGTAGAATCGCATAGCAGTACATCACTTAACCTTTCTTTCATCTTTTTCACCCTCCAAGAAGGAACCGTTACTTATCTTCCTACCCTACAAGAGGGTTAGGTCAGGTGCGCCGACCCCCCACTACATCTTTCATGGTAGGTTTACACTCCTTTCCACAAATCTTAACATTCTCTGATAATAATCATTTATAAAATTCCCATTCTTTTTCAAATTTTATTTCCTAAACCATTCGCCTTCTAAATGCTCAAATAACTCATGTTAGAAATGATGTAGAAATACTATAACTACATGCCCATGACATGAACTACATAAATTCATATTTAAACATATATATCGACAGTAGGAACACCTACATAAAATAATCTAATATAATCCTTAACACATTACATAAAATATAAAGGAAATCTAATAAGAGTAAAGAAAATTCCCCCTAAAACCTAATCATAGTCATAGTAGGAAGCAAAACCCTAGCAAACTACATTTCTCTCTTAATACTTCAAATTTCTTACTCCTTCAAAGAATCAAAACCTACATTTTCTCAAGACCATTGCATTGCGTCCACTCCTATAGGACACATATGAAATTGGAGAACTAGGCTGCACAAGGTACAACTAAGAACAAGCGAAAATGGAATTAACAAGTAAAGAGAAATCATCAATCTATTGTTTGAGATTCAAGGTGCGATGAACCAAGCTATTATAACTTAAAGTTGTTACACCAAAGGAGTAATAATAGGTCATGAAATCATTTCTCAAGTTCTTGATGCCTTAGCAGAAATGGGAAATTATGTTTAATAATATGAGATAGTTGGAATTGCTAACATGCAAGAGCTGTTCATATTGATATTGTACATGAAATTCTTTATCAATCTAAGCAAGAACGTGGATTCAGCTGATGTAGGCCAAAAACATTAAGTTTACTAGTATTTTATGCATTTATTTTCACTCTTTAATGTGTCCAAAGCACTACTTTGTGCTAAATTCCTTCAACAGTGGCTACTAAGTTCAGATTAAATAACTTTATTTTTGCGCTAAATTGTAAATTATAGAATTCACGAGCTTTGTTGAAGTAAAATTCTTTATTTTGTAGGAAATTGATTCTATATGCAAATTAGGGAGTGGCTTGATGAAGAGTCAGAGAAAGTTCAAATTTTTGGTTATTGTTACAGAAAAATGCTGCATAGTGAAGGACTTGAAAAAAGGAGCAATTAGCTTATGAAGCTTAGCCAAATGACAGATGAGATTTCACCATGAAAGAAGAAATATCTTGGAAGCAAAAAGGTAAAAAGCATAAAGCAAAGARTAAACAAGCATAAAGGACAAGTGGGTTTCGTAGATAAATAATTTCTTGATAACTGTCCTTTRTTTTTCAGTTTCCARGGCTATTTTTCACCAAAGTTTCCAAGATAAGTTTTATACATATGAAACARGAGTGGACTTTGAGGAATTGATTAGATAAGCARAGGCAGACGCACAGGAAGAAAAAGTGAGAGAAARAAGGCAAAAAGGAGAGGAAACCTAGAGCATTTAAGGAAGCAGAAGAAGTACCGAAAAGGACGTCAYCTTACAGCTTCATCAACACCACCTTAGGATTTCTTTCTCCATCTTTTAGTTGTATTTTGAGATGTTGAACTTGAACTATTTGTATTTTCTTATCTTTAAGAGCATGAACTACCTCTTAGAAGTTAGAGTTTTGTTGAAGTGATGAAGTAAATACTCTATTAAATTTTTTGAGCAATGTTTGCTCTTTATTAATGTTCTATTCAAGTGTATTTACTGTTGTGTGATCACTATTTCTTTGCAATTAGTGGTTTTGCTATAGCTACTTGAAGGCCGAAAGTAGTTAAAGTAGTGGAAATGTTGAATAGATATGGGTATTCAATGTTCTAGGACATGCCATTAATAAACTTTAGTAAAATAGGAACAAGGATCAACAAACTAAAAAGGTAAGGTCATTACATGTCTCGATTTACGTTTTTCTTTTTGCCAAAMCTTTGTTTCAGGCAACATTGCATCATTATGTTGTAGCATTGTTRTGAGTGTTTCTTGGACATTAGTACATTAGGATTCTTAGCTCTAACTCATCTTTTAACTCTTAATCATCTCGTGTGAAGTTTTCTTTGATATTTTAGCAATTAGATAACTTTTAGATTAATTTAATTTACTTTAGTGACATTTACCAAACCAACATTTGATTTTATTGGGAATTTAAACCATTGTTTTTGAACCATCAATCCTCATGGGGATGATACTCTATTCATTCTATATTACTTGTATAGACCATGTATACTTACATGACTGAAGCTTAATTGCATATGTGATTTTCTCTATCATCAGCATCAGCAGAAACTACTTGGTTTAGGCAGGTCAACYGAAGAGAAAAAGAGTTGCACACTAATAGAGTGGATATGATATTGAATACTCCATTTCAGGGTTTGAAATACTATGAAAGAAAAAAAGAATGCCCAAYAGCTAAATTCARCAAAGAAGATTTCGAAAATATCTTTGTCTCATGAAAGTGTTTGATAGAGCTTCTGGTAGAGAAACCAAGCACTTTCATATTTAAAGCGAAGTGTTTTACAAAATCATCCACAAATTTCTGGTGTCAAAAGAAGGCCATCAAACCCCTGTTTCTCTAATGCATATGTACATCATGTATATGACGAAGAAAAGAGTGCAAATTAACCTTGCCTATTTGATGTTGTCTCATATGTACTCTGAGGAAGTTGGCAACAGKAATCTAGCTTATGGGAATTAATTGGGATTTTTGGAGCTTTTAACATACCACTCACTAGAGGTATAAAGTAGTCACACATCAATGATGAATCTCGTAAAAAGATAGGATTAAAGAAAGTTCGAGGGATGTGTTACAATTGGGATGAAGCAGTTGATTAGGAAAAAAAGACAAGCAAGAATATATATCTTGAATATCTTGAAGAAGAAGCAGAAAAATAAAGTGAACAAWATAAAGCAGAAGCCAATRGCAATAATACARATTCTAGAAAACCATAGAAGTGAAATTTTGTGCATTTGAGGATCTTCTCCATCTTGTTATTCTTGATGATTTAGGCGGTATAAGAAAGGAGAATTGGAATATCAATGAGATAATRGAAAACAAGTCATGTGGGTTTAGAAGAATGGATGAGAAGATTAGGCAGATGTTTGATGGTATCCAAGATGACATGATTGGGTTGAACAACAGAAACAAGGAACCACTAGAAGAACTGATTGCTCTGCTACATGAAGAACATAATTTTTGTGTAACCAAGACAGAAGAAATTAAAGTAAAAGCTATTTAATGCTGGCCGAACTCCTAGATTGGTTGGTGCTTGCCTTTCGAATTGATATACCCAATCAGGAAACTACCTCTCCTAATATCATTTGCCGAGAGAAGGTAGMTGCTCCGCGTCTTGGGTGTTTGAGTTCCCCAAGTCAGCATTGTTTGTTGCATATTAAAACCCTAGGTTTGGCTTTGTAGRAAACTGAGCAGCATAATCTTGTCACCYAGTAGTCTGCTCGATATACTGCCTTAGTGCACAGGAAAAATTTGAAGTTTGTGATAAGAAGGGATTAGAAACTTCCTAAGTGCCATAAGGTATCGTCTGTCCTCCAGAGGAGTTGTAACCTATCTCTGGGAAGTGCTTCTCCAAGTTATTGGATATCTCCTTYCGGAATCAACTGGCTATTCGTGATCAAATTACCTATCAACTCCTTCATCTTAAGGACCCCAACCAAAGCCCATTGAAAGCCTAACCCGATTGGCTTCCACATCTGTCATGCATAATCACATTTTTAGAATACATGCACATTTGTTTCTAAGCCTTCTCCAGAGGAAGGGCATAGCAAAGCCTCCATATGAAATCCAATTAGCAAATTTGCATGAGTTGGTAAAATTTGCTGACGTAACCGCCAAAGCCATTTTCTAACTTTTGGGGGAATATGAACTTTCCATAGGTATTTCCATAATGTTGTTGTAAAAGAGGATGAAGCCACACGATCTTGGCCCTCGCATCTATTAAAAAATTCATACCCACCTTATATGCTTATTTATTTTGCCAAAAATCTCCTGTTATCCTCATAATGTCAAATCAAAGTATCCTCCCYAGGGTTTGTTGGCAGAAACACGACCATAATTTCCTCTATGTCTCTTTGGAGAAATARACCCTTTTAAGGCCTCAGTATTTCATCTCTAGGATTTTGGAAAATAAGCTCTTGAACTTCCATGTCCAYGTGGCAAAAAAYGTTTTGTTGAAACAACCATAAAAGTGTATRTGGACTAGGAAGCCATGGCTAATCCCAAATACATATTTTCCTACACGGTAATTAGGTGCCTTTTCCGCTCCACCCTTCTTACATTGACCTAGCCTTTTGTGGTGAAAACATTATGACAAAATGGGGTGCTAATGAGATGAGGAACACATCAATTCTTCTTTTCCTTTTTAGCTGGAACATTGAAATTTTAAACATTTTCTWGATGAAGGAAAGATATTATAATTAATACTTAAAGATTGATGTTTAGTTTCTCARATGCRTGAAAGAAATTATAGTTAATATTTAAWGATTGATGTTTAGTTTTCCATTGGCAMAACTTTATCATGCGATTGCACAGATCTATCAGAGCCAGGTTTTGAATCCTGGGACTTGTGGGTTATGGGCCCACTATGCTTCAGCTGCACCACTCTGATTGTTATCTTTAAAATGATGTGCTTTTTTGATAGGTGTAATTTTTTGTGGTGGTTCAGTTGTGGTTGTGTTTGTTGTATGAGCTTGTTATTGTATATTAATAAATTAGATATCATATTTTTCTAAAATATCAGTTGATCATTGTTTATTTTTTTAGTATAGAAGACATTATTATAATTATATACACAATCTTTTAAATCTAATTCATTGGATGCGTTTAACAAAATGTAAGTGGACACCCATCATGTAGTATTCCTAAATCTTTCATAATACTTTATATTTTTATAAAATAAGATAAAACTCTACTTGCAACCTTTCTTGTATAAGTGTGCATGAAGCCGCTAGAGCAATGAAATATTTTGTTCATTTTTTATTTTCTATGCTATTATCCCGATTTTTGGCAGCCACAACTTGGTGTTCTTGAACAATCTATTTTTATTTGTATCCATTAATTTCATTAATGTGATTAATTTTAGAAAATGTTTAGGGATTAGATTAATAAGTTAATTCAATTTTGAAATTCCTAAGATGTTAGGAATTATGAGATTTATATTCTTTTGGTRATTCATAATTTGTTATGAATGAATTAATCAAGTAAATTAAAATTGAATTTCCTAAATCATTGGGAATTGGAGAGGTTAGTTTTCTAAGGAGTTAGGAAATTTTCAAATAATAGGTTTAATGAAATCTGGATATTCCTAAATTTTTAGGAGRTTAGAAATTTGGAAAATAGGAAATTGAAAACCTAACTCGTTAGGATTCTTTCCTATTTATTTATGTGTTTTTAATTGCTTTATTTATTTGATTTATTAGCATGTACGGTGATCATGGGCTTTTAGGATGACCAATTTTTATTTTAATTGGGCTCTAGATAAGCCCATGATCTTCTGATTTGATTTATTTGCTCTGATATATGTATATGGATGCATGTSAAACCAAATAATGTGCAAAGTGAAACCTTAATAATGAAGAAGAAAATCTTCCATAATCAATATTAAGCTAAAAGGTATGATTTATTGAAAGATTTCCAACGGAGAAAATGTTCCAAAAAAGGATTTCCTTTTTCCATTTGAGAATGTGGAATTCAAATAAAATAGTGTGAGAACCAATTTTTTTAATAACAAAGAGAAATTGATGCATATCGACTATTAACTAATAATCTTTTATTTTCTACAATTACTCGAATATAATGACCCCCGTGAATCCTTTATCATCAATTATGAAAAGAACTTGCTCACTGGACCAAATTATAATGACTAGCTAAGAAATTTAAAACTTGTTTTAAATTAGAAAAATGTTGCCAACATTCTTAATGAGCACATCCCCAAAAAATTGCTTGAGGGTCCGATTGAAGAAGAGAAGGTAACTTCTCATAAGTTACAAGATGATGATATGACTGCTAAGTGGTACATGTTGGCTTCAATGTAATAAGTTACAAAAATAACATAAACCTATGAGAATTGCTTCTGATATACTTCTTCACTTAAAGTAGTTATTTGATGAAGGGTCAACAAGTTCAAGATATTCGATATCTAAGGAATTCTTTAGATGCTTTTATCTGAGGGTGGTGATGTGTCACCACATGTTCTCAAGATAATTAGTATGATTGAAAGTCTTGAGAACTTAAACTTCATGATGGATGCAGACCTTCAGAYGGATTTGATCCTACMGTCTCTCCYAGAGTCATATTCATCGTTCATTAWGAATTTCCATATGAATAAGAAGGAGKTTCCACTACATGAACTTTATAATCTTCTTCTTCAAGCCCAGAAAGACATCAAGGGCACAGGCAAGGAGACTGCATTAGTAGTTGCTTCTGCAGGAGATTACAAGATCCAAAAGAAGAGAAAGACTTAAAAGGCTCCTAAAAAGGGAAWTGACTTAAAGAAGGCCAAGAATGTAGACAARGGGCATGTCACTCATTATGGTGAAGATGGGCATTGGAAAAGAAATTGTCCTAAGTACTTGCAATCTTTGAAGGACAAGAAGAAGGCCGATGAAGGTATTGTCATCACATGCTTTCTTAATAAATATTCTTCTATTTCCAAAACTACTTGAGTTCACGATTCATGTGTTTCATCTATGACATGTACATCTAGATAGGAATTGAAAATAAGTAGAAGAGTTGTCTGGAAATGAGGCATTGTTCCTGATTGGAAATGGAGAAATTGTTGTTGCCACAACTATAGAATCTGCACCGATTATTTTAGCTAGTGAATTTGTTTTAAATTTAGATAATTTTTTATGTTTACCAGATGATTTTACAAATATTATTTCTATTTTAGTATCGGCTAGGAATGGATTTGAATTTGCATTCATAGATAATGTTTGTAGCATTTATTATTTGAATAAAGCTATTGGTTTAGCATATAAGAACAATGGTCTATATTATATGTCCACTAGTAAAACCAATAAGAAAAGGAAATAAAATCTTAATGTTTTTCAAAAATCAAACCTCAACACAAAAGAACTATGACATCTTAGGCTAGGTCATATTGCAGAAGATAGAATCACAAAGTTGGAAAGAACCGAATAAGTTGGGCCCATTGGCTTAAATCGTTACCAACTTGTGAGTCTTTTTTTCAAGGTAAAATGACTAGAAAGTCTTTTAGAAAGAAATGACTTAGAGCRAAAGAAGCCTTAGAACTTATACGTAATGATGTATGTGGGTCATTTTCAACAATGGCAAGAGGTGGGTATAGCTATATCATGACTTTTACTGATGATYACTCTAAGTATGGATATATGTACTTAATGAAGTACAATTCCAAATCATTAGAGAAGTTCAACGAGTATAAAAGTGAAGTGAAAAACGAACTCAATAAAAGGATTAAGACTATAAGGTTTGCTCAAAGAGGTGAATACCTTAGTACTAAGTTTATTGAATTCTTGAAGGAATAGGGAATAGTTTCRCAACTCTCTCCTSCAGGAACACTGCARTTGAAACAGAGAGGAGAAGTCGRACATATATGTATATGATCCAATCCATGATGAGTTATACAACTTTTGAGACTCATTTTTAGGATTTTGCACTATTAACAACTTGTTATATAACGAATAGGGTCCATTCCAAGTTTTTTGACACATCTCCATATCAATTGTGGAGAGGAACAAACCAGCTTTTAAACATGTTAAAATCTGGGTGTGCCCAGCTTTTATTAAGATGCTAAAATTGTACAAGTTGAAAGCTAGATCTGTGAAAGGACAATTTRTTGGATACCTTGATAATAAAATAGTGTATCAATTCTCTCTTCCTAAATGAATAAAAATTTTGTCATTAGTCGAGATGCCATCTTTCTTGAGAACTAGCTTCAAATAATGAAAAATCAAATTTTACASCTACCCAAAACTTTTTATGATTAGCAAAACATGCCAATAATGTTTGAGTAGCACTCACATCTTTAGTATGCCTTCATCAATGAGACGCCACTCATCCTTCCAATGTCTTCAATCTTATCAAATAGAAGCTCCTCTGTAAAGTTGAAAGCATTTCTATGTTCTAGTGCTAYTGCATCCAAACATTTCTCGAGATACTTAATTTCCTCAATAACAACAACAACTATTCTTATTTTCTTTTTCTTTCGCTCATCACKTTGTTCTGATGTGGAGCTTAGTGGTCTCTTTGGAAAGGAGGTGACTTCATTTTTCATTTCATCTTGGAGATCAAATCATACTCCATTTCATGAGGAGTATTGTCATAGCTTCCAATTGTGCTCACCTTTGTTTAGGACCAATAGCTAGATTTCCAATAGCACGATCTTTTCCAATTATTTCATCTAACTTCTCAAAATTTTGAATGGCAGTATRATGAAGGTGAGAAGCATTTGGTTTTCGCTGTTAAAAAGAAAAAATAAATAAGCCAAGAAAAAGATATGAACAAGAAATTAAAAAGCAATATCTACAATTTTTCCTTTCGTTTCCATTTTTTCTTTTGAGAAAATGAGRATTCATTTAGCAAAAGGCCGCCTGGATAAGAGACTTGAGAGCAGGAGGTGCACTTTCAATCTAGACTAAAGGGCWATCAAGCTTGAAACCAAGTTTGACAAGTTCATGAGCTGCACAGTTCCCAGATCTCCTAATATGAAGGAGCTCATTATAAGCAAAGTACCCTAGCAAAACCCTAACCATGTGCTCAGAGTTTGCTGATGACTTCAAGAGCATCCTCTCAAYGCTTAGCTTCAAATTGACAAATTCCCATGCAAATTTCACTCCTTAAATGCTCGCAAAAGCCTCCATCTAGAGCGCAGATAGGCACTTTGGCCCCTTTATTGCCAAAGAAGCTAAGACCTCCCGCCATTGATTCCGAATAATTGCTCCTATTCCAATCAACTGAGTTGTCCAAGCAACGTCAAAATTCAGTTTATATTTAGAAACTAGACGTTGCATCTAGCTTTGGTTAAGAGGTGAAGTGGCCTTTCTCTTCATTGTGTGGTTGAGATAAGAATATTCAGTGAATATGGCATGGATCAAAGAGATAACATCCAGAGGCTTCTTGATCTTGTTTTAGAAGACATAGTGTTGCATTGCAACCAAATTGTCCACAGCGTAAACCCCAACAAGTTGCTGTCTTGAGCCCCCATCGCCTCCATGAAGCCACCAAAGAAGCACTTGAAATTCGCCGTAGGATAAGAGAGCCAAGGCTGGAGTTTATCCACCAAATCAAAAATCTCGACGGAAAAAGGGCATTGAAATAAGACATGACGATCTGTTTTGCTTTTATGATCTGTCTTGCTTCAAACACCATAGCGTGAACAACTTAACTTTGCTCTAGTAATTCAGCATGAAATGTTGGTTTTAGACAGCAGAATATTCGTACAACGCCACAAAAAATACCTAATCTTAGGAGGTACACAAAGGCTCCAAAGATCACTCCAAAATCTAGACTATGCAGAGTTGAAACAACTRAGTGTCGAATCTTTGACTCCAAGTGCAAATTGCAACCTGATCAAAGAGTGTATAACCACTGCTTGTATTGTTCCAGATGAGCCAATCTGGGGGTCTGCTAGCATTGAGAGAGAGGGCTTGCATTTCCTCAACATCCGCGACACACAAAAAGTAGGAAAGCAAAGTAGGAAAGCTAGGCACAATACCAAGTGTTTGTGCCTTAGTCAATAAGGGTATAACCCTYATATTATGCAAAATATCAATCGACGTTGGTGGGGGTGTATTGGACAATGAGTGAGGGATGCCCAAGGAGCCATTGGTCACCTCAGGTTCATACATCCTCTCCATTGGCAATATAGCAGACCAAGCCTTGGTTAAARAGCCCCACACCAGCTAGCAAACTCCTCCACAGATAGGATAGGTGTAATCCTAAGCAAGCATCAAGGAAAGGGGTTGAGGGGTGATATTTATTGTGTAACAGCCATGCCACAAGGGATGATGGATGTTGGAAGCATATGCCAAACTTGCTATGAGAAGAGGGAAAGGTTGAAAACATCAATGTCTAGAAACCCTAAGCCTCCATGAGCTTAGGGCAACATAGTTCACCCTTTCCAAGAGATCTTTGATGCCCATCGATGCCTCCCCGCCAGAAGTGTCTCGTCATAGTAGTAATAGAATCTCGAACACAGGTCAGTAGTAGGAAATATGACAAAAGATAAGTTGGTATTGCCTGAATTACTAACTTGATGAGAACTTCCCTTCCTGCAAGAGAAAGGAATTTCTCCTTCCAGCCATTCACTTRCTTCCAAACCTTCATAGTGATATACTAAAAAACGTCCTTCTTACTTCCGTTAACCGTAGAAGGCATGTCGATGTACTTTCTTGTGCCATTACTTTCAACGATATTCAGAGAAGCAAGGATGGTCAACTTCATGATTGCTGGGGTGCTTTCACTAAGGAATATTGATGACTTAGTTTGAAGTTTATGCACTTGGGCTGAGTGCTGTTCATAAGTGTGAAGGAGTCCTTTTCTCGCTTCAATGTTGCCATAATCCACTTTAGCKAAGAGAATGTTGTCATCCGTGACGAGGAAGTGYGAAACWCTGGGCCCAACAGGTCCAAATGAGAAATCGATAAGCCGTCCTTCTTTCTCTAATTGCTTGAGTATTGCARAGAAACCCTAGGAACAAAGGATAAAGAGATAGGACAATAAAGGATCTCYCTCCCAGATCCCTCTAGAAGATTGAAAAGGCAAGGTGGTAGTCTCATTAACTAACATTGGAAATTGCATCGTCCGCACATATTAAATGATGAGAGTAATAAGATGGTGGGAACCCAATCGCATGCATTACACCCTCCAAATAGTTGTATTCAACCTACTTGAAAGCTTTGCTCATATAAGTTTAAAGCTATAGAGGGGGTCATTCGAAACTTTAAGAAAAATGAATATTAGGGCATTCCTATTAAAGCATTTATATAAAAATGTCCTAAAAAATATATTTCTCGACATTTATAAAAACGTCTGTAAAATATATCCAATTCTACTGTTTATAAAATGACAGGATGGGTGAAAAATTTTGGAAAAAGAAATTCATTCCATCGCCAAAGAGTCAACATTCCAGAAACCCCCTCCAAAACCATGCTCGCCCGCGAGAACCAAGAACGAGCCCTCTCTAAATTCTCAGACAAACTCTTCAGAGAGTTCCAAATTTTCATTCGAAGATCTTCCAAAAAAATTTCGGAACTCTTACCCTAAATTCTCTCTCTCCTCAGCCCATCCTGCAAAGCAGAGCCAGAGACGCCCTTAAGGCCGTTCACTGAAAGACCAAACACTCTGCTTCAGTATGCCTGCTACAATCTTTGGACTCCATTTTTCCGAAATTAATGTGACATTGTGAGCTATCTTTCACAAATTTAAGCAAATACCCATTTTAATCTTCCAYACCCATTGTCGTGAGGACCTTTTATCTCTAAGCAGAGTTGTAC
Organism: Rhazya stricta; assembly: GCA_001752375.1. NCBI lineage: Eukaryota > Viridiplantae > Streptophyta > Magnoliopsida > Gentianales > Apocynaceae > Rhazya > Rhazya stricta. The sequence continues at coordinate 1,508,147 of MEJB01000026.1, read as the reverse complement.
TCGCTGTCGCCAAGCAGAGCTGTAGCCGTTGTCGCCAAGCAGAGAAGCTGAGGTATTCCCCGTTCCTATATATGATCTGATTTTTGATCTTTTAGAGTAAATTTAAAATTTAAGAAAATACTATTTCCATGCCTCTGTGTCCCCTCTTTATTTTGGGTGCAATTTCTGATTTCCTTCTTTTTTTTTTTTTTTCGTATTCGGTATTAATATCTATTTTTCTATAAATCTTTTGTTTAAACTCATGTATGTAGTTGAATTGAATACCCAGAGCTTATCTTGTGAGTGTCTATTTAATTAACTTTTGGTGTTTCTGTGCGTATTTYGGTGGTTATCTTTCTTGATATTGCAATTCTGAGTTCTCTTCTTTCCTGTATGTATATATTTTTTTTCAGTTTTTTTGCTTTCAATGATTGCTTAATAGATCTTAATTAATTAGTTTKGAGGCTTCTCATGATCCCTGTCTTTCTCAGTACAATTATGCTCCTACTCGCTAATGAGATGTCTGTGACTCTGCCTATCCTTCGGTCATGTCAAATTTGCTGGTCCGTATGACAGAACGAGGTAACAGAAATTCTTTGCTTTTCACATGGCTCTAGCCCTTTTCTGTGTATTAAAMAATTTTTCGAGCATATTCCTCCAGGTTTATGCAGATTCTGTAAAATGTGACACASTTTGCAAGATTATCACTTTTGAAATAAGTTTAAATCTTCAAATTGTTGCTCGATTCCAAATTCTTCTTAGAGGAGTGGCATTGCATTTGGAAAGTGAAGGAACAAAAAAAGAGCTGGTCTAGATTTTAATGCACTGCCTTTGGATGCAAGTTACATCAAAGTTTGAAAATGTTAGCATTGAAAGSTTTCTATCTGTATRAATGGTGGCCTTACTAAATCTATCCCTTCTGTTGTTTGTGTGTTCTTTTATCATTTCTTGGTGAGACTGAATATATCTTTTTGCATATCATAGTTTGCCATTTAGATCAGATATGCAAACTGGTTTATTTATGTGGCAGGTGTAAGGACAGACATTTTATGGCCCTGTCAGTCGATACCTTGCAGAAGAGTGCCAATAGCGACTAAGGTGTTCCTGGCTTATCATAGAGTTGATTCTTCGAACTAGCTCTTTGCTGCTATTCTTTCCAACATATACCATTTCAAAGGGGATTCCTGCTGCTTTTGCAACATTACTTGCAACATTTCTAAGGTTAGTTTATTTTAATTTTTATTATTTGTACAAATTCGCATCATAACTTTATTTTCTTAAGGTTGCTACACTTAATATTGTGATGCTTGTTTCTTGTTTTCGTCTTGCTTTGTTTTTACTGTCTTTTTCATGTGAAATTATACTTGTTGGTCTTGTGAATGTGTAAATTTATCRTCTTTAGTAGTATTTTTTATGATTGGGAGAACTGCAAGATGTGATCTAACCACTGTAATGACTGCTATTCTATATCTTTGATAGCAGCCATCAGCTTGTAATGAATTTATAAGTTGTCATTAAGCAGTAACAGATGGGCGTGTTAGAGAGGGGTTTGTGATCAAGGTTTTATTCAACATTTTCATCTTTCTTTTGGTTTRAGGGAAAACTTATTCAATTTCATGTGTTCAAGTTGTTGACTAATTTATGCAAGCATCTCTAGTTTATTGAAGTGCATATTCAAATCTTTCAGTTTTACCATCTATTGTATGGAACTATTGTAGGAGCATCATCCACCWTGTTCAAGCATCAACTTCAGAGTAATGCTTGGCACATGTTATGTGTTTATTGAGAAGGTTCTCCAGAAATGTTATTACTTAGATCGCTCTAATGTGTATATTCTGCATCTTAAGTAAGTTATTGGAGTTGAAGATTCAATCTTTGAATACAGCAATGTTCAATCTCTCATCAATCTATTTATGAACTCCCCCTGACCAACTTAAAAACACCTACTAGATTGGTTCTGTTTTTGGCACCTTGTTCAYGATAGATCATCAAAATCTTTTACTCCCTTGAGAATACATAAATTAGCCTATAAATGAAGACCTTGTGCAGAAGATTTTCTTCAATCAAAACCAATAACAGGATGTGTTGAAAGTATTCAGTTTATGGACCCAATAAATATGAAAGTAAAAGATCTCTTGCCGTTATGATTTCTCTATTGAGTAGGTTATGCTTAAACGTCTCACTGCTCCAGTGCGTAATGATAAAGAGCATGGAATTTCTCAAAATTACCAAAATGACAAATTAACCAAAAGTAGAAACCTATTTACAAAACTAGAAAAAGAACAACTATATTTATATTGCAACAATGTAGAGTAATKTGAACCACTTTTCTTGAGGATGTTCTTATCATGTCACTTCTTATTCCTCTGTATTGTTTGTTTATGAGTTGCTCAAGGAAGATAAATTATTCAGCTGCAGAAGTCAGGGATTACCAATTCATTGAATCCCAAGTTTTATAACTCTTTTCTACAATCAATCAACGCTAGGAACAAAAAAGAGTTTTTTCTTTAGTGGATATCATACCAGCAGAAGTGATCATTTGAGATTACTTTCCTTGCACCATAGTGAGGAGTAGTGTCCCCAGACTCCTCCCGTTAATGCGCCGGCTGATTCTTTGTAATAGGCCGAGAATGCCTGCAAGGTTTTGGCTTCCTGATCTTTTTAATGGTTCCTGAAAGGAGGCCAAGAGAAAGCTYGTGCATTCAGCAGTCAAATTTAGAAGTTATGCAGAGAGTTAAGATCTGAAAGGAAGCACATAAATGTTATACTTATGTTTAGTGACACCCAAGAGTAACTCTAGCCCTTGGCCAAAACTAAGCAACACGAGATTGAGAAGGATCCCTAAACATATATGCATTACATTTCAGCTGAAGATAATCCATGGGACAGAAGGCTTTTAACTTCTAGTTGGATACTTGACTGGTCTCTATACAATCTCGTCAAATCTCTTGAAGAAAACCACAACTAAGGCACCTGTGATTGTTCTTACGTTTCACCTAGCATTTGCTTTTATCTTTACCCTTTGGTTTAATGATAGTATCACTTTCTTGCRTGCTGGTGCATTGGTTATGCAACATAGTTGTCCTCAGAAAGCCATCCTTTGGAAACTTTTCCTTGACTTGAAATTTTCAGTAAAAGATTTCAGATGCCTAGAGATATTCATGTGGTTTAACTTCTCCTTTGTGGGGTTAGATGCTTTAGACATAATTGAGGGAGAAAAATAAAGTGGTCAAGCAAGGATATATCAAACCTGAAGAATGATACTTCTGAATGAGATCGTTTTAAATGGAGCTGYTTCATGCTGGGGGTTGCTTTTTATGAAAAAGAATAATAGAACGATCTGTGGTAGTTAAAGAACGAAAGTTTTTTGCAATTTCCAAGCTGAGTTATGAAATGTAAAATCAATATGTCTTGTTTATTATTCTTCTCATATTCTATTTTTGGTACTTTTTTTTATAATAGTAATATTTTTGTACATGTCAAGGAATAAATAGAATTATGGACATGAAGTGGATGAGTCTACCAAGGATCCATCCGGAGTATCAAAATGGTGCTGAAAGCTTCTTGGATTTTGCCTTTTCTAATAAAAGTAGAAATGGGATGATTTGTTGTCCATGCAAGGATTGCAGGATGGGGATACCTACTAAAAGAGACGAGGCTAGAGAACATTTGATTGTTAATGGTTTTATTCCAGGCTATACAGATTGGATAGGACATGAAGAATTAGGGTATAATGATATGACTACTTCAAATAATTACCAAACCCACAAATGAATGATATCGAAGTATTACTGGGTGATGCATTTCCATGTTCACATTTAGATGGTTTTGTTGAAGATATTAATGAAGATASTAATGGAGGAAGGGGCGTAGAAGTTGAGAAGTGGTACAAATTGATTGATGATTCCCAACAAGAACTATATGCTGGATGCAAGAACTTTTCTAAACTTTCTTTCATTATATACCTGCTTCATCTCAAGTGCCTTGGGAAGTCGACTGAAAAAAGTTTTAACATGATTCTTGATTTATTAAGGGAAGCATTTCCAGAGGCATTCCAAAAATTACCAAAAAATGCCTATGAATCTAATGCACTGTTGAAAGAGGGATATGAAAAATATGATGGTTATCMTAATGATTGCACATTATATTGGGGGATAAAGCAAATCTGAGAGAATGTAAGACTTGCAATACACTTAGATGGATTTCTTCAGAAAATGATCCAAACCGGTGAGAAAAAAAGATCGCTCACAAAGTAGCAGTCTCCTCTTCAGCCTAGACTACAAAGATTATTTATGTCATCTAAAACAACATCATCTATGAGATGGCATGCGGAAGGTCGTACTAGTGATAGTTGCAAGAGACGCCTTGCTAATTCTCCTACCTGAATAAGTTTTGATCATCGATATCCTGATTTTGCTAAAGATCCACGCAATGTAAGGTTGAGATTAGCATCATATGGTTTTAATCCATTCAAAAATATGAGCATCAATCATATTACGTGGTCTGTTATCTTAATGCCTTATAACTTGCCACCATGTGTGTGCATGAAGCAGCCATATTTAATGTTATCTTCGTTGATACTTGGACTTCCAGCTCTTGGAAATAATATTGATGTCTACTTGCGATGATTAATTACTGAATTGAAAGAATTATGGGATGTGGGAGTAAACACATATATGGTTCTTCAAAAAATGAAAATTTCAAATGCGAGCCTCACTTATGTGGATAATCAGTGACTTTGCAGGTTATGCTACATTGTCAGGATGGAGTACGAAGGTGAATTTGCTTGTCCTGCGTGTCACCAACACACATTCAAAGTGGTTGAAGCACTATAGTAAACATTGTTTTATAGAACATCATAGATTCGTAGACTCGAATCATCCATTTCGAAATGATTCTCAATCATTTGATGGGACAGTGGAATTATAAAAAGCACCTCGCCCTCTTAGAGGATCAATGGTCTTGGATCAGTTGCAAGATGGTGATATACAATTTGGTAAACTTGTTAATGACAATCCAAAGTTGCTATTTAATTGGGAAAAGAGGAGCATATTCTTTGAGTTACCTTATTGGAAACRTGTAATTTTGCGGCACAATCTTGATTTCATGCACATTGTAATTTTGCGACAATATTTGTGGGACATTGTTAGACATGGAGAAATAAAAAGATAASAAGAAGTCGAGACTTGATTTGAAAGAAATGGGGATTAGGCCAGATTTGCATCCTATTGAAAATGAAAATGGTAAAACCATCTTACCCAAGCCTCATTTACAGTGAAGAGAAAGGAAAAAGGAAATTTTCTAGAAAGTGTTGAAAGGGTAAAGGTACCAGACGATTACTCAGCTAACATATCACGTTGTGTATAAACAAAGCCATCAAAGGTTTATGGTCTGAAAAGCCATAACTATCACATTTTGATGCAAYAGCTTCTGGCAATAGCTCTAAGAAAAACTTTGCCAAGGGCTCTTCAGTATCCGGTGATTAGGTTTTATCGATATTTCAAGTTACTATGCTCTAAAGAAATTTATCMTAGTGATGTAGCTAAACTTATAATTATACTATTTCCATTTCCTGTAAATTAATGCTGTTATTGATTCTAATGACCTATTTTTCTTAGGTTAATGCTTCGGTATCTGATCAAAAGACGGTTGGGGCAAAATGATATATTGTTTCAATGGATCCATCTAAGGAATGTAGGAGGCATTGTTTAGGAGCAAATTGGTATGAGGTTAATGTGGAACATGTTCTGAATGAAGATGAACCATTAACGATACCTATTCCATTTATGAAAGTTCTTGGTGATGTAGTAGGAACATTCATTGCCTGGCCTTGCTCATTGGTATTATACATTAACTATTCAATTTATCAATTTATCCATATTGTTAACTTATGTKCTAGTTCAAGAATGATTGTCCAATCATTATCATTTTTTCATTGTTTCTAGGTGTCAGGAGAGGAGGAAGATTAGAGCATTTTCTGACAAAATGAGTACATAGGTAAGTGTGTATTGTCTAAAGATATTTCACATCACATGTTGGATCTTAGACTAATGCTTGGAATCTTGGGTCATTAATGTTGTTATGATTGTGGATGCCTAGTTTTGCAATAATAGGCTGAACAAGGAATCTCTTTAGAAAAGGACTTTTCCTAATGCAAATGTCGTTAAATATGTCTAATTCTGTTTGCAGCTCTGTACTTTTTAGTTTGTTTAATCTGTTTTAGAATGTAAATTGAACATGTAAAGTTTTGTTTTAGCTAAWATTTTCTGATAGATCTCTGTGGTTAAACAAGTTGCAGACTTTCTTTATGGATAAAAATTATATATATCAWGTCAAAGAATCTTGGACTTGAGAAACTCAAGGATGATGATATGCTATTATTATCTCTAAGATGGGGGGACTTAAGAAAGTGTGAAATAAAATTTTCAATGCTATTAATTCTGTAAAAGGTGATCTTTAAAAAAAATATGCAGTCTTCACTTAAATTCCCCACCAAACCTTTTTTGGTTGTGTCATGTTCGTCATGAAGAAGCTTCTTATCTAAGCTTCAAAAAGAAATCATCAGATTTTTTTCCTTTTTTCCTTTTGTGTTTTTTTTTTTTTTTGGTTTGGAGGGGTAGAGGGATAAGGGCTSTGTTTTAGTTTTATAGAGAAAGGTCAAGTTATTGATGAGCAGTATTGTGATGGGGGATAAAGTTAAGGGTCACATGTATCTACTTAAACAGCATTAACCATTCATAAAGGATGCCTCCAACATGAACTAAGCTAACTGAAATGATCTAAGAGGTGTGCATCTTTTCTGAAACTACAAATTGTGTTGTTTGAGTTCCCAGCTCTGCTATTCTTTCTATTTGTGTTTTGATTACTTTTAACATCAAATATATGAGTTCGAACTGCCCCTTGGCTCATCAAGTGTGGTGGTATATGGTTCCTTTTAGGTTCAGAAAAATAAAAGATAAATACATTCTGGACCACACCAGAAAACAAGTCCTAAAGTCATCAGATCAACTCCAAGCAAGTATAAACTATGAAAGGATTGATAACTAAAATGTGGTTTACTCTATGAAGTCTTGTTCAATCGCATAAATTGGAAAACTTCTATGCAAATGGAGTGAGACTAACGTTGCTATTTATCAATATGTTGTGTCTACCTGAGAATCAGTTGTCAGTGTGATGGAAATGCAAAACAAAGGCCAATGTTGGTGAAACCCAGAGTGATTATATCATTTCCTTGTTTATGTATAGATGCAACATGCATTTAGTTGATATTTGTATGCTTACAGCTTCTGTATGCAAGTGTATATAAGAGAATGAGAGAAAAAATAGGGCATTTTTTGTGTATCTGTGGATGCCTTTACTGCTAGGGCCTGAAGGGTCTATACAAGTCTTCTTTTGTTTGTTTAATTTTAGAGGGTCTGRCGGTTTATGATAATCGGATAATGCATTCTTTCTKTTGCAGCTTATGAAACATACTAAGAAGGACTTCATKTTCAGCCCAAAATTTCCTGGATTCTATTCTCAATTCYGACGACCATATTTTACTATTGTTTCTAAWCATTTATATTTGGTATAATATAGATTTTGATGGAAGATTCAAATGAAGTAACCTTAAGTACTACAAAAGTGTTGGCTGAAGAGACTTTAKGGGGGGTCTTTGTATGTTTTTGAAATGATAAGAAACTTCATCATTCTTGTACTTAGTTTCTGAAATTGATATCCAAATTGTACCCAAAAGTTTGGACATTTGGTTGGTTGTATAAGATATTCAATATACTTTCTTTTATGGCATAGGTATTGAAGTTCAATTAAAGACTTTTGATATAACATTATATTTGTGATTATTAATATATGATGGGTAGAAAGAATGTATAAATATAAATGTTTCAAGGTACTTSAAAATGCCTTTGACAAAGCCTTTGACAAATAAAATTTTCAACGTCTTTTGGTGTTATTATAAATAATTTAAAGGCTTTTACAAATGTCCTAATTGATATATATCCTCGACGTTTAGAATCGTGATAAAATAATGTAAAGGCATTAACAAATGATCTATTGAGACCTATTCCAACGTTTGTAATTGTGATAAAGTAATATAAAGGCACTAATATATGTTCTTATTGAGACCTATCTAGATGCTTGTTAGTGGCTTAAAATATACATTGTTGTGACGTTTTGGAGTGTYTATACTTCTCAAGTGCATAGATTAAAAAAATAGTCTAACGTTTTTATTTATACATAATGTTTCTTTGCACCATAAAACAAATGTTTTGTCACGTTTTAGAGTGCCTTTAAAAGTCAATATTAAGGCATTAATACATGTCTTTGCTCATGCATATTGGAATGTTTATTTGCATCATAAAATAAATATTTTGTCACGTTTTAAACTGTCTTTAATGGTCAAATATTTTTGCATTCATRAACGTCCTTATTCATACCTATTCCAAAGTTTGTGTCATAGAAAAATATTTTGTCATGTTTTAAAGTGTCTTTAAACATCCAAGTATTGAGACATTCATAAGCATCTTTAATAAAGCTTCAAACGACATTTCTTTACATCATAAATCATTTATTTAGTGAYATATGTATTAGAGCGTATGTAAATATCAAAAATATATTATAAAGGTTAAGATAAGAGTGTTTTTCAAAAATATCGTATAATAAGAAACGTCTTAATAGACCATCTATACAGGCATTTAGAAATGCCCTTATATCTAGATTGTTGCTTTGGGAAAAGTAGCGATAGCATTGTCACTTATCTATCRGCCTCTTAGAAAGGCGCCTATGCCGCATCTATAACCTGCTCCGTCATCGGTTTTTTCCTGTTCGTTCGAACCTTGGACATAGGCTTATAAGAAGATACATTACAAAGGGAGATGGGATGATAATCAGACATTGGATGGGATTTTTTTATTTTGGGAATGAGAACAATGTGGGTGTTATTCAGGGGGCAATATCAGCACCCGAGTTCAGGATATCGAGTACCATAGAGGTGATCGCAGGAGGACGCCAAAGGCATTAAAGGAAGGTGGCATGCATACCAGTCGGGCAACGCGCTTTGGAAGGCGCCATTTATTGCATTATTGGTAATCAAGACAGTGCWGAAAAAGTTGGGGATTAATGGGAGCAGCTCTTGAGGGGCAAGATCATGTGAGAATGTTAATGAAATAACTAGCCACCTTCCTACGAAAAGCCTTTTCATCTTCAAGACAAAATCYTGTAGCAAGGCTCTTAATCCGAGTAATGGAGTTTTTCCTCTTACGGTTGGTTCATTTATGATGAAAGAATTYAGTGTTGCCATCTCACTCTGAAAGCCATTCTGCCCTGGATCTTGTCTTCCAATAGGTTTCCTATATGTCTTCGAAGTGCTCAAGGTCTCGAAGGAGTTGAGACTCCCTAGACAATTTGCGAACATGGGCTGTCCCCARCTTGATAAGGWCCCCCTCAATTATGTTAATACTTTTGGTCACGTTTCCATGTTTGCTCTTGCTCCATTTTTATCAAGGCTTATTTCAATTCCTTGATCATCTCAATAACAGTTTCAACATATCTATGCGGCACACCGCTCCATGTTGCTGCCTGTATACGTTCAGAGGYTTCCTCCTTGAGTCAGACAGGCTCAAACCGTTCGGTGATAAATATGGATGAAAATATAGGTAGATGGTCGGATTTGCAGATAAAGCTAGAAAATATCGCATTATTTATCCCATTTTTGTTCATTTTTATATTTCTTAGTCTCCTATAATCATAATTATGGAATGTGACTCCATTTTTGACATATTAAGGATTAGCATATTCAAGTAACATATGCATTCAGAAAAGTGCTTAGATAATCTAAAATGCTTGATCCATGAAAAAGTCTACAAGAGAAAGAGTATAACTACAGCATTCAGGCCTACGAGGTAAGGGCGTGAAAAGTAAAGAACGCAGACGAACTATAGATCTTTGACATTTATTGAAAGATTAGATTGAAAACAACATAAAGGAAGATGTCAGAGTTGACTTCAAGATATTTTCTGAAATGTTGGAGCATAAGAAAAACAGTAGGGACCATATTGCCAAAAATAGACGCTATAAGTCGGATGTTAGCTGAGTTATTAGTCAATTATCYGAAGCTAAAAGCTACATATAGCTAATTCATCAACATTTTSGTCTAAAGAAGGATCAACTGAGTAACAAGACGAAGGGTGAATAATTGTAGTTCTTAGAGTTTCAAATAGACAATTAAAATGAATCATATTTAGTTAGAATTATCTTTCTTTAAACAAGGATTAAAAAAGGATACRAAAGTCCTCCTTGCTTAGTTGTACTCTTTTAGCATTTCAATCTATAAAGTTTTCGAGTTATTCAAGCTATTAAAAATTTCAAGTAAGTTCTTATTCATTCTCRTTTTTGTTCTCCCAAAATTCTAAGCTATCCACAAAGCTTGAAGAAGCTATTTGTCCATGATTAGAGGTTATGTCATTGAGTAAATCCTTTTAGATATAAAGAAGGATCCATTAAGGGTTGAGGAAGTTACGAGCTTAGTTCGCTTTGTTTTGGAACTCAACAGCAACCAGTAAGTAGCTATTGAGTATTTGGTGTAGATACATGATTAATGCTCCAATTAAAATCTGCTAGAGTATTACTTACTATTTAAGATATCATTCTTTGAGTCTCGTATAACTTTTGAGAACCGCAATCAAAAGTATTCAATAGGGGGATAAATAATTTCATTATTCTAAGGGAAAATTGTATTGTACCATCAAAACACGACATTGTAATTTAAATCCTATAAGGGCATATGTTGAATACATCTTACTTGCTAACAGTTACAAATACGAGCCTTTTCGTGTGAGAAATACTCAAACTTCACCTGCTAGGTTCTACCCACATTACATTACTGACTCTAAATTTCATTTTTTTTGTCCCCCCCCCACTACACCATAATTTTTAATTCTTTAGTCCAGTTTACTTATTAATTTCGCTTTCTATATTATTTTTATCTATTTCTTTATATTGCTCTTAACCTTGAAATTGATGACGGCTACATTTCATGATTGTTTCCTTAATCGAAGTGTAAAATTATTTTGCTCTTTTTCATTTAAATAACTGATCCTTGTGCGGAATTGAAATTTCTTACTCATTCTTACTACTTTGGAGCCCTCGTATACTTGTGGTGTTGTTTAGTTCAATAGATAATTAGATGACCCCCAACATTTGCCATTTAGAGAAAAGAAACAAACAATATGCATATGGATGCACCAATTTCCTTCAATGTAAAAGAGAGGGGCAAAGCTCGGGACCAAAGCCTCTTAGAAAAAACTTTTTGTGGTGTCTTCTCTTGCCCATTGGGTCCACAGTGGAAATTTAGGGCTAAGAATCCAGAATCATGCAACACCCAATCCTAGAATCCACTCTCTAAAATTGACCTGGCATTTGCATTCCTTTGCTCTTTCATTTTTCTGGTTGGGAAGAATATCGTTACCTTGCACTTAAAAGGGGAGGGTTGAGACAGACTTGGAGATGTTGTAATAAGCCTCCAGGGCTTTATGTCTCAACTCAATTTTTAGGATTTTCTGAATCTATGAATCTCTCCTAAAAAAAAAAAAAAAAAAAACCAATTAGCATTCTTAACACTATAATCATTCTACCAACATAATAGGTTTGAATAGTGAGATTAGTTAATTGTCCTGTTATCCAGAGAGGCCAAGACCATCATTTCTATTATTACGATCAACAAAAAAAACATGGCAAAAACCAAGTTTCTTTCGAATACAATTTTTTTTGTATAAGTAATTGCTAGGGTTTCAGAAAGAAATAAGATATGGGGTTGGGTAGCCCGAATGTGACACCTAAAGTAAAAARTAGCATAAGGACTTCCACGGCCTCGACATATCCAGCATAAAGTATTCATGGCATCYGGCGGGGCTAYAGGTARCCTCCACCATTTTAGAGAGTATTACAGYTCTTTTTGGTTACATGCATATTAGAGGGTGAAGCAGCATYTAATTTCCATTTGTTCCAAGCGAAAAGGGGTGGGGGTGGGGGGTTTGCATGCTTCCATTCTTGGAAGCAAAAGATGATGTTGATGCAATGTTTAATCTACAAACAATGCGAACTGCTTTGTATTGCTTCTTCTTGATGTGCAAATGTGCAAAATTGTATCTGCATCACTGGCCACTGGAGTATGGATGGAAAAGAGTCAGCTTCCTAATCCATTGGCTTGCCCGCTTGTTCCATCACCATTCCCTAGACCAGACATAGTTATGTAGGAACGTGCRAGAGAAGTAAAGACTTTATCTTTTGCCTTCTCTACATAAGTTTAAGAGCAACCTATWTTCCTCTTGAAACTAGAGACTAGGGTTCTTGTTGAAGGTGCTGAATTTCTCCATCGATACGATTCTCCAGTCTGAGCTAAAGGAAGTGGCBACTCTGAAGTTGCTGGATTCGCTAATTTGCTGAGAGTGTTTCTTTYTGGCAATTTTTTTACTTCTATGCATGAAAATTACAAGCAGGTGCTTTATTCGATTTTTTGGGGTATGACTACCTTCTGGATTAGGTTTTGGTGAGAACTTAGGATGAACAAGAAGAGAGAGAGAGAGAGTGATGGCCAGAGAGAATATAGAGATAAGGTCAAGAAGATTCTTCAAAGAGAGGTATATATCTTAGGGTTAAAATCCTAAAGAAAATGAGTCTTTTAAATTCACTAACATTAGAAATTTCAGCAAGGTATGAAACTCCCTGGGGTGGTCAAAATTCTCCCAAGATTGGGGGGATTTCTGCCACCCTGGKGGTTCCCCTTCTGGACCAAAATTCTTGTTCTTTTCTTTGTCCAAGTTTGGTCCCYTCCTTTTATTATCTCTAATTTAATCTCGAAATCAATTTTTAATTAATTCTTTACTTTAGTCAATTGAAGTAATTAATTAAATATTCAATTGACTTATCTTAAGCTCTAAATTCATTCTTTAATCAATTCTTTATTTGGATCAACCTAATTATGTAATTAAATATCCAATGAACATATTTTAAGCCATAAGCACATTCTTTAATTAATTCTTTACTTGGATCAATCCAAATAAATATCAGGATGGACTAATTTTATTCTAGCAATAAATATGGACTAAACGGAATAAAATAATATCTCTCATTAACTCACTTCATCATTGAAGTCAAATTGTACAATTAGATACTCATGTAATATTGAGCTATCGCGGGGACTAAAAGACAATTTATCCATGGCTACTAAAAAGATCAAAATACCCTTACTATCTAGTAGCTGAATCTCGTCATTTTAAGTGTTTCAATAGTCAACATATGGATCTTACGGACAACATGAACAATATTGCATGAGCATAGTCTTCGATCTACAAGTGAAATGACAAATATACCCTTCTGTATAACACGCATCATTGAGAGATGAATAATGTACTAACACTTTCTCAATGGCATTTACCATCMTTAGATATTTAGCCTAATAATTGACAACCTCGAATATCCTTGCTCATCACTAGGAGCTATACAAAAGTAAACGTTTTTTAAAGTCACATTCCCAGGATCTTGGATTATTTGGTTATTCCACATGAACAATATTGCATAAGCATAGTCTTCAATCTACAGGTGAAATGACAAATATACTCTTCCATATAACACGCATCATCGAGAGATGAATAATGTACTAACACTTTCTCAATGACATTTACCATCCTTAGATATTTAGCCTAATAATTGACAACCTCGAATGTCCTTATTCATCACTGGGAGCTATCCAGAAGTAAAAAATTTTTAAAGTCACGTTCCCAGGACCTTGGATTATTTGATTATTCTTTGGACAATCACAAGTGAAGTGCAAAAACTATCTTGTAATATTATGTCTTACTTAATTAGATCAATATGTTCCCAATATATAACGTTGTTGATCTACGAAAAGATTTCACCTATAGTATATCAAAGAACACAGCTCTAGGCTTACCAAACCACCAACTAGCACTCAAGTAATAGGATATTCAACCACGYAGTARTAGTGATATTCTRGTTTCCATATGGATAGTACTTTAACAAAAACTAATATCACATGTYCTACTCTACATATATTAAATACGCTTGTATAACTGGAGTGAAAGGACCGTCCACTGACAAAGACAAGTCATTCACCATTAGAATCCATTGTACAATGATCGATGATAGAATGTCCAGTTCTATCAAAAGWCCAAGAGCTTATTTGTCTTACTAATTAAGTAGTCATGGTTTATGCCTAACTGTGAGAATGACCCATCATATAAACCATTTATATAATTGCCTGGACTTATAGCAACAAATATGCAATTCAATGTATGTATAAAAATGGAATTGATGGAATTACTCTTTTATTGCAATTTACAAAAATACATTGTCTTTAGGGCATATTATTCTAACAATTTTCCACTTGCACTCAAAGACCATGAAAGTCCATAGGTTCCTAGCCTTGTGGCATCTAGATGTATGCTAAAGACCTTCTCCGCCAAAGGCATGGTGAAGGGATTTGTTAGTTTATTTGTTGAGTAAATCTGACCTATCTCTATCTCGTCATTCTGAATGAATTTCTGAATAAGATAGTACTACCCTTTCGATGTGATTTCCCTTTCTAYGATTTCTAGGCTCTCTTTATTGTGACACAGCTCCAGAGTTGTCACAATAAATTACAATTCGCTTCTCCATACATKATATAACTTCAAGTCAGTAAGAAATTTCTAAAGCAACACTGCTTGCTTGGATGCTTCTAATGCTATCAGCTTCCATAGTGAGTCAGCAATACATGAGTGCTTAACACTYCTCCATGAGATAGCACCTYCACACAAGGTAAAGACATATCCGTTGATGGATTTTCTTTCATCCTTATCAGYATGGAAACCTGAGTCTGTGAACCAGCAGGAACTAAGTCATCGGCTCTATAAACTAGCATATAGTCCCTAGTAGCCTTCATGTACTTGATAATATGCTTTATTGTTCGTTCATATTCTTTCCCTGGGTTTGGGTTTGACTGAAATCTACTTACCATGAATATGACAAAGCAAATATCTGGCCGGTACACAACATGGCATACATGAGACTTCCCACAGCCGAAGCATAGGGAATCCTACTCATTCTTTCTTTTTCTTCTTTTATCRTAGGACAATCCTTGGAAGATAAGGTTCGACCATGTCGAAAGGGAATAAGTGCTTCTTTAACTAATCCATGCTAAACTTGGCCAGTATTTTGTCAATATAAGCAGATTGGTATAAGCCTAACATTCTTTGCTTCCTATCTCTAAGAAGCTTTATACCAAGAATATGCTAGCTTTTCCACATCTTTCATGCTAAATCCACTTGACAACCAAACTTTAATTGATGACAATTTTCCTRCATCATTTTCAATGAGTAGAACGTCATCAATATATGACACTAAGAAGGACATCTTTTCATTATATACACGCATGGTTCATCTATATTTTTTACAAAATCATAAGACTTTATAGACTCATCAAAACATTTGTTCCATGCTCTTGATGCTTGCTTTAGTCCATAAATGGACTTCTTAAGCTTGTAGACCATGTGTTGGACTTCTTAAGCTTGTAGGACCATTGTGTTCTTAGCCCTTTCGCAATGTAGCCTTGTCTGGTTGGACCATATAGGATGTTCTTCACTAAGGTAGCCTTAAAAAGGTCATCCTTGACATCCTATCCCATATCTCATAATCAATAATGACATGCCAATGGTTAAGAGTATGCGAATGCGATTTAAGTATGGCTACTCCGGTGAACCAGTGTTTCCTCATAACCCAAGTCCTTTCCTTTCTGAGTATAGCTTTCAACCAAATCTTACTTTAAAGGTTGTTCACCTTTCTATCCACTCCTCTTGTTCCTTCTTGTATACTCACTTGCATCCTATGCATTTCAGGCCCTTTAGGTGTAGCTACAAGATTCCAAACCTGATTGAGATACATAGACTCAATATCAGCATCCATTGTAAGAGCCATTTGTTTACATCAACATCAAGAACTGCCTCCTCGTATCTAGAGCTTGTTCCCGATGGTCAGAAACTAACTTAAAAGCCTCTCCTATCCATTTATYTGGAAATCTAATTTCTCTCCCACTACAACGAAGCTTTGAATGTAYAAGAACACTCGATGGTGTCTTTTTTGGCTTCTRGATGGAGTGTTAGAAGAATATGAGATTTCTSCTGTAGATGACCTCTCTTTCAATTCTATTATGTCTAAAGATTTAGTGGGCATACACTAATCATCCTCCAAGTATCTAGGATACGCATTWATAAGTACTTGTACCCCATAGGATAATAAAAATATCCACCTTTAATACCTTTTTGGGTATTTAACAAAGTAGCATAACTCTAATTTTGGATCTAACTTATTTCCTTTAGTTAGTATATAAGCTGGATTATCGCATATCTTGAGGCTTTCACCTTTTCCATATCTTATAAGGTGTCCTAGGTACAGACTTGGAAGGTACCAAATTCAGAATGTACGACGTTGTCTCCGACCCCAAAAAGAAATAGGAAGGGTTGCATGACTCATCATATTTCTAACCATCTCCATGAGAGTTTGGTTCCTTCTCTCAGATACTCCATTCTGCTAGGGGGTCCCAGGTGAAGTTAAATGGGAGATTATCCCGTGATGTATTAGATAGTCTTTAAACTCACAAAGGAGATACTTGCTACCACAGTCTGACCTTAAGATTTTGATTACTTTACCTGTTTGACTCTCTACTTCAGCCTCAAACTCCTTCAATTTATTAAAAGATTCAAACTTGCATCTCATCAAGTAAACATAACCAAAACGAGAATGACCATCCATAAATATAATGAAGTACTTGAAACCTTCTTTAGTAGGTGTGGTCATCGGACCACAAACATCACTGTAGAACTAACTCTGGTATCTCCTTAGCTCTTCTTCCCCTTTGAGTATACGACCTTTTGGTCATCTTTCCCATCAGACATGACTCACACTAAGGCCATTCTTCCAATCTCAATGAGTCCAAATGCCCATCATGGATTAATCTATSAATTCGATTAAGGTTTATGTGACATAATCTCAAGTGCCATAGATGCRATTCATTAGATGATGATGACTCTTCTTATTTTTAATCCTCTTAGGTTTAGTCTCAGAATTATTAATTTCACTTCTAAAAGGATTTATCTAGAAGGATTTTCATATATGTATCCTGAATATATAAATTCTCCACTACTGATTTTAACACTAGAATGAAAATCAACAAAATATCCTTGAAATAATAATTTCAATACTAAAATCAAATTCTGTCTCAAGCTGGGAACATATAAAACGTCTTCCAAAACCAGCATTCTATTAGAATAAAAAAATAAATGAATAAATCTCACTACTTCAGCCCATACTCTTGCTTCATTGCCCACAAGCATTCTATGCTCTCCTTTAGCTAAAGTTCTTGTTCTCCTGAATCCCTGTAAAGAGTTACAAACATGATCAGTGGCTCCATATTCCATTATCCAAGAGGTCTAAGGATCCAATTAAACTAATGGATTCTAAATAAAGATCAATACCTATTGTTTTGGCCCCGAAGGCTGAACAGTCTTTTTTCTAGTGCCTCTTCTACCTAYATTTGAAGCACTTTCCTCTCCTTTAGCTCCTTGTCTTTCCTACCCGCATTGTTTTGTCCCTTCTTATTCTTGAAGTTTCTGACCTTTGGTCCATTCCTAGAAGAAGGCGCAGAACGAGTAACCAGAACCTTTCAAGTAGGTATCATGTTCTTCTCTACCGCTTGGAGGTCTTTCATGAGCTTCGTCAAATTCATGTTTATTTTTTTCATATTGTAATTTAACTTGAATTGTTAAAAATAATCTGGCAAAGTTTCTAAGACCATTTCAGTYTGGCTCTAAGGATCAATCATAACTCCTAGGACCTTGGCTTCCTCGAAGTAGGCAATCATCTTGAGCAAGTGCTCTCGAAGAAACCCTAACAMATATTGAGAACTTTCGAAGAAAACCCAACGTACATTCAGAACGAGGCCCGCAAAGTGAGTTAGAGCAAGCACAAATAAGGCGGCATAAAGGGAGAACCATAGTGCTATATCCTGGATCGGCACCACCCTAGCAAGTTCTAGCGAGAGAGAACTCTAGCAACCTTAGGGAGATGTCTATCCAGACTTACCAAATCCTAGATTGAAATAAGGAATCCAATTTCTGTAAAACCCTAGGTTCAATTATCGTATAATTGTATGATATAGATTACCATAAACTGTGCGTACGTGTATAAAGTGTATTATTTATGTTCATTTATTTAGGATTTTTATTTATTTCAAGACGAGTAATAGATCGACTTTGTTTTACTAGGGTGAATCCCGATGTTATAAGAGATTAATCGAGAATCCCGTTTAAAAACCTASCCTTACCTAATTACAATTGTACCCCCGTTTGAATTTGGTCAATGCATGAGGAGCATTGCCACCTTGTGTTAACTACCCCATTTCTTACCTATCACTGATGATGCCCCTCTCTTCTTATAAATGCTTATTCTTGYTAAGTACTCTTCACTCATCCTTCCCCTACACGATCTAAACCTTTCTCTCTCTCCCTCGACTCCTAGTCTCATCCACCAAAAAGAATTTTTTCTCCCTCTTGCACCGRCAGCAACCATAGTAGCAATTGGATGGTTGAAGAATCCCCTTCGGTTGAGCTTTTTCCCCTCCTTTCATTCTTGGCAAGTTCCTCTCTTGACCAAATTCTTTGAAGGTCAAATTTTTCTTGCCAAATCGAGACCTTCTTATCATGTTTCTTTCTGATTTTTTATCGTAATTTATCTTGGTTTCTTGTTCCTTTCGTGGTTGATAATAGATTTAGCATGCATGCTTGTTTTAAAGCTTCACAAAGCCTCATGATTCACACTCTCTCACAGYTGTAGAACTTTCAATTTAGCAGTAAGGTAACACCTCTTGATCTCCTTTTTAGATTGCTTAAGTTTCTTGAAGTTTGGAGAAATATTCATGCTAGCTGAGAGTCATGTATAAGGTTGATCATGTCTCTTTTAGGTACTTGAATATTTCCTAATTGTTCAGGCCCATTTACAGTTATTGCTTCTGTGAACATGGTAGCTAAATAATCCCAACGTGTTACATAGGGCAAATATTGTATAATTGTTCGATTTTTTGCAATTTTCTCCATCCTTCTGTGTAAATAACCCAATGATGAGCTTTGTGTAKATATACATGAGAAACTTGGATTGTTTTAATGAGGATTTCCAGATGTGTTGGTGCTACTTTATGAGAGATGGAGTCTTATGTATTGTATGAATTCTTAAAGTTCTTAGAGAAGTGCTGATTGAGGTGAAYTAATATTTGAATTAGCTTAGAAGGATTGCTCTATTGGAAATTATATATATATAGAATTGTAATGGGTTTAGTAGAAATATGAGCAGCTTAATTATTATTAAGAAGTTATTTGGTTTAAGTTAAATGTTATATAAGGATTTAGTTAGTTTTTTTGGACTTTACTTGTTGGAATTGTGTATATGAGATAGCTAAAAATCGTGTTGCTTGATGAGAATTGTATCTACTATTTTCCTTAAGAATTAATGTACCTTAGTTATCAAAATAATTTTGATTTAAAATTTGACAATACGTTGTCCAATGATATGTGCGAAAGGGAGTATGGAATTTGCCCAAAGGTTGTTAATATTACAATGGAGAATTGCCTAGTGAAGAGGACATGTGACTTCTTATGGATTAACCTTGTAGTTGGGTACTGAAATCTTCCTTGAGTCGACAAGGGTCACTTTCCTTGGTTGAATAGTTGTGCTCCTATTTGTTCCTAGTGGTGGTAAGCTGAATTTTGGCTTGGAGATTAGCAAAACCTTAAGAATGTTGATCATTGAGGATAACCTAAGAGTGGTGTCAAGACCTGCTATGGTCAGCTTCGATTTTGAAGTTTCTATATTGAATCTGAACRCTAAATGAGAGCTTGGTTGTACTGAGTGGATAGCCCTGCTTCTTAGGAGTCATGTGAGACAAATTTCGCTAGAAAACACCAACTAGAGCTTGAGATATAGGCATAAGACCTAATCCAATGGGATTTAGCTTGAAAACTCCATACCCTGCTATTTTGTTCTCACTATAGCTTGACTATATTTCTAAACAAGGGGTTTTGTATATGAATACATTCCATGTGTCTTAGAGTTGTTTTCCAATAAGCCTTGCAAGGAAATATTTCTAGAATCCGAGATACACGTATTTTACTCAACTCTGTATGTTTTGAGCAAAACTGATTGCAGTTAAGTTTTTCATGAATTTATGAGAATTATCAAGAATTTTGATGGGGGTTCTTACATACTTTAATTCCTTTGAGTCTTAGGAGGACTTGGCCACTAAATTCACGGAATAAGATCATTTGAAGATTGAGATATACACTTTTTTCCGAACCATGACAGCCTAGATTCAAAAATTATCTCCTATGCCTTTGACACTCCTTAGCCTTCTATTAGGCAGCATGCATTTAGGATTACTGACTCAATTTGTTAGTTTCTATCTTCTTTTCTAACTAAGAGAGTGAAATCTCTATGCTCATCTGTTTCTCTTATGAATGTTTCCTAAAACCCTAGGTCTAGGTGTACTAGGATTATAGGTCTTTGAGCAGCGGCCAAGATTTATTTTCTAGTCCTTTATTTATTATGACCTTAGTAAGGCGCATAGACTAAGACTACTCTTTATGATATGTCTACAGGGGGTAACAAAGGAAACTAGGAATTTGTATATGCTCAACGCTATTCACGGGTGAGTTCCCAAATTTATTTCCTTAAATGTTTTGACAGTGCYAGTTTTCATGCTAAGAGTATGGAATGCGTTTCGTAAAGTTATTTCATGTTTTACGCCTTGCTACAAGTTATGCTCATGAACGTCTTCTAAATAAAAAACTGTTGTTTTACTTGTCTTGAAAATTTTATATGATTTCTTGGAGCACATTTTGTATCCAACTTGTTTATCATGCTTCATAAAGGGTGAACATGAAACTATTTTGGAAAAACATGTCTATTGTCTTGTGGATTGCTTGATCATAAATACTCTTGTATCTTATGTTCTTGTGGTATTATATGGGATTCTTGTGATGATAGATGAGTACTCTGTCAGTTGTCTCGAGAGCTAGCCGAATGGATAAAGTACTATACTTGGCTGGTCACCTGTACGAGGATTCATGAACAGTCCGAGCGACAATTCTCGAGATAGACGTATGTCCTAAGCCGGTGGTCGTACCTATGGCGCACTAAGAATGCATCGGGCAGATGGTCGCGCTCGACATACCYATGACACATGTCAGATGCTCATGCCCTAGGTGGGAAGGTTTAACTCGGGGGCCACCGATCCCTTGTTTCCCTGCTAGCTGGTAAGTCTTGCTAGATTTTATGGAGTGAACGATTGAAAGTCGTATCCACACACAAGGGTATAAGGCTGGTACATTGACCCCACCAATTCTACCTGGTGGTAATTGAGTACCCATGATCTGTGCTTGGAATTTGTTATTACATTTTGATTTTAAAAAGGTTTGTCCCAAYAGTATGTTTTGATATTTAGTAGACCTTTTACTCCTTTAACGGCTTACCTATTGTCATGACCTTTTTACATATACACGTGTTATATATCAGAACATGATACTGACTTCTTTCAAGATTTCGATCATATTCAAAAGTTGATTGTGTTATTTGAGATTGATTACACRCTAAAATGTTATGGATTCTTGATTGTGCCCACAACTAGTTAGATTGTTCATAYACAGGATCACACACGTCARTCTTAGTTAAATTTTTTGTGCTATGGAAGATTCTCATGATTTTYGTGAAGATGGATTAGTTATAGACACCATTACTTGATGGAAAGAATTATTCCATGTGGAAGGCTAGGATGAGAGCTTATCTAAAAGTATTGATGAATGTATTTGGATGTYAGTCTTCACTGCATATAGTCTATCGCCCTTTATAATTAAGGATGAAAATCCATATCCAAAACCAATTAATGAATGGACTAGTGAGGAACTTGATAGAGCTAACTAGAATTCAAAAGCTCTTCATGCTATCTTTAGTGTTGTTTCCTTGAATCAGATGAAAAATRTTACAAATTGCCTATCGCAAAAGATGCTTGGGATAAATTAGAAATGAAAAGTGAACGAATTCAACGAGTCAAGAAATCTAGACTAAGCAGTCTAACAGCTGAATTTAGAAACATGACCATGAGTGATGATGGGTCCATGCTTGATTTTCATGCTAAACTRTCTGATCTAGCGAATGAATGTTATGCGCTTGGTGAAAACTATTCTAACACTAAACATGTCATGAATATAATATGCTCTCCTTTGAAGAGGTTCAAATCTAAAGTTTCTTCTATTGAAGAATGCAGGGACATAGATGCATTTGACCTTARTGAACTAACTGGATCACTCCAAACTTATGAATAAAATTTGAAAAGGTGGAGCAAGGAAAAGCACATCAAAAGTGCCAAAATTTTGCCTTYATGCACATCCAAAATGAGGATGCATGTAACCCTATCAACATAGAAAGTTTTGATGGGAGACTATTGTGCTTCTTACCAAGATCTACAATAAGTACCTAAAGAGAAATATGAGGAGCATGGTCCTCCAAGTAAAGGAAAAATTTTAGTGTATCAGATGCTCGACAAATTATCCGGCATTTAGAAGACCTTCTAATGGCTTTTACAAATTCCTGCTACAATCCWGGAGCTTGCTACTCTTCCAACTACTCCTTCTATATCTACCTTGCGTAGGAGGAGTTTCTTGCTAGGGGGAGCTCTCCGCTCATGGAGGTGATTCACCAATTATTGTCTATAGTACTGAACCCACAAGTAGACACATTCCAGTTGCTTCTACTAGGTGCTCTGCCCCTCTTTGTACCACACATTGATCTTAAATGCATACGTACAAAGAGGGGTGCTTTGTGGCATATCTTGGTATTTTGGTATTTTGATATTTTGTTGATTTTTGCTTATCTTGGTATCTTGTTGCGATTSTTGGTAATAATATTGGTATCTTTGGCAATGTTGCAACTTTGTCGGATGGTATGCATATTGGTAAGTGGTATCTTGTTGGCATAAAAGTTGACTTATTTGCTTATGTGYTGGTATTTGTGGTACTTTGGCATATTATCTTATAAGCTATATTGTTCTATTTGCTTGACTTCGTTGATACTTGGAAACTATTTCTTTTGATATTGTTCTAATGGCCAAGTTTCTTAATTGTGTGCTATGATGAATCATGTGTTCATTTACGTGAAGAGGTCAATATATTTTGGCAAATATGCTTAATTTGCTTTGTTCATATAAAAGCCAAAAAAGAAAGGGAGATTGTAAGAAYAACCCTTAMATATGAGCATTAGATGTCTTATTCTTTGTTGTGCACACAACTAAAACTTTTATCTAAACACTGAACAAGTTCCCATGCACATTGATATTTAGTGTGTTAATTGAGGCTTGTAACATTCTTTGAGTGATTTAGAGTATCTTCAATATTCTATTAAGTTTATTTAAGGTTTAGTTTATGGAAAGTATCATAGTCTATCTTGTATGCTATAAGAGAGATTAGGAATCTTAGAGTTAAATAAGGAATCATATTCTACTCGAATTGTGAAACCGTAATTGTACTCTATTTTGTATCTTAGAATATTGATAAAAGAGTCGTGACATTTACTTAGAGAGAAAATATTKCATTCTTCTGTATGAGTAAATTGTAATATTTACTTAACTATTCGTTCTTCTTTGATTGGGCTTSGAATTGAACTTTCAAGTTGCTTACCTATTGAACCATCCATTGCATTACACACTCTTCAGGAGGAACTAAAGTTGCTAAAAGAAGTGTAGCGAGAAGTCTTGGTTGAGGATCGAGCATCAATGA
This sequence comes from Rhazya stricta, assembly GCA_001752375.1. Classification (NCBI taxonomy): domain Eukaryota; kingdom Viridiplantae; phylum Streptophyta; class Magnoliopsida; order Gentianales; family Apocynaceae; genus Rhazya; species Rhazya stricta. Next base: position 1,484,301 of record MEJB01000026.1, on the reverse strand, counting down.
TGAAGTAATCTCTAACAATTCAAAAGGGCTACAAGATTAAAATATAAGGGAGTATTTTCTTTATTTGAATACCTCATGTCTAAGACCTTTTGTAATTGATTGTCTTAGTGGATTTGATTGAACGTCTAGATGTGGTCTCATGGATGTAGCCATTTTAAGTTGAACTATATCAATTGATATGTTCACTACATAGAATTATTTTGTGCTTTTCATTATTGATAATTTATAAATATATTMGACAAAATAAATTAAGCATGGTAATYATTAACCTAACAAGATGCAAGAGCAAYACCAAACCCAAGTGAACATCAAGCTAACAAGAAAAGAATAGAACAAATTACACTATATAAGGCTCCAGGAAATGAAAAACTAGAAATTGTTGGCATTTGATTAGGGAATGGGAAAAGAACARAACAAATCACACTTAGTACATCCTTTTCATACTTATCATGCTTGAACACTAGTATCATTTCTACTTTTGATGCTTTTTTAAGTCAGGGACTTGCCGCATTCTTCAAGTGAAGGGGAGAAGAGAAAAGTTTCCCTTGAATATGCGTACATTACCCTACATAAATTTCTAAGATAGCTTTCTTACAACTATATTTTCTTTTACAGTCGACTAAGCATAGAAATACTAATAATAAACTCAAGAAGTATAAATACGACTCTATTTGAATWTTGAAATTGAAGCACATGAACCCATTATGATCCATTCGACGCCAAAATCTATTTTAACTTATGATTGAAAATTATGTTGCAAGTACATGAATTACAATAGTAGCAACAAAAACTATGTCACCTTATATAGCAAGAAAGACAAACATCTAAATGAGATTATGGAGCAAGAGTGTTGAAAGGGAAGAAGGAAATTCGAAACAGCAACCTAACATTTGTTGACATAAAGGTCATGGAACAGGGACTAGTCAGTTTGTGGTTACTATCTCGAGATAAGAATAATAGCAAAATGATGGTTCAAAAATTGGTGACTAGTGACTAGTCTACTCAACATAGTTAGACATTAAAAACTACATTAGCATGCTAATTCACAGCTAAAGAGTGTCGAATTGTGTACTAACATGTTACAACATCYATTTGTAGCATAGACAATATAAATATTTTTTTTGAAATATATACATAAAACTGAATTAAATATACCATATTCTTCGAGGAGAGAATATTTATTATTTTTAGAAATCAAGCACATTGAWTAATATATAAGACAAACAAGAGAGAATATTATGCTAACAAGAGCGAATATCGCTCTATATTTTACTTTGAGATAATTACCCCAAACTTATTCGTCAACTTCAATTGTAYGTATTGAGTATTGAAACCAAAGTCACGTCTCTTTTCCAAAAGGACTTTAACAATGTCAAGGTGTTTCTTCAAGGTATTCTTTACATGTCCTGCATTACAACTCATACCAAACTTCATTACAACAGTCATTGGTGCAACTCTATAGGCATATTTTGTAAATGAACCTCAAACTTTTTTTCGCTTGAGTTTTTGGTCAAATGAAGTATCTACAAAGCAGCTATACATCTCAATCATCCATTTCATGTTTCTTTTGTCATTCATTTACAAATCATCTTGTACCCCATCCAACCGTTTAAAGAAATCAAATAGCATAACAATTTAAAGAAACTATGCCAAAGGTAAAATTAATGGCATATATGTCTTAGTGCTCTAGTGAGTCCATATTTCAGTCAAACAAATAATGCAACAAAATAAATAGTTATAGCACTTTTGAAAGCAAAGAAGAAAACTCAACATTGACAAAAATTATTGCTAAACATTATCAAATAATAAACTTGAGATAATTTTATATCAAATTAAAAGTAATAAAGTGGAAATGATCTACARCAATTTGGATGCTGAAATACTAAACATGATGATTTTAACGAAATCTCTCCACATATTAAATGATTTTTTCTCTCAATAATTCCCCTTTCCCTACACTCATCAATTAAGCTTGAAATAGTTGACTTATCTTTTATYGCTTGACAATTAGTTCTTCAGCAACCTCTGGAAGAAGATCTTCAAATGGTTCAACACCCATGAGATAGTTGTGCAAAATACAACAAGCCAAAATAGTATCTTATCGTGCATCAACATTGTAGTACGACTTAGCTCCATTTCCCAAAATTTCAAATTTTTTTGAAGATGTCCAAGGTTTTTTTTTATTGCATTTTGTAATGAAACATGATGATAATTGAAGAATTCTWCAACATTTTTAGGGTGAAGCTGTCATAATTTGTTACATTATAGCACTACTACTATACGAGGTAAGAAAGTCAATTTCCAGGTGATATCCTACATCAACCAAATAATATTTTCTTACAAAGAAAAAAAAGTTTAGTCACCATTTAGATAAACAATCAAGACATAAAAGATACATCTTTTTTACTATATATTTACTTAGCATTCACCTTGAGGAACAAGTAAATTGTCATTTTATCATGTTAAAGTACCATTGATAACTCTAGAATCTGAGGTTGAACCTTCCCACCCTGGAAGAACAAATGTGAACTTCAAATTAAAAGTATATACTGCTAACACAGTTTRTGTTGGATAGTATTTTCTTCCTCTATATCGATATACATCGTCGTTTGATACTTTTTTCTCAAAAATGTGTATCATAAATTGCACCTACATAGTCTTGAAGTGTGATAAGTAGTGCTATAAAAATATAACAAGAAGATAATTAACTATCAATTTTACAATGATTAAATCTACAGTTTACCTTGAGATAAGGCTAATAACTTGAATTATTCCTAGTCTTTGGAGGGAATTTTTCCTCCTTAGGTTGCCTTAAGAAAATATCCAATGAAATGATAGCTTTTAGTACCTCATGAAAATTCAGACTATCTGTCTCTCTTGGATGCATRAGGCAAAATTTGACTAAAAATGTTCATATTACAAAAGGAAACTCTGTCAATGTTTTTTCTAAAATCMCAAATGGTTCATTATGCTATAATGAMATAGCTTTATATCTTAAAACATRTTAGAGGTCTATGTGATTATTGAATATCTTAAATAGACMAATATATTGTCAAGGAGGAGCCTTCATATGATTATTCTTTAAATACCTCTCAACTTAAATGTTCCAATCACATATCACAATGTACAATGTTTTAGTATGTTGTCATTATAAAACAAAAGAGAGACTGTAAACCGTATGATGATTATTCTATAGCTTACTATCGGTTTGATAATGACATATGTGGATAGAAAGATTGCTATAAAACCTCAATTGAAGATACTTAACTTATTCAATAAGAGATCTAGATCCTTGATAGGTTATTTACTAAGTATATTGGTAAGATCTTATTAGTTTATCTATCATGTATTGAGATTTAAGTTTGATTTACTTTGACAAAGCTTTTGAATCTTGCACAAAATCTTCTTTAAAATGTTTTCAAATTGTTTTAAAGGTCTTTCTGGAAAACATAGATGTTTAACTTACAATAGTGTTTAGGACTTTTGAAGTATCAATGGAATTGAATCCAATGTATTTATGCACTTCGGACTCATGACCTTTTACTTCGCCCGTCCTAAGGGCATATATTGTAAGTCTGAAGTCCTTTAGTGAAGGTTTGGATAGGACATGGTTGGAATTCAATCCCCTAGAAGGTTTCAACGACTACGACTGAACTTAGTTTGGACTCAAGACYTGTGCTTGTCTTGGCCATTTAAAGTGGTTAATGTTAAGTTTGAATGCCTGCCAGTGAGACCTCAAGTGATGTCTGATGGTATATTGGACCTCCAAAGGTCTCCTGCTTGTCCATCTGAAGGAATTTCCAACTAATGGTTTAGACGTTTGAGGGTCTTTGTGATTGATTTCAATRTCTCCCCAGTGAGGATTTAGATGATGCTTTGGATGCACCCCTATTCTGGTTCGGCCACCCGAACATGATGGATTTTTTGAATAACARCTCTTTTGTATACCATTACTACATTGGAAACTTCTTTAAACACCAACTCTGGGATTTTAAGGTCATTAACTTGAGAAAACAACTTGAAATGCTATCTTTGATTATATTATTCAAGAAATGCAAGGAATCTCTTGGCTTATCTTTGTGAAATCAATCCCAAGATCTTCAATTTCCATCCTCACTTTAAAGAGTGAAATATYGAAAATAACTTTGTCTCTAATTTTGAGAAAAAGATTTCATAGTTTTCTAGGACTTCAAACATTTGTTGAAAAGGTGAACCTTAAGGATTTAAAGCGGCTTATTGCTGTTACAGAAACGCATTTATGGGTGGAAAACCCTAACAACAAATGGCATACGCAATAAAGCTTCAGCTCATGTAGAGTGAGACACAGTCCACAAGTGGAATAGGTAGAGAGATAAGGTATGCGAGCAGCGTGTGCCGCGAAAAGTGATGATTTAAATTGCCTTAATAAAAGCATTGTTTGTACCGATGCTCACGGAAAAAGTAAAAGACGAAGAAGTGCTAGCTAATCACAATGATTCGAAAATAAGCCCGAGTTAAATCGCCCACGAAACAATATGATCAAGCAGAGCTTAAATGGAGTAGAGTTAAGAATTCTCGTTATGTTCGAATGTGCACAAGAAGTTAAAATATCAATGCGCCAGGAAGCAGACTGCAACCAATGACTTCTTGAGCAAACTCTTACAAACAAAGCTTGTAGGCTGACGTGACGTCAATGCTGCAAGTGGCTGTCAGCAATGACTTCGAGCAGAAGCTACAACAAAGTTTTAGCTACGTACATCAGATGCTGAGGCGGCGTGTAGCAAATGACTTCTGCAAAAAGGCTACAGCAGAGTTTTGCTACTGCGATCAATGCTGCAGCCCAGGCGGTTAGCAGGATGCTTCTGAGCAAAAAAGCTACAAAAACATTTTCGCTACTACGTTCCCAATGCCTGCAGCGGCGCTGTAAAACAATGACTTCTGAGCATAAGTGACAGCAAAGCTTTGTAAGCACCCGCGCCCATATTAGAAACTTTGATCCTTAATCCGGGAATGTCACAATTTACTCACTAACACGAATTTGCAGAAACCCAAAAGAATTAAACCAAATAAGAAATACTTAATAATAAGCAAAAACCATTCTAGTCAACAACCATCTTAATCCATAACATGCATTTAAAATAACTTCAGGGTATCTTGGTTTGTCCACAAGCGGCCTCCTCACACCATCTACTAAACATCACCTGAAATGCAAAACAAGAGAAATGGAATGAGCTACTAAGCTTAGTAAGCAAATTTCATGCATGAATACATGAACATACCCTACATGTCATCATGAATTATAAAATCTCACTTTCTCAATGAAAACTTTCGAATCATTTTCTTGTATAACCTTTCCATAAAATCTTTCCTTTCAAAATGCAAAAACTTTGTAAAAACCTTTCACTTCATTACTTTCGTGAGCTCACTAGACTGTAACGCCTAGCCATTAAGCTCTGCAGTGGGCCATGGTTATTTGGAACCCAGTTACATTCCAAYCGGTAGTACCACAAAGCGGTTAGCATTCCTTTACTTTTCCTTTCATCTCTTCACCTCCCTGAGGTGAATCATTACCTACCTTCCCAGAGGGTCGTTTCGGGTGCACCGGTCCCCCACACCCCATTTCCCACTCCCATCTTTCATGGCTAAGTTTTACACCCCTTTTTCAAAAACTTTAACATTTTCCTGAACACATTACAATTTATAAAATACATCCCCTTTCAAAATTTCATTTCCTCACTTTTAAACGTATGAATGGCTCATGCCAGGAATGATATAGAACACTAACTACATGCCCATGACATGAAATGCATATAACCATAATTAACATGCCATTCGACATAATAATGGTACAAGATATGAAACACGTAAAAAAAAAAAAAAAAGAAAAATTTTCACACAATCAACACATTTCATAACATAATCCCATACCGCCAACACATAACACACAACAAAAGGGATAGGCGGGTATGGGGGTTTACTTGCATAGAATCTCATATACAACACATTAATCCACTTAAAGGAATTGAGATACATCCATTCATACACATTAATGAAATGTGAGAATTTACTTATATAGAACTCAAATTCAATACACATTCAATTCACTTAAGAGCAATTTAATTATAACAACAACACATATACGTTAACGAGAGTGTGAGCATTTACTTGCCTGGAGTCCTTTACATTAAAGGTTCTTATTTAAATCGCGAAGTGAAATGCTTCGACCGTTCACAATGTTAAGGCACTCGAAACAACCTAATTTTGATTACAGAAGGAAAGTCCATTTAGTACGATTGTCCCAACTTAGATATTCAGGGTTTATTCCAACAATGTCATTTGTCAATTATTAATCTATACTTAGTTCCTACATTACCAATTATCACGTCTTTTTAAAGGTACAATTTAAACTCCTTAGCTCAGGTATTAAACTTAATCTATGTTCTCCCACAATTTTACTTTAGGATACAATTTCATAGGTCATAAATTTCAATATCAAATATTAATGTTTTCACTTTTTAAGTCCATAAAATCCAAGTGTCTCGGAAAAAGGTGTTGTGCCCCAAGTGTGCGCTCAAGCGGCGCGCGCGCAACAACCCTGGTCGCTTGGGCATCTAGGCGTCTGGGCGCCTGGGCACTGGGGGTCAGGGGCCTGGGCGCTTGCTGGGCTCCTAGGTGCTTGCTGGGCGCCTGGTGCTCTCTGTTCTGGAAGCTGGTAAACAGCCAGCAGGGACTCGTTTTTTCGGCAAACTCCGACGACGAGTAAAATAGCAATGGCAGAAGGTCTGGTCAGCGAGATGAAGGAACCGGTGACAACAAGCTGAGGACTCAACCTCCATGCTGTTGTGGACTGATCAGGCTTCTCTGGATGGCGGTCAAAAAGTCGCAACCGGTGAACATAAGGGATCCGATCGAGTAGAGGAGAAGAAGAAGAAGATGAAAGCAGTTCTGGGAAGATCCAGTTGGTGAGTAGCTTCCCGAGGAGATCAGCTACCAACCGTAGCAACTCCACCCCTGAAGACACTTGGTCAAGTCACAGAGCAACACCGATGGCAATCNAATGGCTCATGCCAGGAATGATATAGAACACTAACTACATGCCCATGACATGAAATGCATATAACCATAATTAACATGCCATTCGACATAATAATGGTACAAGATATGAAACACGTAAAAAAAAGAAAAAATTTCACACAATCAACACATTTCATAACATAATCCCATACCGCCACCACATAACACACAACAAAAGGGATAGGCGGGTATGGGGTTTACTTGCATAGAATCTCATATACAACACATTAATCCACTTAAAGGAATTGAGATACATCTATTCATACACATTAATGAAATGTGAGAATTTACTTATATAGAACTCAAATTCAATACACATTCAATTCACTTAAGAGCAATTTAATTATAACAACAACACATATACGTTAATGAGAGTGTGAGCATTTACTTGCCTGGAGTCCTTTACATTAAAGGTTCTTATTTAAATCGCGAAGTGAAATGCTTCGAYCGTTCACAATGTTAAGGCACTCGAAACAACCTAATTTTGATTACAGAAGGAAAGTCCATTTAGTACGATTGTCCCAACTTAGATATTCAGGGTTTATTCCAACAATGTCATTTGTCAATTATTAATCTATACTTAGTTCCTACATTACCAATTATCACGTCTTTTTAAAGGTACAATTTAAACTCCTTAGCTCAGGTATTAAACTTAATCTATGTTCTCCCACAATTTTACTTTAGGATACAATTTCATAGGTCATAAATTTCAATATCAAATATTAATGTTTTCACTTTTTAAGTCCATAAAATCCAAGTGTCTCGRAAAAAGGYGTTGTGCCCCAAGTGTGCGCTCAAGCGGCGCGCGCGCAACAACCCTGGTCGCTTGGGCATCTAGGCGTCTGGGCGCCTGGGCACTGGGGGTCAGGGGCCTGGGCGCTTGCTGGGCTCCTAGGTGCTTGCTGGGCGCCTGGTGCTCTCTGTTCTGGAAGCTGGTAAACAGCCAGCAGGGACTCGTTTTTTCGGCAAACTCCGACGACGAGTAAAATAGCAATGGCAGAAGGTCTGGTCAGCGAGATGAAGGAACCGGTGACAACAAGCTGAGGACTCAACCTCCATGCTGTTGTGGACTGATCAGGCTTCTCTGGATGGCGGTCAAAAAGTCGCAACCGGTGAACATAAGGGATCCGATCGAGTAGAGGAGAAGAAGAAGAAGATGAAAGCAGTTCTGGGAAGATCCAGTTRGTGAGTAGCTTCCCGAGGAGATCAGCTACCAACCGTAGCAACTCCACCCCTGAAGACACTTGGTCAAGTCACAGAGCAACACCGATGGCAATCGGCGAGCAAATGTTAAGAAAAACATTCAAATACACATTAAATACATGGTTCATCAAAACTCAAACTTCTAAGAAGTTAGTTCATATTCTTGATTGAAATGAAATAGAAGATGTGAAAGATTAAGATATTGAAATGCATCTTGAAATAATCACTAAGACCAGGAGAAAGAAAGCCTAAAGATGTTGATGAAGTCCAATGGTGAAGGCTTCCTTGAAGTCTTCTTTTTCCAAGCTTCCCTATTTTTTGCTCTCTTTCTCTCTCCTCTTTTCTCTCTCCTRTGTTTTTRCCRTGAGTTTGAATTTYAGAATGCTCAATCCAAATGTCTTGGTTGTTTTCAACTTCTTCCTTTTTGTCCCATGAAACTTCTCTTGGAAGCTTGGCAAAAAGGTGTCATAAACATTTTTTTTGCTTTTTCACTTTTTGCGTTTTGCTTTTTGCTTTTTGGACTTCAGATTTGACTTTCTCTTTTTTCCAATGATGACCTTTTTTTCTWTCTTGACTTTCTTTCTTTGAATAAAATATTCCTTTTTGCTCATAATATTCAGTGATGTAGCATTTTGTTGCAGCATTGAATAAATCTTCATTTGTTCATCAAGTGACCATCTGTTTTGTTTATAGAATCTTTTTCCCTACAAAATGGAGTATTTTATCTTAGCAAATGCACATGAATTTGATAATTTGACATTATTGTACAGTTAAAGTCACTCGGTCGATTCTAACCAATATTCAAGACAAAATAGTATGAATTCGCATTTCATCATACTAAAAAAGGTTAAAATGTGTACGTAATCTCTAGTAATATCAATGGTTTCCCACTCATATCAATACCTCCAAACCTAAGTATTGCTAGTCCTCGARCAATAATGAAAGAAAAAKGGAMCATAGAATCATCTATATTGCATAATGCYTAAGAAAGGTCAACATTAGATTCCTCATTCACGAATAAGTATTTTGGTCACCTTAAGCAAGTGTGTGGTAATATGAACCTTGACCAACTATATGTCAAGAATACAATCCAACTCGATACAAAAGACTAATGTGATTTCAACGTATGTTCAACAAACTTCTCTTCCTCACACATATTGAATTTCTCAAATTAGAAATAAAAATTAATACATGGAAATCAGATTGGTAACAAGGGTTAAAAGTTCTGGTGTAGCCTTATTAAGCTGGCTATTTTTTTTTTAAGTACTTAAAAATCTTTGCTGTATAATGTCACAAGAACTATTTGACGCGAAACCTGACATCTGTGATGAAGGTTCCCGGTTAGTAGGTTCAAGTCACAGAAACAAGAGTTGCTATGCATATTGGTACCTAATATCGCTTTTTCATGCAAAATTACACATGGTTAACATGCATAACTCTGGTTACTCGGCAATTAAGGCATTGGAGCAGTTATCTTAGTGCAATAGTAAATTGATAGGTCATAACAAAGGATACCTCCCCAAACTTATCCGAAATTTTATTTCCAAAAAATTAATACTAATAAAGRGTTTTCGGAATCTAGTTTCAAAATAGTTTATAAATGCAATTGAATTCACCTCTCTGTCCTTAAAAGAGTGGAATGGACAAGTATTTATCAACAACAATTAAGGGATGGCCATACATAGCACTTGAAATCTTGAGGAATTACTCATACTTAATCAACATTTGGTTTTAGGAGGAAATTAATATGAAGTATATCCTCAGAATTGTGAACAAGGTTCTGACTATGAGCTAAGTTGAACATTTAGGGGAATTTTAAAGTGGGGAGGCAATAAACTCAATSCTGGAGATTGGCTCCGACAATGCATGTAGGGCATAACAACATGGGGGGGACATGCAGSTTGAAGCAAAACACAATCAATGCTACAGGCGGGCCTTAGCATTGCAACAAAACAAAATCAATGCTGCGGGTAGGCTGCAACATTGCATAAAATAGCTTCTAGTCATATACATTCCTTTAAATATACCAGTTAAACTGACCACAGGACAGAACAATATCAAAGAATAATATTTTCGGCAAGAAGAGAAAGATGATCTAAGGGAACATCYCAACAATTATACCTAACTCTATATGAGAACAAGCACAGTAGCAATGAAGGCAATTATACTTAAACTAGGCTCTACAAATAAGGCAGAAGAAATGGGAACATCCCGTTAGCAAAATGATGGAGAAAACAACATCAACTAAGATAAAGCAATATAAATTTGAGCATCCTGACAACCAAAAGATGGCTCCAGCCATACAAATTGTCTGAAATAGTACATCGACATAAAATTGGAAATATTGATAGCTAAAGTTGCGGCCAACAACTAAATCGAAAAAAGAKATCAAAGCGGAATTTAAGCACAACTTCCCTGTTAGTCGGATTCCTTATCCWTAACCTCAAAGAGTGAAAAGTTTGCATCCATTGCAAAAAGTTTTAAAAATCTAATTTGTCCCTCTTTTGCATTGATGCGTTGGTTTTATATCTAGATTATAGGGTGTTTTGAGAGTTTAATTTGATAGAAATCTAGATGTAATTGTGGTCTATTGAGTAAATACTTCATTATGGATCAATTCARTTTTGTAGGTAAGGATTTCTGAAGAATAGAGGTGAAGTGGAAAGACAAATTTACAAATCCTACACAGATGGATGGAGGAGAGAAAAAGTTTTGAAACACATCTAGTTTGACCCAATTTGGATGTCATTTGGCCCTGAACCGGTTCAAAAAATCGGTGAAAATTACCCTATTTTAACCAGGAGCAAACCAGTGCTAATGACATTATTTCCAATAATGGATTTTTCTAGAACACAAACGGTGGCACAGAGTATAAAAGTCACATACTAGACATAAACCATAACACATATCACATTAAAAACAATCAAATTATAATTCATGAAACATATGTGAAATGGCATTTAATTGAGAATGATGAGGGATTTTTACTTACTGAAGTCGCCTAACGTTATTAGAATTTTAACTTAAATGCCAAACAGAGTCGCCTTGGCCACCCCCAATGTCAATGTGCCAAAATGCCCTAGTTTATTACAAAGAGAATATTCATAATGAACCTTCTAAAATATTTCCTATTACAATCTATTATAATTGAGTCTTTGGATGTACATAATAAAGGGCTTGGCTAGAAGCGAACATGTAAATATCCGATTATCATCAGTCGAAATCATAAACCTAGTTCTGCCTATCAGCGTTTTAATAGATAGGGTTTTACCGAGTTTCGACATGTTGCATTCTTTCACTTCACAATAGCTCAAGTTACCCTAACGAGTCCTAACTAAGAATTTCACATTCCTTATCCATGTCCCTCTTTACTCCTTAAATGGCTTTATTGAATTCAATGATGGTTCAATTGTTCTAAAATCAGACCTAGTTTCATAAATTACTTCCCATTTCTTCTTCTTTTATTGGTAAACAATTTATCACAGCACCAATAACACATCAAGGGACTTACAACCATTACACAATATGTATCAATCACCAAAACAATAACGACTATGTCTAACAGGTAATCAATAGGTGTTGTTACACATTTTTCATTTGCAAATTATCTGTCTAAACCTTCCTAAGGACCACTACTGATCTCACACAAGGACAATATCAAACTCAATAGAAAACCACACAGATCATACAAAAATCTGGTTACGCTAAACAAAATCGAGACTTCACCTTAAATCAGTGTCAACAGAAAAGTGTGCCAGTGAAYTGCCCGGGTCTAGTCGGTGGTGGCGAGCTCCAGGATTTTTTACAGCTTTGGGTGTATGAATACGCCCGATAGGCTTGCTCCTTTGGTGGCRAGGTGGAACTGACTGTACGATCTTCGCAGTTTACTTACTCAGGTTTTGAGAAGATATAGAGATCAGCTAGATGCCTTCAGCATAGATCAGGTTCGATTATATTATTTAATAATAATTTATTATTTTTATTTGGAACTAATTATGTTATTAATTAAATTTATTTTTTGCAGTTTTGTTGGATGTCATATGAGGATATCATCCCGACTTTGCCGGCGTTATATTTAGCAAGCTYGAATATATGGTGATCATCCTCTTGCGCCTTGATTTGTTGGGAGRTCGTGGAGTATTACTTCTTTGATTGAGTTATGAGGCAGCTTGGGGACGAGCAGCATAATTCRTTTCTTCATGATCATTTTCTTACTCACATAATGAAATTGGCTAGGTATAATAAGACGGATTGGGAGGATGAACATAGGAGGTATGTGGACGAGTAGTAGGATAGGCATCAGAGGGTATGGATGGGCTTGGGGGCCGATCAGGTACTTGTAGTGAGGACTGATTATAAAAGATTGGTACCAACCGTGGACACGATTGCTCATTTCTAATCTGAATGTCAGGAAACAGGCTCCGGAAGATTATCAGTCTACGAGAGAGGTGTTGCATTCTTTGGAATGATTTTATTCCAAATTTACAAATTGTTCTTTAATTATAATTATAGTGTTTATTTCTAATGAGTAATTTTATATTGTAGGCATTGATGATGAGAGAGAGTTTAGTTACTATAGATGACATCGGCGACAAGAGTAATTGCCAAAAGTGAAGTTTATTCAAAATACCATGTTTTCAYGTATTTGTTGTATGCCAAGCTAGTGCTCTATCCAGTGAGTTCTACTCCAAGGATAATTATAGAAACACATACAATTGTGATTTCGATCCTATTGGAAATGAGACAACTTGGAGGCATGCACCTTTCACCCTTAAACATAACGAAGAACTTATGAAAGGTGATCGTCCGGGACGGAGGCCATACTACAAGAATATGTGGACAAATGAATTTTCGATCCTCCACTCTCCCTAAGAATGTTCAACTAGTCATCAACCCGGTCATAATAGACGAGGGAATAATGGATCCCAAGAAGCAACCCAAAAGCAAGACTTATCCTTTGTAAAACAAAAAAAGTCGATTGATGTTATATCAGGGGAAGGAACTGAATTGATCCTATTGGTTTTTATTTTCCTCAGAGGATTAATATATATTGAAAAAAAATAATTCCCCCAAATAACCAAAAACTCGATTTTTTAATAGCAAATATTATATTATATTTTTTAACTCTGTATTAGCTCGCGGCGCTCTGACCTCTGCAAGTCTTTCTTTTTTCTCTTATTATTTTTGTGATAGGGGTGGCAAGAATAAGCTATAAATATGTTTGCTCCCATGACAATTTAGAAAAAAGTAATATAATGATACATCTGTTATCGTCAGCATTCCTGATATGGAATATAATATATACATCATACCTCCTGAATACTGTGTTGTTAATTCAAGTCTTCTTTTCCTCCTTAGAAATATATTATTATAGTTAGCAATGCTTGATGAATGTAGGTTGTATTTTCTATGAAACATGTAATGAAAAGTTGTATTTATGTGTGATATCATCTTTGCATTTTATGCATAGCAAGAATATTGTTAACATGTGTATTTCTTCACAGCACGCATTAATTGAAGTTGCAGATATGCAAAGACATTGCCTTTAGTAAGATGCAAATGTATGCTAGAACATTTCCATTCGGTAAATAGAGCTGTCCTTTTGGACCGAAATCTATGCAAGGACCGAATGCATTCATGAGAGATAATGAATTTTTCCAAACCAAGCAATGCATTCAGCTTAGTGTCGTTCCATCCCAATCCTCGCCCACATTAAAAAATTATAACCGTCCCTTCTTGAGTGCAACCGCACTTCTACAAAACAGCCGTCCGGACAAGGAACACCCCCCCCCCCCTCTCTCTCCTCATTATCCTGGATGTTATGAGGGAGATGTTACCTTTCCTCTAATACTTGAGACCATTGACTAGAAAGATTAGAAAAAAGGAGCGAGTTCTTAGAGCACGACTTGAATATTATGCAACTTTCGTGATTTTACTAGAAAAATGTGCGAAGAAGTCTTTGAGAGTTTGAAATTGAAAAAGACCATATTTACATTTTAATGTTGCTTTAATCATGTGAAAATGTCAACATTCGCAAATATTTCCAAAGAGAAAGTTCATGATCATRATGGAAAAAATAATACTTTTTATAAAGGGGAAAGAGTTGAGGGTTTTTTTTACCATTTGGCTCACTTTTCGAAAGTCAAATAGTCCTTGGCCTCCTTTCACTCATGTTCTGATTTTTGGCCATAATGCTACCAAGCACAGAGTCATCTTCATGGAAAATGCAAGGATTCCTAGTGTTCTATKTTTTTCCAATAAATACTTTGTGATCATATTTGAAAATTTATATATCGTAAAATGTGCCACGACCCCCCGTTCTATATTTGTTCGCAAAAGTCCAATTAGGGCTACAAATTTTACCCCATATTTTATCCACTTTAAGTTTCTATGCTTTATGTAAAATTTCACTGTCCTCCTTCATCTTTGCCAGCTCTTCTCTGCATCRGMTCATCYGCTGCTTCTTCTCCACGRATATTTCTCTGCTCTGGTCAGTGCTCCTTAGCCAGTTATTTTATGCTTCAGTGGCTGTTGCTTCTTCTTCTTCACTGCTTGCTCCTCCACAACTTCAACTTCTTCTTCGTTGTACATTACTTTAATTGCAGTAACTCTGCAAATTTGATGCATAAGCTTATTGCTTCTTGCTTATTTCTTCTTATCATAAATACTTCGATTTTGATGCATCTGCTTATTGTTTTATGAAGTATATAGCTCTAGATTATGAGTTTTTAATGATCTTATTCTTTATTAAATTTCATTGTCATAGTCTTTTGTTTTAATACTTTTTGTTTTGGTTGGTTGCCTACACTTCTCAAAAAATTAAGTTAAAGTATTTGCCTGGATGATATCTCTTTTCGTGTTTCTTTCTTCAATTTTTACTAAGAGTTTCCATGTTTACTTGATTTAGTATTCATCTTGAAATGCCAGTAGAATCTAGTCTAATTTATGTCATTCCTTTTGATTTTCTTGTTGCTTTCTAGAAAAGGAGAAGCAATATGGTGCTAACATTTAAGGTTTTCTTACTATTTTCCTTTCTTCTCAGATTTTCTTTAGTCTTTGTTCTAAATTTTTGGATAAATAGTTTATTACTCTATACAAGTGTAGAAGTCCTTTGGGTTCAGGTAAGATATTTTGAACCACAGAACTTTCTTAAATTTCCTAATTCAGAYTGGACTACAAATAGAGTATGCTTCATGAATTAGACTAAATACTTTTGGGTTGAGGGGAGGTYAATGAAAATAAATAGGAAGGGGACTAACTTGGGGGAATACATGATATAGAACTAAGTCAACGCAAACTTTTTTGGAGCAATTCCCTTGAGCTTGCAAGTGTTACATTTCTTAGTCTTGATTCTTAAAATAATCTAATTTTAATTTATGAGGTTCTAATGTCATACAGGAAGAGGAAGGGATTGCAAATCTGTAATTGAAAAAATAACCTCATACAATAAGGATCTTGCAGGGAAAAGAACTTGATTAATTGTTATTTAGGAAGGGATTAGTATTGTTAATCATACTTTGTATTCAAGTCCCAATAGCATATTTCCAAATTAATTTCAGATCTCAATTCCAATTCATAGAATTCTAAACTTATATTAAATCTCTATCTTAATGATACTTAAATTACGAGAAATAATTGCCCAAACTCCGCAAAAAGGTTTTGATGGTATCTCACCATCAATAAATTCAAATTTATCAAAGCTTATCAATCCCATACATTAAAGATTAAATATTCTTCTAGAACATATAACAATCCACATATACTCCTTTCGATTCTAATTTCATATTTTAAAACTCATATATGATCTTGAAATCCCAATCCTATACATTAAAGACTAAATTTTCTTCTACGGCATATAAATCTATACACAAAATCATTAATAKGAATTCATTGCCAAACTCGCCTCCAGCTAATATTCATCCCGACCATTGGACCCTTCTGTACTGACTAGGTAGGGGAAGCATCGTTCTTACTATATTTGGCAGGAGGAAGAAGATGTTACTCACAAGAGGYCCTTATAGATTTAGAGACGATATTCATCCCGACATAATAATGGGCTTTTTTAGCCAGATATGGACTAGGCCCCCACACAGTTAGGGAGTATATTGACATTATTGTATTCGGTGCATCCGGTCATATACATATAAATCACACATTAACGACTGCGTTGTGACGAGAGGTGGCGTCCCAAGACCCACACTTTTCATTTCCACTAAGGAGAGGCTATTAACTCATTATAGGATATAACCATTCTCCTAGATTTACTTGTGGACGGACGTGCTCTCACTGGCAGTCATATGGACTTATGCCTCTGGTGTGGCAGGACATGTGATTGTTAGGATATAGGCCTAGAGTAGATGAGATTAATGGCAAGAAGCTCATCAGTATAGGGCTTCAAGCACATGAACTGACTGGTCTRGATTAGGATGTTGATGACATACTTCATGTGCAATGGGCTTGATGCCTCATTTTGCTCCTCCGAGTGGTATGCTTTTCATAGACCACTGGAAACAAGGTTCATATGTTTGTACTTCTTCAGTTAGAGGACTTGAAGTTGCACGGTACATATAGTTGGGATTGGAATCTTAGCCCGCTGTATCTTCCCTTGTTGACGCCGAGCTGAGCTGTCATGCACGCGCGCTCGCAGAGTATGAGGAGCATGTTCTGCTTTTCTCGACCGAGTCAAGATGAGAGGCTAAACTAGCATGTGGATGGCCAGTCGAAAATACTTGTTGACAGGCCAAGCTCACGAGGCGGGAGAATATAAAGTTATAAGAGCAATCCTAACATGGTGATACCGAAGAAGGTGCGTGAGACGTGATTAATCGAGAGCAGGAGAACCCGGAAGCTGCTGCAATATTAGTCAGTCAAAGTTGCGCGCTAATCTGAAGATGCGCGGCCGACATGCAGAACATGAGATGAGTCGTAACGATTAGCACAAGACAGTGGGAACTCACAAAATGTGCTTACCGACGGCGCCAAGTTACTAAGAGTAGAAGTAATCATTTCAAATCTAGAAGTAAACGCTAGATCTCCCAATTTTGTAAGAGCAAGATCTAAAAAATAAAACCTATGCACGAATTACTATTAGTCGCTAAGTAAAAAGCATTGTTTGAGTTGGGTTGCTCATACCTGAAACAGGTGGAATGGCACAATAGCGTTTATCTGTCATTGGAGAAAGACATCTTTCGTTTTCGTCATAGTTTACAGAGCATTTGAAGGTAGTCGCGACAATCATGGAGCCGGAGTATATCGTGAGTGAGGTAGCAAGTACGTATTAAAGCACCTTCTGATGTGAGATATTTAATCAGTATGTATGGCATTTGAGTCGTTAGAAGAATATCTCGCGTGTTCGCGACAATAGCTATTGGGCAGGTCTTTAGGTAGATGGAAACTTTCTTAGAGAAGATCCCGTGAGGGAATTCGTGTATATGGTTGTGAGAGATGGGAAATG